>JBBPBT010001178.1:7747037-7770205 GCA_037974875.1 Cicer bijugum | reverse complement strand
AATACATGTCTATAACAATAAAATAAATAATTATATGTAAATAATATTATTATCTATTGTTTGGATGTTGTCCAACATAGATCTATATAAAATTATTATTTATATTATCAAATTATAAACTTACATATTCTAAAACTATATTTTTATACTCCTTTATATAAATTATAGTAATATTGGACATGTCTTCTTTTTATTTTGATAACCAATCATTTTACATATAAAATATTTCATTTTATTTTAGTTATAATTAAAAGTTGTTTACAGTATATATTGCTTACCTATTTTAACACCCAGACTATAGATATATGCCATATTTTATTTAAATATGTGATTCTGTTTATTTTAATTAAAATTAGATGTTTGTTTTATGTTAGTATACTAATACATATGTTTTGATGATATTAAATATATTTTTAGATTATATTACAAATTGCAAATAATTTATATATTAATTTTTAATAAATAATTTATGTATCTATTGGAGCAAGTAATTAATTTGTATTTGTTTGTTGTATTGATTTATTTTCTTTCGTAGACTAATAGAGACATTGGTTGACAAACGCGCGACACATTAAATAAGTGAATTGATTTCGTTGAGAAAAATCTTCAATCAACTAAGGAGTGAGAGAAGGTTCAATTTTATGAGTGTAATATAACGTGGGATCGACGAAAATACTATAATTTTCATATATTTATCTAGAGCTTACTACGTGCGGATTGAGCAATAATAATTAACTAATAACATATGAAATTAATTTATATCAAGATTGCATGATATTTGATTTTATGGAATCGTATGTTAATTGTTATTGCATGAATGATATGTATAGTGGATTAGTGGGTTATTCTCTAAGGTCGGGAGCTACCGTGCAACACAAGAGTACCCCCGACCATCGCATATATGTGTCTCAAGTTGAGTCGAGGGATCTAAGAGAACTTGACCATTCATGAATTGTTTGTCCACTCCTGTAGTGACATAATATCAGGTCTCATAATCAAGTACTTTAGAGTAGAATCATACCAAATGATGAAGAAGTATAAAGTATAGGACATGCATAACAATTCATCATTGTGACTGTTTTATTGTGATCGATATAGATTAAACTTTGATATTATGTTAATGTTTCTCATATTTTTGCTGATTTGAATATTTGTGTGATCTCCTCATTATCTTATACTGTTACATGATTTCGAAACTCACCATTCGTTGTTTGTGTTTGACATTTGCGATGGAGCAGATGAGCTGCAAGTGATGACTAGTACCCTCAGCGCAACATAAGTCATCTTGTCTTAAGACTTTTATTATATGCACTGTGTTAACCTCATTTTTGAATTGGGAATTCTTGCTTTGATAGTGACATCGGTTTGGAAATTTTCGTTCTGATACTAAACTTACTTATGTGTATTTCAAAGGGATTTTATCGTCTAATATTATGAATTTGAGATTTTAAGTTTGATAGAAATTTTAGATTAATATGACATATTAAAGTCTTTATGTTGTCTAACATCTCTCTTTTTATATTTTTATCTCTCTCTCACTCTCCTGTCTCTTCATCTTATCTCTTTTTGCACTCATGTGTTTCTCTCCCTCATATCTCTCTCTCATGTATCTATTCCTCTATTTTATATTGATGCCTTTAGCTCTTTCTACACACACATCTCTCTCTTATCTTTATATATCCATCTCATGTATCTCTTTTTAAACCTTTAACATCTCTCTCCTTTTAGATTAAGTAATCGCAATAAATAACCATTGGCTAAATTACCAATGAACTTTCATATTTGTCAATAATTGTTTTAAAAATTCTTTCTAAAATTTGAATAATTATTAAATGTCTCTTAGGAAAATCATGGATCGT
Source organism: Cicer bijugum (assembly GCA_037974875.1). NCBI lineage: Eukaryota > Viridiplantae > Streptophyta > Magnoliopsida > Fabales > Fabaceae > Cicer > Cicer bijugum. The sequence goes on along the minus strand of JBBPBT010001178.1, from coordinate 7,768,346 downwards.
CTTTTTTTCTTTAACTCATTTTAACTCATCATAGTAAGAAAGGCACATAAAACTTTATGGTAATAAAAAGTCACTTAGTGTTACCAACCTTTCATTTCTTATCCGTTCGTATGGGTAAGGATTACAAAAGAGCAATTATAGTATTCAACAATGGATAAATCATTGTAAAAGTAATGTCCCAATGAAAGCGACATGTATTTATGCATAAATTAAAAAACATCATAGGCTAAAAGTCAATGCACAAATCTATCTATTATAATATATTAAAATAAATTCTCAATTTTTATTGAATGACACGTCACACACTTTTATGTCACATCACTTATATTTCTTTATGACACTTTTATATACTTCTACAATTTATCTCACACATTTTATTTGTCAATTTAACGTTTACATCATCATATACATATGTTGAGAACTCACACACAAAAGTTCTTTGTGAAAATAATTTTACTATTAAAGCTTCTCATAAAAATAATTTTATTATCTTCTCATTTCAATCAACTTTTAATACTTCTTCATTTCTAACTTTGTATATTCAGATTAGTTGGTAAAAAATTAAATCAAATTTTAAATTATCTCAAGAATCATTCTTTCAATTCCTTCTTAAACTTTGGCAGAGAGTACTCTTTAGATATAAAGTTTTGTCGTTTACACAACATAACATCATTCATGGCTTCTCAATTCTCCCCCCTAGTACTAATGGAAAATGTGAGATTGTGTAACCTATAGGTGACTTCCTTGGTTGAGTCAAATCATTAATAATAAAAGACATCAAATAAACAAATAAAAAACCAAATATCTAATAAGAAAAGTCATTTGTTGTAATCACTAACGATAATGGTTGCATGAAAAGGAGGGGCGGTGAAGACCTCTAGATAGGAATGCACATAATATCATTTTTTAATTGTAAAGACTTAATTTTGAGTAAGTGTTAAAGAATGTCAATCAACTATGAACTAAACATACTGACAATTGATTGCATAAAGAAAGGAAAAGTTATTTTTAAGCAAATGGATCTCGACTATACAATTAGGGTGCTTTTAATTTGTTGGTTTATTTTTGCTAGGTAATTGAAGTTTTGTGCCTCTGTGCTGCAATGTTGAAAGTATCTCGACTATACAATTAATTGTTTATGCAAGTGTAATTATATTTGCCTTGTGGAATTTCAGCTAATTAATTGACTAATTCTTGCCTTTTTATGTGAAAATAGTCTAGAAAATTATATATTTAAATTAATAACGTTCTAACTTTGTTTGTTATCCTTTGCTTTAATTTTATTTGTAGGTTCAAGACATGAATGCAGAGTGCTTTAATAGAGCTGAAGACACACTAAAAATGCTGAATTATTTTTTGTGTTTTGCATTTTTAGGGGATTGTTCTTGGTATTGTTAAATTTATTATAGTATATTACAAATATTTTTTACTATCACAATTGTTATATTTTTAAATTTATTACAGTATTACAATGTAAAATTATTTTTATTGTTATTGATGTGAGTCATAGATCTTCAAATAAAGCTTGCCAACAATTAAAATTGGAGTGATACATAAATATATAAATGACTTGGTAAAAATATAATTTATATAACAAAATTGACAATCAAATAACAATAGAATAATTTGGGAGACTCTTTTCATATATTATTAATAGATAAATATAAGAATTAAGTTTAATTTGAATTAGAATGGATAGCATTTTTATACTGTCTATTTGCATGATAGTAGTTTTTAATCATTTTATATATATTGTTCAAATATGTTAATTCTCATTAACTTAATTTAATTAAAGCTACAGTAAATTGTCAAAAATATAAAAAAATAAACCTCCAGTAAATACAACTTCATTGAACTTACATGAAGGGTGGCCATCTTATATTTATTACTGAATTTTCAATACGGTATTGAAAATTATGATTAAGCACTATGGTTATAAATTATTTTTGGCATTCAAGTGTTTAAATCTATATGTAGAATATGATTGCAACAACTTCCTATCTCAAGCATTTACAAAATAACCTTATGGTTTCAAACTATAATCGACAATGTATTTTAAAGGAGCCTAAGCGATAAAAATACGTTACGAATAGAGATCGATAAAAATTCATTTGAATAACCAAAAAATTAAATTATATACTAGAGGTTTTCATCAAGGTTTACTCATCCCTAACACAAGAAATTTAGCTACTTATGAAAATAAACAAGAACTAAAGAATAAAGAGTAATTAAAAGAGTTCTCCTTGAAAGATTCTTGATGAAGTAGCTTTGTTGATGTTCAACATGTTAATATTTGCTCTTAATTTCTTTTTATGTTTTTGAAAAATTATATTTAAAAATGTATTGATTATATTAAAATAAATCAATGAATTAATGATCTTTGATATATTCTACTTTATTAATTAGTGATTCTCAATGTGTCCTGTAAGTGAAATATATTTAATCATTTGTGAAAAATTGTCAAAAAGAAAATTTTCCTGTCTTTGAAACAACGGAACAATTGCACCACTTTCAATTTGTTTTAAAAAAAAAATCAGATTTTGACGAAATATATATTTGATTTAAGTACTTCAGTTATTTGTCAATGGTTTTATTTCTCATAGTCATTTTTCAAAATGAAAAATATTAAACATGACTATTTTATAAATCGGATTATTTCTATCATGAAAAAAATTATTGACGCGAGCTGTTTGTAATTCTTCTTCTATAAACGAATGCAATATTAGTTAAAGTGGTTGATACTAATTTTTAAATGAGAGTTGAATGATGTAATGTGATGTGATTATGATTAAATATCATAAAAGATAGTTGTGAGAGTTTAGAATTAGATTTAAGTGAGTTGTGTTAGGAATTTTTAGAGATTTATTTATAATTGAGAGAGTATGTTAATTAAAGGATAGAGGACAATAACTCCCCTAATTTTTCGTCTCAATTTTTTAACTTCCAAAAAACCACAAACCCAAAAAGTTTGAACTACAAAAGTGCTCTACTCTGGGGACATATATTAGACTAAGGAACTCATCTTCCCTTTTCCCTATAAAAAACCATAATCCCTTTGCATAAGACGGAGGGATGATTTTTCTTGATTTTAGTTATTATTGAGGAGTATATATATGTGAAATTAGTATTGTGTATTATAATCGAGAAAAAAAAAAATAAACCTCCAAAAATTGAGGTGGCCAAACCCTATGCACTAAAAATGTGAAAATTAATTTTTGGATGTATTTTAGTTATGTGATAAGTTTATTTCAAATAAATGGGTTTAAACTCACGTTAGAAATTTTACTAAAATGGAGTGAGTTGTTAAAGTTATATAAATTTCAATTTTTACTTATTTGGTGTGTTTGTATATATATATATATATATATATGAAAAATAAATGTGTTTGAAAGTTGGATTGTTTATTTAGAAAGAAAAATAGTCCTGATGTTGATGTAAGTAATTGGAAAGTTCAAAGTGAAACATGACATTTAATTTATGTTAGTAAGTACCTTTGAAAATTTTATTATCAAAATCTTATGTTGTGAGTAACCAACAAGGGGAGTAACCATATGGTAAAGGTCTTATATGTGATGATTACATTGTCATCATATAGGTAGAGTTTGACAAGCTTAGTAATAATGGGGAAATACAATTAAATGAGCATAATCGTGGAAGTCTGTTGTCAAGTCTTAAAGCAAAATTGTTAAACCTTGGAGATATCTTGGTAAGGTATTCCTAAGTTATGAATATTTTTGTGATAAATGCCAAGACTATGCTTTGTGTAACATGTGATACGAATAATTAATATTTGAATGAGATTTTAAAAGTGTAGAATTAAAAGAACAAAAGAACACGAGTTTGAATTGTATTTTTACAATTTTGTGTGATTATACTCAAAGTAAGGAAGACAATACACATGTATGAAAACAAAGTGGAGATAGACACAATAATTTATCTTGTTTCACCACCAACATCGTTGTTACGTCTAGTCCATTCAACTTGAATGATTAATCCACTAAATTGTCACTGAATCAGACTTACACTTAAACACCTACTAGTCACACTAATTATGTTCAATCTTTTCAACCTTTTAGCTTAGTAGAATCAAGATTTTGAGGAAGACAACCATTATTGGTCTAGGTTACAATAAAAAGGTATTGGGGGTTTATCTAGATAAACTCTTGTAGAGAGTGTTTACAATTTATGCTCCACATAAATTCTTTTAGCACTAAAAGGATGATAACAACAATATATATATGATTGTTGCTTGTTGCTTGTATGTTGTGTATTATTTGTTATTGTTGTATCTTTCTTCATTAAGGAATGCACGTGCTATATAGAGTACCAAGAGGGTTTCTGGCCATTGTACCGATAGCGTAAAATTAGAATATTCCATGAAGTTTCACATCGTGTCTTTGCATAATGATTTGACAAAGAAACTTTCCAAAAAAGACTGATTTTATACTAATTTGGCGAGTTTGTTTGAAACGATGAGTTGATAAAGTTATGTAAATTCCAATTTTTACTTATTTGGTGTATATATAAAAGAAAATTATTTATTAAATAATGTGTTTGACTGTTAGATTCTTCATTTGAAAAATAAAATAGTCTTTATTGTAAACTACATGTTTTTGATGAAGACAAAGATCACCACTTATGGTCAATGCAACAAGATCAAAAAGAAGATTAAATATCTTCATAATAAGCTTCAAAACCAAACAATAGTTGATAAAATGTAAAGGTATATGATACAAACCAATATTTCAATTACATGAGAACAAGTCATATTTACACATGCATTTAAAGTATTTTCAAAAGTCAAAACAACATTAACAAAGTATTTAAAATCATATTTTTGACAAAATACATAAGTGTATTCGAATACAACATCTTGTATTCGAATACAATGCAAGTCAGAAGCAAAAATCTCAAAGTTGTATTCGACTACGACTATGTGTAGTCGAATACACTATAAGTCAGTGGCAAATCTTCACTAATCTGTATTCGACTACACCAATGTGTATTCGAATACAAGATGTAAAATTTGAATATTTTTGAACGTTACAAAGAGGTGTATTCGAATACACATATCCTATATTCGAATACAACTGGAAACAATACAATTTTTCATATCTAGAATGGCTCTAAAACATTGTATTTCTTCATCAAACCTCTTGGATCAATGGCCACGAATCTGAAGGAATGTTTATGGAGTATAAATACCCCATAACTTCAGATAAAAAAAGATACAATCCTTGAATCAATACCTTGAACAAATTTGAATAAAATTCTGATTTTTACAAAGTACTTGCATTTCATTTTCATATCATTCAGAAAGGTTCTCAAGTACTTGAATTGTTATTGGATTGTTTATCAATATACCTCTCCTTATTCTTAAGTACTTGAACATTGTTCTCAAGTACTTAAAAGTAGCTTAATCTAAGATAGTGGTGTGCTATCTTAGAAGTGTTGTTAGAAGTTTGTAGCAAGAATCCCAGGGTGGGATCGAGTTGTACATTTTCTGACAATTAGTTGATCAATCTCTTGTGGTGTGCAAGAGGACTGGACGTACCCTTGGTTATAAGGGGAACCAGGATAAATCTTAAAGTGTCCTTTTACTTACTGCAGTTTATTATTACGCCTTGTTCTTAAACTCAGAAAAATCCAACTACTATATCACTAAAAACAGAAAATTTACTAACACCTAATTCACTCCCCCCCCCTCCTCTTAGGCATACTTCTGTACTTACACTTATGTTGATGTAAGTAATTGGATAGTTCAAAGTGAAATATGATATTTAATTTATTTCAATAAATAAGTTTGAAAATTTTACTATCAAAATCTTATGTTGTGAGTAACTAATTGATCATCGAGTCTCGAAAAGAAATCAAGAACGTTGACTCATGTTAAAGATGGTGCTTTTAATGGAGGAGCATAAGCCAACAAGGGGAGTAACCATATGATAAAGGTCTATTATGTAATGATTACCTTGTTATCATATAGGTAGAGTTTGACAAGCCTAGTAATGTTGGGGAAGTACAATTAAATGAATATTATCATGGAAGTCGGTTGTCAAGTCTTAAAGCAAAATTGTTAGACCTTGGAGGTATTCTGGTAAGGTATTCCTAAGTGACTTGGGGTAGCCCTCCCAAAGTCAGGAGTTATCATTATACACTCACTTACCTGATCAACCGCCGTATATATGTGCCTTGTGTCAAGTTAAGGGGATCTATCAAACCTCCTAACCATATACTTCAGAGTTAGAATAGTACCAAATGGTGAAGAAGTATAGAGTCTAAGTTCATACATAACATTACATTGTCTTTTGATTGCTCTAGTATTACAAATGTGTATCGAAGATGATACTAATTTCGATGACATACCATGATATATTAAGATACAGTTGTATCGTGATTATTTGAATGTTCTTCTTACTCATATTATACTATCTACAAGATTTTAAAATACACCATCTTCGTTTTTTCTGTCTGAGTGATTACGAAAACGCAATTATTTCAAGTTGTCAATTAATTAATGCTTTGATAGGTGATAATGGGTAGAAAAGTCCTTTGTTGTCTTTTATCGTGTGTTGAACTGAAATTATAATTTATTAAATTAATGGCTATTAATATTATTTTATAATTTATAGATTTCGAAGAAGAAAATTAATAATCTTAAGTTTTGTGAATGAGTTGATGTTAAGGGATATTTAAATAATAAACATTGATAGATCTTAATTTGATTTCTTCAAAGTGCTCAATTGAAAGCTGAAAATTAGTATGAAGTTTTGTGTATGATACATTTCTTATATACCAATCTCTTTGTTTGAGGTCATTGATAGCGTTTCAGCAAGTGTATTGAATCATTGCAAATAATAATAAAATAGTAGTACTGAGTGTCGAACTCAATGATTGCATTTTACTATCGAGTTGTGTTTAATTACTAAAATTGGACAACAAATTTCTGAACTGATTGAAATAATATTTAAAATTAACAAGAGTGTTATAATTGAACTTTTATAATAAGAAAAATGTTAGGGATGAGTTTCACTACGAGTCAAAGTTTGGTTTCTAATTTGATCCTAGTTACCAAATTCCTTAATTGAATTATTACCAAATTCTCTTTATTATTTTTGCCCTAATATCTTAGTGACATAACATTTAATTCCAAAATAACCCCTAATTGTTTAGTGGATTTAAGATTAAAATTAAGTCTTACAATACATGGATTTTCTTATTAAATTATTGCCCTTATAACAAATTTAATCGGTTTTATGACCTTCATCAATCTCTAGACTACAATACCATAAATTTTTCATCTCAAGCATTCGTAAAGTCCACTTTCATTTAAATTAAGAATCGTAGAACATTTTAAAGTAGATCAAGCAATAAAAAACATTAAGCATAGAGTGAGTAAAATAATTCAACAAACTCATTTATATAACTACAAATCAAATCAGAAAAATAAAGGTTTCATCTACTATCACTCATCCCTAACAATTAGGGTTTAGTTACTCATGACAGAGATAGAAAAGGTATAAGTTAGAGAAGAATTACAAGAAGGATCCATGAATAATTCTTGATAAAACTATTCCAATGGTGTTAGAAACAATCGTTTTTGAGTTACTCTACTAAGGCACAAGTCCCCAAACTATCCAATAGCCAAAAAGATCCATTGAAAGTGAAACAAAACACGTTTTTATAGATTCAGTAGTGTGCCATGCACCCTAGCGCATAATTTCCACTTCAGGTGCAATTGGATAGAGTTAAGAAAGCCGAAGTGTGCCCCATAATATGCACTTTAAGCGCACAACATCTATTGTTTGACATTTTCTGCATTTTCCCCCTCTTTCGAGTCCGATACAATTTCTGGTGTCTTCATCAAAGTTGTAGATATGGATCTTCGCTTTCATATGAACTTTTGTTGACTCCGTTTGGACCTTTAAAACTCCAGATATGTCTAAAATAGTCAACATAAATCTTTTTGGTACCATCACTTTGTTACTATATTTTCTACTAGTTGCCCTTTGAGTTTAAAGTTTGTTTTCTTGGTGTCAACTTGATAGCGATTCAGCAAGTGCACTGAATTATTGTAAGTAATAGTTAAAAAGATAGTATCGAGTGTCGAATTCAAGGATTGCGTTTTACTATCGAATTGTTTTTAACTACTAAAAATTGAACAAAAAGTTTCTGAATTGATTGAAATAATATTTGAAACTAACAAGAATAATAAAATTTAATTTAATAATAAGAAAGATGTTAGGGATGAGTTTTACTTCAAATCCAACCTTGGTTTCTAATTTGATCCTAGTTACTAAATTCCTTAATTGAACTATTACTGGATTCTCTTTATTATTCTTGTTTTAATGTCATAGTGACAAAACCTTTAATTTCAAAGTAACCCTTAATTCCTTAGTGGATTTCATATTAGAATTAAGCTTTTCGATACAAGAATAGCCTTATTAAACTATTGCTTCTACAAATAATTCAATTGGTTTCACGACCTGCATATGTCCTTAGACTAAAATATCAAGAATTTCTCATCTCAAACGTCCATAAAGTCGACTTTTGTATCAAAATACGAAACATAAAACATTTTAAAGTTGATCAAGCAATAAAAAGTATTAAGCACATAGATAAGAAAAATAATTCAATAAACTTATTCATATACCAAGAAATCAAATCACACAAATAAAGGTTTCATCTTGTTTCATTCATCCCTAAAAAATAGGGTTTAGTTACTCATGAACGAGATACAAAAGATAGAAATTAAAGAAGAATTACAAGAAAGATTCATGAACGATTCTTGATAAATCTCCTCCAATGCTGTTAGAAACAGTCGTCTCTGAGTTTCTCCATTAGGGCACAAGTCTCGAAGCTTCTCCATAGTCCAAAAGATATCTAGAAAGTGAGAAAAACATGTTTTAATGCATTATTATGTGTGCCACGCGCCCCAGGAGTGGAATTTGTGCTTCAAGTGCATTTTGATAGATCCAGTGGTGCAAAAATGCGCCCTAGGCAGTTACTGCTTTTTTTTATGTATGACAATTACTGTTTTTTTCTCCTCTTTTGAATCCAAATTTTGTTCTAGAATCTTCATGAAAATTGTAACTATGGATCTTAGGTTTTAATTTGCACTTGGTTTGACTCCAAATGGACATTTATAACTCAAGATATGATTGAAATAGTCCACAAATGGAGTAAAACAAAGTGCAAATGAAAGCTAAGGTCCATAGCTACAAGTTTCATGAAGACACCCAAACCAAATTCGGACTCCAAAGAGACTAAAAATGCACTAACCGCCAGATAAAAGATGTTGGACGCTTGAAGCATGAAAATGGTGCCTGGGGCGCCTTTCTGCACCAGACCTACCAGAATGAGCTTGAGGCGCGCCTGAGGCGCATGACACGCATCAGAACACATTAAAACATGTTTTTTTCTCACTTTTGAGGATCTTTTGGACTAATGGGAAGTTGGGAGACTTGTGTCCTAGCGAATAAACTAAAAGATGGTCATTTCTAACAACATTGGAGTAATTTTATCAAAAATCTTTCTTGTAATTTTTTCTAATCTCTATATTTTCTATCTATATCATGAGTAACTAAACTCTATTTGTTATGGACGAGTGTAACAAAATTAAACCCTTATTTTTTTTATTTGATTTCTAGTTATATGAAATAGTATATTGAATTATTTTTCTTATCTATGTGTGTAATGCTTTTTATTGCTTGATCAACTTTAAAATGTTCTACGATTCATATTTTGAAACGGAAGTGGATTTTACAAATTCTTGAGATGAGAAATTCATGATATTGTAGTCTAGGGAGAGATGCAGGTCATGAAACCAATTAAATTTGTTGCAAAGGCAGTGGTTCAAAAGAGAATTCTTGTACCGTAAAGCTTAATTCTAATATTAAATCCTCTAAAGAATTAAGGGTTACTTTGAAATTACAGGTCTTGTCACTAAGACATTAGGGCGAGAATAACAAAGAGATTTCGGTAATAATTCAATAAAGGTTAGTAACTAAAATCAATTTAGGAATCAAGGTTGAATTTGAAGTGAAACTCATTTTTGATATTTTACTTATTATAAATGATCAATTTTATTACTGTTGTTAATTTTAAATATTATTTCAATCAACTCGGAAAATTTTTGTTTAACTTTAGTAATTAAATATAGTTCAGTAGTAAAACACAATTCTTGAGTTCGACATTCGGTACTACCGTTATATTATTACTAGCAACAATTCAGTACATTTGCTGAAACGCTTTCTTAGAAAATTGGAGTGTTATATGTCATTTACCTATACACAATTGAATGAGTTTTGTTGTATGATCCCCATCTATGAAAGGGTTGATTGCTTAAAACATAGAGTCTCTAGTTTGACAGTCTTTTAATTTGATACTTTCTTGAAAAAAAAGTTGGGTGTGTCTTAGTTATACTTTGATCTTGGTGACTCACTTGGTTGTGATTTTTATCATTTCATTTTATCTTTGAGCAAATATGTTGCATGCAAATAAGCAAATATTAAGTCGGGAAATTTGATAAACTCCACTTTAGAAACGCTTTTTGGAAATTGTTTAGGGTTATTTGTAGAGCAATTATAAACTGTTATATAAATTATTTATTGGATTTTGTCTATTTTTAACAAAAAAAAAGATAAAAAAGAATAAACTTTTAATGTTTTAAGCAAAAAAAAAAAAACAAAAAAAAGGAATCACCTGATTAACTTGACATCCAACTATATCGACACCTCAAGTTATTCAACTATCGTTAGGAGCACTCTAAAATATTATTAAAAGTGAAAAGAAAAAGAAAAACCAAGATGTTTGAGAACTATACCAAAACCAAATAAAACAATCATTAGGGATACAAACTATTGTCTCGTTAAAAACCTTAATTGGAAAACCCATAGAATAAAATCATGGTAAAGGAAAAAAATAGTAATAATAATAATACTAATACTAATAAAACTAGTGGATTCCACTTGAATAGTGAGCCCGCCCAACAAATTTGTTGGTTAATTTTTGTTTAGTAATTGAAGTTTTGTGCATCTTTGTACTTCAATATTGAAAGCATCTCGACCATACAATTGTTAATGCATGTGTGTTTACATTTGCCTCGTGGAATTTCAGCTAATTAATCGACTAATTCTTGACTTTTTATGATAAAATTATCTTGAAAATTATGAATTTAAATTAATAATGTGCTAACTTTGTTTGTTATCGTTTGCTTTATTTTTATTTTTATAGAGTTGAAGACACACTGAAAATATGTTGAATCTTGTTTTTTGCTTTTTGCTTTTTGCAATTTTAATGGATTATTTTTAGTATTATTAAATATATTATATTATATTACAACAATTTTATATTATTACAATTGTTATATTTTTAAATTTATTACAGTATTACAATTGAAAATTATTTTTATTGATGTTGACGTGAGTCATAGAGCTTCAAATAAAGCTTGCCAACAATTAAAATTGGAGTCAAACAAAAGACTTGGTAAAAATAGAATTTATATAACAAAATTGACAATGAGATAACAATAGAACCATTTGTGCGGCTCTTTTCATATATTATTAATAGATAAATATAAGAATTAAGTTTTAATTAGAATTAAAATGGATAGCATTTTTTATACTGTTAGTACTTTATAATCATTTTATATATATTGTTCAAATACGTTAATTCTCATTAACTTAATTTAATTAAAGCTACAGTAAATTGTCAAAAATATAAAAAATAAACCTCCAATAAATACAACTTCATTGAACCTACGTGAAGAGTGGCCATAAAATAAGTTGAATCAGATTTACTGGTATAAATTAAAAGGCTATAAATTAATATGACGTCCAATTTTCGGTTATAAGAACGAGATAAGAGCTAATATTGATTCCCATAGTTAATTCAAATCGTGGCTTCAATTTTCCTCACACTTATCAAAATAATAATTGGGTTTGTGCAACATAATAGTTTAAAGGCATGAATTTGGTAAAATATAGCTTTTAATTATGTTTAGTGTCACATACTTTTGGTTATAGGTTATGTTTGATAAGACCAAATCGTTGGCTTATAGAATACAAGTGTGTATTAATAAAACTCTTTAGTAACAATTTTATCTTAAGAATTTATAATTTATTTTTTTTTAGTTTGTAACATTTTTTTAGTAACTACTTAAATAGTGTTTGATTTTATAGTATGTAATATTTTTTTCTCTTCTTATTTTTATTATGTTATTTTAAAATATTTAACTAATTTAATCAAAGACGCTCAATTTAATCAAATAATTTATCTATTTCTACCATAAGTTCAACCGATATACATTAATCCATTTGTGACAACCTACTTTTTACCAATTCGAGCCATAATCTACGTGATTTTGATTTGTTTTAGTACTAAATGGATGCAGCTTTTATTTCACCTTCTATTTCATCCATGTATCTTAAATTTGTATAATTGTAGAGGCAAATTTCTCTAAAGATCCAACATATTTATGAGTTGGCTCTTCTAAACGGTGAATTCAGACACACACAAGTTAGAAATCAAATTTATTATCTTATACTTAAGGAATTTGAATCATTTATTACCCTAACCACATTATTTTTTTTTACTGAGTAGAAATCAAATTCATGTTACTGTAAAGTTTAAAATATTTACACATATTATACATCAACCACTTATGTTAGACTCCTTTAGTCATATCCCCCACTGTAACACCTCAAATTTTATAATAAATTATTTTAATTATCTAATTGGATTTTAAAGAATTAATTAGTCTACTATTACATGTGTTTAGAATATGTGTTGATAAATACTTATGATTAATTTTCGTTAGAAGTGTATTTGTTATAGGGTAATAACTTTATAAATATTTAATTTAATGAATAAGATAAATTGTAAATGTTGTATTTATTTATTCTATTTAAATATTTTGTGAAAATTATTAGTATTTTAATATGAATAATTTGGAGGAAAAGTTTTTAGTATCAAGGAGTAAAATAAATTAAATATTAAAGACTTTTCTTATTGGAAAATGGAGTTTGGGTTAGACTGCTATTTACACCTTATTTTCTACTCCTCTATTCCATTTAGCCCTTTATTACACTGCATCAAACATTCTCATCTTCACCTTCGATCTGTTTGTTACACCCTTTTTTCTGCTTCAATATGTACTTAACCATTATGTTTTAGGTCTTTTAAATATGTTACTTCAACATGATACCCTTTCTTGAACATGTGAGACACAAACCAAGTATACAACACTGGAACACAACACAAAATTGTTCCCCCTTTCTTCTCGTGTCGCATATGCAAAGAGTAGTATACATCAGCAAGAACCGCATGAACTGGATTTTGTTCATCTTTGTTAACAGCTAAGAAGATATTGATGGCAACAAAATCTACAGAGTTATCAAGGTTTGGGAATAAAACAATACCATAGATAATGAGATCCAAAACATCTATAAAAGTACTCCATTCTTTTTTAACAGCTAAATCTTGATACTTTTGCTCTAGATATTTTCTTGAAAACCCATGAATATCCCTTTTTTCCTCTTTTGTATTTGTCAACTCTCTTATGTCGATTTTCAACACTTCAACAAGTGTGCCCAAACTCGGTGGTTGCCCAGTATATCAATAAGGATTCCCTTTCTCTAGTTTGTAACCCAATATTCGTTCAAATTTCTCTAATGTCAGGACCAACTGAAAGTCTTGAAAGGTGAAACATCTTAAGAAAGGATTTTAATACTAAGTCAATGTCGTGAGGGCCCCTGGTTGCACATTCATTGCTAAGAGATTTAGGATCTTCCCATATTTGTGAAAGAAACTCTCATATTGTATAATTTTCATTTGATTGTTGATGTCTCTTAAATTTTTGAAATCAGGTTGCTTGAACTTTAAAAGTAAATTTTTTCTTTTTCCGATCTCATTGTCAACTTAAAAAACACAAGACTAAGGTCTGTTTGATTCCCCAAAAATCCTGAAAATTTAAGCAAAATGCAATTATGTATTATTTTTCCTTAGAAAGAGAAGAAAAAAAATATCACGAGACGTGAATGAAACTATTATATATAAAGTCTTGAATGTATGATATATTTTTTGGTTTGTATGGATATTCTTACAATGAAAGGGTATGTTGGCTTATGTAGTGAAACTCTCACAAGGGAGGTTGTATGGTTTTAAACACGGTTCCTAGAACCAATAATCCTATTTTGGAATATTGTCAACAACAATAGGCAAACTATCTGGAGTAACAATAATCTCAACAGGATCAAACTTTAGGTGAGATCTTCATGCTAACCAAACAGGATGTACATCCAAAAGGCTACCACTACACAATCTCGAAACTAAGCTTAAGTTTTGTTCAAACTCGGGTATAAGGTTCCACTTATAAGTGTGTGTCTTAGTAAAAGTGTAGGTGTTAAATAAGCATAATTCAATAACTCCATAATACTAACAAAACATATATACATATACAAAATAAATAAATAAATAAATAAATAAAATAAAAAATGATCTACTAGCTTAAAAGAATATTATAAAGTCAGCTAATACTTATTAAGAAATGGTAAACACATAAATAAAATGATAATAAAAAATAAACAAATATAGAAAAAGTTTAAAATTATGCACAATTAATTTGATAGGCTTGACTCTCTAAGTATTCCCCAGCAAAGTCGTCAACTGTTCGTGGCCTAAAATTTCGAGTTTTCCTCGAATTCAATGGAGTCACCACTAAAATTTATTTTTAAAATAGAGAAAATATTAGGAAACCCTTAAAAAATAAAAAATGGTCTTTGATACCAGATTTTGAATTCAGAAGTCGATTATGTGTAGGAAAGGTATTAACACCCTACGACATATGTTAAAATACGGTTACCTATAATTAATTGTGTAAAATTACATCAACTTAAATATATTTATTTCTCTTTATTATTAAATATGAATATAAATTGTTTTTTATAAATGTGATTTTTTTGGGATAAAAGTGTATTAAAAAGAGTGAAAAAAAAATACTTTTATTATTGTGCTTAACAAAAGTGTGATCTTACTCCTACGTATCTCTCGGCGATGGATAAATCAAAGCTACATTGTTATTGGTAGAAAATGTGGATGTGTTGATTGTTTTTAAATAAATTATATTTTTTTATTAAGAAGTTAATTTTGACGAATATAAAAAAAATAAATAAAACTTGCTTGATTTGAATAATTATTTTAAAATGCGAGTTTTAGGACATCAAGTTGTACAACTAGTGTCTCAGAAACTCAAGAGTAAAAAGATATCACGTCCAATTTAATTCTTTTAATAATGTTTTATTGTTTTCTAATTAATATGAGTTTTAAAACTCCAAGTTGTACGACTTAGGTTATAACTGCACAACTATTTTCAAGATATAACGTCTAAATGACCACTTTAAACTAATTTTTGTATATTTATTAATTTAATTGTGAAGATGAGTTTTAGAACTAAACAAGAAGTCACAACTTGTGTCTTAACAACTCAAAGACTTACAAAATATCACATCTAATTAACCTTTCAATAGTTGATTATAGTTTTATCTTAATTTTTTTTATGAAAAAAAAATTAAAAATTTATGTGAAAAATTAAATAAACATAAATAATTCTACGAAATAAGGTCAATAATAAACACAGACAAAATAAAAATAAAATAAACGGTAAAAAAAATATGGACTTGTATTATGATCTATTAAATAAATAAAAACACACTTTAATAATAGGGAAAAAAACTATATACAAATATGAGCTCTTTCAAAACACTTTTTAGTGAAACAAGTGATGAAAACAAAACTCATTTTCATATAAAATAACAGAAATAGATTAATATCATTCATAAATGAAATGGATAATGTTTATTACTAATTAATTACCTCCATCATTATTTATGTTAAACGGAATTGTAGTTATTAACATGTCACAATTACTAGTTAACACAGCAAGCCCACATCCCACAGCGTGGCACAAGCCACACATACGAACCTGGTGAAGCAACGTCAAACAACTTCACTAACACAAGCAAACAGTGTTTCAATGCAGCAGAGGGCAAAAAGCAAGGCATGACTTAAAGTAAAAATTTTAAAGCAAATATGGTAGAAAACAAAACAAATTTTAAACTTTGTAAACACAGTACAAATTATCAGCCCAAACACCGTTCATATGCACAAACAAAATTTCATCTTTCTTGTAATATGTTATATTCATGTTGTTAAAAAAACGAAAAAAAAGAACGCAGACAAAAAATTAAAAACAAAAAAAGTCACACTTTTAAGTTTTTTTGTTTGATGACAAAAGTGGGAGAAAGATATTTGATAAAATGGAGAGAAAATAATTCTTAGACTTAGGGGGAGTCAAAGAAATGTAAAGAAACATATTTGTTAAAAATACAAGTTTTGTCATCATAAAAATGAGAGAGATTGTTGGAACCAAGTTGATTTTATACTTAGAGTTTCAAGAAAAATAAAAGCATTTTATGAGAACAATATATTTTACTTCAAAGAGTATGAAAGAAGATATGGTCAAGATTTATCTACAACAAAATATGAACATAATCGATATGAAGAATTTACAAACACAATTTTAACAAAATACGAATAGAATCAATATAAAGAGTTTGAAACCTCAATCTAAACAAAAAAGGAACATAATCAAATTGAAGAATTTACAAACGCAATCTGAACAAAATACAATTCAGAATTAAACACTGATTAAATTGAAGTTCATATTTTAACTATAAATAGATACTCAATATTGAAGAAGAAAATTATAGAAAAGCATAAAAGGGTAGTCTTAGAGTTCAAAGAGAGAAACACTTGTTCAAATGAGAATTATTTTATGAGTGTTCTTTTCTTAGAGTGTGAGAGTTATTATTATTATTATCATCTTTGTTAGAAGCAAACACTTAAACTTTTGATCTTTTGTATCCAACCCAATAGTGGTTTAGTTCCTTCTTTAATTTGGGGTTGTCAGAAGAAGACTTGGCTTGTATGGTCAAGGTGGTTAGTTCCTCAAAAGTCTAGGGTTGTCAAACTATTTGGGAAGACTGGCTTGGAGGTTTAGGTGCTTTGTAATTCAAGGTATTTGAATTAGTGGATTAAAGCCATGTTAGTGGTGAACCATAATTAATCTACGTGTCAAATTATTTATGCTTTCATTGCTTGCTTCCTCTAAATCAGATTGCTTCTACTCCAAGTAAGTCACCAAAATCAAACTAATTTTTTTTATTTATTTATAAATCATCAAAAAGTTATCAACTCTAACAAATACAATTCAACCCTCATTCTCGTATTTGCACCTTCAGTAGTTGTTGCTAATGATTACATTGTGTATCAACAAGAATTTAACTATAATGTTGGAGCTGGGAAAGATCTTGAAATGTTTGCACAAGCCATGAGTTGCAAAAAGTCGAACTTGTGTTATGATGCCATGATTTATGAGATGAATTCCATGAGAAAAAACGGCATTTGGGGTTTTATTGACTTACCTAATGGAACAAAGACCATTGGTTGTAAATGGGTCTTTAAGACTAATAAATATTCATTAGGTACCATTGAGAGATACAAGGCCAAACTTGTCGCAAAGGGATTTACTCAAAAAAATGGAATGAATTACACATTGACTTATCTTCGGTATCTAAGAAATAATATGTTTGTCTCATCTTGGCATTAGTTTCACGTTTTGATCTTGAGTTGTATCAAATGGATATGAAAACAACCTTTCTTAGTGGTGATTTGGAGAAGAATGTTTATATAAAACAACCTTAAGTTTTCTCCTCTACTGATGGTGAGCATTTGGTTTCCAAACTTATGAAATCTATATATGGTTTAAAATAAGCCTCACATCAATGATATATAAAATTCCATGGAACAAAATCTTCATATGGAATTGTTAAGAATCCCAAGGATCAATGCATATACAAGAAGGTAACTAGGAGTAAAAAAAAATTCTTGTTCTATATGTGGATGATATTTTGCTTGCTTCAAATGATAAGGGTTTGTAGCATGAGGTGAAACAATTTCTCTCTAAAAAGTTTGATACAAAGGATATGAGCTAGACATCTTATATCATTAGCGTTAGGATCCATAGAGATAGACCTCAAGGTATTTTACGTTTATTACAAAAAAAAACCTATATCAATAAGGTTCTAGAGAGATTTCAAATGAAAGATTGTTCATCAAGTGTTGCTCTCATTGTGAAGGGTGATGAGTTTGATTTCAACCAATGCTTTAAGATTAACTTTGAGCTGGAACAAATGAAGAATAT
This sequence comes from Cicer bijugum, assembly GCA_037974875.1. NCBI lineage: Eukaryota > Viridiplantae > Streptophyta > Magnoliopsida > Fabales > Fabaceae > Cicer > Cicer bijugum. Next base: position 7,750,084 of record JBBPBT010001178.1, on the reverse strand, counting down.
TCCTTATGCTTCAGTTGTTGGAAGCCTTATGTATGCTCGAGTATGCACAAGGCTCGACATTGCATTTGTTATTGGAATCATAGAAAGATATCGCATTAATCTAGGCACTGACCACTGGAAAGCTGCAAAGAAAGTGTCGAGGCACCTTCAAGAAATCAAAAATTACATGCTTATCTATAGACAGACCGAGAATCTAGACGTGATTGGCTATTCAGATTTGGACTTTTCTAGTTGTGTTGATTCTCACAAATCAACATGAGGATACATTTTTATGATGACCAATGGAGCTATTCGGTGGAGATGTGCTAAGCAAACATTGGTTGCTACCTCTACTATGGAAGCTGAGTTTGTCTCATTTTTTGAGGCTACCTATCATGGTGTATGGCTTAAGAGTTTTATTTAAGGGCTTAGAATTGTAGATTTTATTTCTAGGCCTTTGAAAATTTTCTACCATGACTCAGCTGTTGTCTTTTTGGCTAAGAACAACAAAAATGGCAGTCTAAGTAAACATATCGCCATCAAATACTTAGTCATTAAAGAAAGAGTTAATGATAAAGTAGTGGTCATTCAACACTGATTTGGTGATCGTTGATCCTTTGAGTAAAGACGTGTAACTATTGAAATTCAATGATCATATAGAAAGAATGGAACTTGATTTTATGATTGCAATCATGCAGTCCACTAGTAAAACTCTTATATTGTGATGTTTTCTCATATTCATGCTCAAATTTAGATTTTGAGAAAATATACTTCATTTGAACCAAAAATAAATATATGATTTATTCATTAAAGTTTTGTTACCACATTAATTATGTATATACTTAAGAAATTAAACATGTTGTAATATGTAGATGACAATATACTCAAACTCATATGAACTATTGTTATGATTAACATATTTTTTCTTAAGGAAATTATTTAATTATTCATTAAGCTAATAATTAGATCCTATGGACCAAGTGAGAGAATGTAAAAACATATGAGTTTAATATTAAAATTAATTAACCATTAAAACTTACTATTTAGTGGTCCGTAGATTATGGAAGTTGTGATTAGTGAATGATCTCAAGCTTAATGGTTTTCAATGGCCATTATATGGATAGTAATTATCTCTAGCTTAATGGTCCACAATGACGACTATATGAGTGGTAAATTGTGAAGAATTAAAGACAACACACTCACAATACTATAACAATGGTTGGAGGTAAATTGTGTTTCTAGTTTTCAGCATTTGATTTATTGATCTTTAATGTTCTTTTGTTTCACTAACATAAGATCATTTATAATTATTTCACACTATAATAAATATTCCTCGGTGTTGTTATTGGGGCGTGCTTCACATAAAATGTTACATATTGTGACACTGACTCTCAAAATGAAAATTAATTGTGAATTTGCTATGCATTCTTGAGGAGTGTGATCGAGATGATAACTTGACTTGCTATTGATTAATTATGTAGAATTATTTTAGTTTTATTAATTTTTTATCCAAACCTTATTATTTCGTTACTATCTTTTTTATTGATGATTGTAATTATACTCTTTTATTCACATTTGTTAAAATTCATAAAACGAAGTTTCAGCAAAATTGTATGAGATACCAAAATTATAATTATCCGATCCCAGTCAATATCTATTCATTTGAATTAGGTAAAGTATTAGTATTTTTTAAAAAAATCTGAACCAATTCAATCCAATGTTGAGTGGAATGAGTTTGATTTGAATCATGGGATCTTTGACACAACTTCTTAATAAAAAAAATTATATATATATATATATATATATATATATATAAATATGACTTTCTCGTATAGAAAAAATTAAACATTTTTGTTAGATTAAAATTTTGTTAATTTATATAAATACATAAAAGTTTAAATTTATATTCACAACATTTTTAAAAAAAAATAATAATTTTTTAATGACATGAGTTCGTGAAATTTTAAATACAAAAATTTAAATTTTATCATCCAAACCAAACCATTTCGAATTGAAACCGGTTGTTTTGGATTAGATACGTTGTTAAAAAACGGATATATCCTGAATAGATTAATTTGGATGAAGGAATTTAATAGATCACTCATATCACTTCTATTAAAAAATATATTACTAACTCTTTTCTAGAATCTTTAAAAATCTTATAAATTTTCTGGAATTCTAATTATAAAATCTTAATTGTAAATTTAAAAAGAAAAATCTTATATAAATAATTGCATATTTACATATTGCTTTAAATTTCCAATATAATAAATACACTCCATAAGACATGTCGACCATCAATTATATATATGATATAATATAATATTGAATGTTGAAATATTAAATTAAAAAAACCCAAAAATGGACAAACTAAAAGGGTGGTGCTCAAAAAGGGGGGTAATAATTAATTAAGAGCATGTTCTTTCTACACACTTATTTGTCTTTTTCTTCTCTCGTGTTGTGTTTCCTTTCTTCCCACTTGTTCATCAACTTGCACAAACCGACGATGTCATATTCGTCATTCACACTCAAACATAATCAACTTTCAACCATTTTTCTCTACTTGTCTATTGGTTCAATGCTTCCTTTTGATTCCATATCTTTCTCTCTTTTTCTTTTTAATAATTGGACTTTAAATTATTCATAAATTTTAATTAAAAAAATTATTTAAGAAAATTTTAATTTAAAATTTAATTAAAATAATTATTTATTAAATTTTATTTATTTTCTAATTAAATTCTGAATTATTAGATCCTAGTTTTATTTAGGATTAAAACAAAAACATAAAAGTATCTTTCTCTTTCCGGTAGTCACGTACAAGTTGAATTTAAAAAATACAACAAGTTGAAACTATAAATATAACTTGAGTGTCCGTCAAACAATATTACTTTTTATATTAAACAATATTACTTACATATTAGTTATTATTACTACATGCAACTTGCATATTTTGTTTGTATATATAATTTACTTTTTCTGTTTGTGTATTTAAAATGAATTTAACGTTTTTTACATTATTCCATAAAGTTTTTATATAGTCACAATAAATTAAAATTATTAACATATGT
>JBBPBT010001178.1:7732763-7745497 GCA_037974875.1 Cicer bijugum | reverse complement strand
TCACTTCTTATTGAATTAACAAATTTTCCTCTTTAAAAAGTCGTTTCTCTGAAAAAAAGACTTATTTCCTGTTAAATCTAAAAAGTAACATAATAAAAAATTATTATATATTAAAGTGTGGCATTTGAAAAATAAAAAAAATAAAAATAGGATATTTCCATAAAAAAACTCTATATAATACATCATTTCCACTATTTTTATCTCTCAAAAGAGTAAAGTAGATGTTTTGAATTTTATGAACAAAATTTCATACAACAAATACTTAATATATATTGTATTAAATATATAAAGTTATATATTTAAAACAATATATAAATCAACTAGGAAATCTTGAAGAAGCGCAATATTTAACAAACTCATACATTACACAATCTAGTAACAATAATCACAATATAAACAGTACTTAATTAACAATTACCTAATAAATTATATTATATATAAATTATAAATGTAAAAATAAAAATAAAATTAAGGATCGTTGGTGTTGTTTTGTTGTGTAATGTTCTCAGCGGTTTGCGCGAGTGACTGAAGATTGCACCGTACAATTGTATCAACAAACACGCGCGTGTCTTCTTTACTATTTCCCGGCGGAACATCCACCACATAAGACTCAACAACCACCGTGCCGGCACCGTCACCTACGGCGGAGGGATGAAGTGTAGTCACCGAGCGGTAGTTAGCAAGCCGGTGGTCCCCACCAACGACGCTAAAACTGATTACATGTCGGTCCTCGTCGAGGATCTCCAGTCGTTCGGTACTACGTGCGGCAGGCAGGCCGGAGATAAGATTCACTTCCCGGAGTGATCCGATGTTGATGTCGCCGGTGCCGATCACGGTGCAGCTTCTGATGAAGTTTTTGTAGGATTGTGGGTTGTCGAAGCGTCGAACGACCGACCAAACAGAGGCGATGGAGGCAGTTGTTTCTTGAACGACGGCCGAACAACATTGGTCGTCGGCTACCACGTGTGTGTGGTAGTGGGAAATATGGTCGGGGATGTTGGTGGTGGGGTTGACGATGAGGGTGTTATTGTCAATTTGGTGGTCAAAGTGGTGGTCGACAGTTCTTTGGAGTAGGAGAGAAGATTTTGGAGGCATTTTTTTATATATATAATTGTTAAAAGAAAAGATGAATAATTTTTTTCAAAAAAATTATGATTGAATTTATGGATCTTGTTGGTTTGAAAATTGAAGATGAATATGAAGATGATGAAAGGGATATTTTTTGGGGAGGGGGTGGGTTATGTGGTTAGGGTTATATATAGTAGTAACTTCAAGCTTGGGTAAGATGAACGTATTCTTTATGGCATATAGAGAGAGGTTAGATGAAGTTCATGTGAGGGGTCGTGTATATTAAAAATAAGGACCAAGTTGTTGGAGATGAATTTACCAATTTGGGTTTTATGTATTTAAAATTTTGTGGTGTGCTCATTTGTAAATCAATAACCTCTCTTGCTTGTGGGGTCAAAGAACCATACAAGATTGTCTCATTATTTAATTTCATTTTAAAACTAGTAAATGAAATTTGAAATCTTAGACTTTTAAAAATTGGTCTTCTATAATTAATTTTATGGTTGTAGTCGGCAGAAGATTGTTTGATTAAAATAAAAACAAAATTGTTGAAAAATTGAGTTACACATAAAATTATATATCACCAAATATTATATAAAATGGAACAAAAAAAGAAAAGAGAAGATGAGATGAGATGAGATTAATTTTCTCCATAGGAATCGCAAAGCACACGTTAGGTACAATATTTATGATAATATTTAACACACATTATGTACTATAAGGAAGTTGAAGTCTATCAAAGTGAGTTTTAAGGAATGGCATACAAAATAAATATGGGAGTAATATTGAGAAACAAGTCAAAGAGGTTAAGGAGAGGCTGAATTGGTTGTAAGAGGTTTTGGAGAGTAGATATCTTTCTTCTATGTTGTTTTCATTATCAAGAGTGGATTGAGTATGAATTGGCAGAAATATTGAATTTTGTGGTTGAAGGAGGGAGATGATAAATCAAATTTTTTTTTCATAGTGCAATGGAAAATAGAAGAAGGCATAACACTATTGGTATTAATGATGTTAGTGTAGTACATATTCAAGAGGTGGACAATATTCATGATATAATGAATGTTCAATCATATTACTAATTAATGGATAAGTTATAGTTTATATAAGAGATCAAGATGTAGAGATGTTTTGATATCTCGGTTAAGTGAAGAGGAATTAAGCAAAACTTTTTTGAAATGTGATAGTTATAAAAGTCCAAGACAAGATGGAGTGAATTTTGATTTTTTGAAAGATTTTATGAGATTTCTCAGTGAATTTCACTCGAATGGAGGTTGGTGAAAGGTAGTAATTATACACTATGTATGAAGTTCTAACTAAAGTGTTTTCCAACAAGTTGAAAAAGGTGATAGGTTGGGTCTTTAAAGATATTTAATATGCATTTATTAAAGGGTACTAAATATTAGATGGTATTGTGATTCTAAGTGAAGTGGTGGACGAGACAAAACGAATGAAAATTCAATTAATATTATTTAAGGTAGATTAAGAAAAGGTTTACGATTCCTTGAAATGGAGTTATCTTGAAGTGGTAGTGGTGAATAGCGGTGAAAATTGGGTTTTTAGTGAAATGGAGAAAATAGACAATGGAATGTATTAGTTCAATTTTTAAATTTATTTTAGTCAATGGAAGTTCAACAAATGTATTTTGTATTAAATGAATAAGGTGTGCTTAAAGTGTGAAAAAGGTGGATTGGATGTGAGGAGAGTGGATGGGTTTAATTGTACATTAATAGGCAAGTGATGTTGGAGGTTGAAGATGGATCGGAGTAGAGCATTCAAAGCATTCAATATGGAGTGGGAGAGGTAATGAAGGCTAGTTCATTACCAGAAAAATTTGTTGTAACAGCCTAACTCTTATCGTTATCGACACTATTAATTACGACTTTCATGATCCTTCTCGCCCCCCTTTCCACCCATTAGAAATAGCGAGCTTTTATCTTTCGTGGAAATTGAACTCAGTACTTAGGGGATAATCATCCATTCATTTTCACTATCAATTTAGTTGCATGACTGTTAATATCTTAAGTACCATCGTCCATTCATTCAGACTACCAATTGAGCTACAACTCAATTAGTAGTGGGAATGAATGGATAACAGTGGGTGCATATCATGTGCTTGTATATTGTAGAAGTGTTTGTATATGAAATGTTTTGGCCTAGGATAAACTTAGCTACTAAGTGGTTCATTATGACTCACCATTTTTTTCTAAGAACCTGTTTTTGCCACAATTGACAGGTTTCATCCCACTACAATGTCAATTTTTTCAAGTGTTGTGAAATTTTGGCATAGAGATATTTGATCGAAGAATCAATATTGGCTTGTGAAAAATTGAAGTCAATGATGTATTGATACAACTAAGATTATACAAAGTATTAACACATGATCATTTGTTGATATTGATGCAATGTGTTATGTGAGATTATGTCGATTGCTGAAGAACTTTCTAATAAAGTCAATATGAGAGTTGATGACTCTTCATCATATGCATAGTTTTCATTGTTTTTTGTCTTATTTATCTTTAATCATTAATTAATTTAAGGAGTTACTTGATATATTTTGTTGATTTTAGTTCTTTGATTTAATGAAATATTTTTGTTCTTATTTCCTTGTTTAAGTGGAGAATTTTCATAGTTTTGCATTGTTTCTTTGTTTTAGTACATTGTTGAATTTTGGTGAGAAATCAACGTCACATCTATCCACTTGCGCCTAAAGCGCAAATCCCGCGTCTCGAGCGCGTGGACATTAAAACACATTTTTTTTTCACTTTCTAGACATATTTCTTGTAATTCTTCTCTAATCTCTATCTTTTCTATCTCTGTCATGAGTAACTAAACTCTATTTGTTATGGATGAATGTAACAAGATGAAACCCTTATTTTTCTGATTTGATTTCTAATTATATGAATGAGTTTATTGAATTATTTTTCTCATATTTGTACTTAATGCTTTTTATTTCTTGATCAACATTAAAAAGTTCTACGATTCGTATTTTTAAACGGAATTGGACTTTACGATTGCTTGAGAAGAGAAATTCATGATATTTGTAGTCTAGAGACAGATGTAGGTCATGAAATCAGTTAAATTAGTTGCAAAGGCAATAGGTTGACAAGAAACTTCTTGTAGAATAAGACTTAATTATAATCTTAAATCTACTAATGAATTAGTGGTTATTTTGGTATTAAAGATTTTGTTACTAAGATATTAGGACAATAATAATAAAGGGAATTCATAAATAATTTAATAAAGGAATTCAATAACTAAGACCAAATTTGACACAAAGGTTGGATTCAAAGTGAAACTCATTCTTGACATTTTTTTTATTATAAATGATCAATTTTATTATTGTTGTTAATTTTAAATATTATTTCAATCAATTTGAAAACTTTTTGTTCAATTTTAGTAATTAAATATAATTCGATAGAAAAACACAATCCTTGAGTTCGACACTCGGTACTACCGTTTTAATGATTACTTGCAATGATTCAGTACACTTGCTGAAAAGCTATCAAATTTTTGGCACCGTTGTCGGGGATTGTCATATCACTATTGAGTTATAATTTATTTACTTAATTGAAAATTTTTGCTCTCCAATAAATTTCTTTCATTTATTTTATTTTAAATTTTGAAAAAAAAACTGTTTTTCTTTTATTTTCTATTTTTATTTGTTGAGCTTGCTAATGTTGTGAGCTAGTAGTTTGTCTTTTCATTGTTTGAGATCATTATTCGCTGTAGAGCATGGAAGATTGTAATGATGCTACTCTACTACAATTATATGAAGAGAGTGATACTTGTCTTATATCTTCTATATTACGCATAATTGAAGGACAAATTTTGAGAGATATATTTTTAAAATATCACCCTCAGATGCGGTCTCTTAGGTGTGACTTTAGCGGAGAAGAACTTTGGAATAGAACTTGTTTTGATGACGATATCACACTATTAGAATATGAAGATTTATTGGTCCAAGAAGTAGAAGACAACGAGTATTATATGAAAAAGATCAATTGGGTACAAATTCAACCTCCTGAAATTCTATCCAAAGAACCAGATGACAAATACTTTCACATTCCAGACATTTTTGTTGAATTCATGAAGAATAACATGGTTTCAATTGAAATATTTGAAAGTCAATGTGAGAGCTTATTTGAGCAAGTGGTTATGTTTGAGAAGATGGAGGAGAAGTTGAAGATTGAAGATGATTTCATTATTGTTGTAGAAGAAGATAAGCAAGAGGAAAAGACAAACGAGGAAAAGTAAAAAGAGGAGACTGATGAAGTTCGAGATTCAATCTATGTCTTGTTCATCAATGTCCAATTGAAACAACATCATTTATTTCTCAAGTTCATGAAATTTCTACCAAACCAAAAGAAGAAGAAGGATGATGTGTTATTCCTGTCATATATGCCACCTTGACAGTAGCTAAGGCGACAAACTAATGACTTTAAAGAAGCGCTTCGTGGGAGGCAACCCACAGGTAGAAGTAACTTTTATTTTTGCAATCTTATTTTTTTTATTTGAATTTTTTTTCTTTTTAATTGTATGCAAACATGGACTACGATGAAGAATTGTTAACAACTTGCATTTGGTCTTAAGTTTTCTTTTCGGGATTTTGAAATTTAAACTTTATTTTGTTGCTCATATCATTGTTCAACTCAATGAGTTTCACTAATGCATGCATTGTTGATTACTCATTAATTGTCAAGGCCTCACTTGCCCTTTTTTAAAAATAAATTAATACCTTTTGCAGTTGCATGTTAAACATTATTTTAACAGTTGATACGCTCTCTTATTATACTAGATCTGAGCTTTTCGGCCTAAACACTTTAATTCTTTGTTGTGTGATTATCCAGACATGTGTTATCCCTTCAGAATTTGCACTTATTCTGACTTGCATCACTTGTAATTTATACATACACTGAGGCATTTTTATTTGGTCATTTGAGCCTTTTTAACTATCCTATGAAAATTTTATCATTTGCTAGACCGTTTGAGTCTTGCACTTTCTTTCATTTGCTAGCTAAATTACAAGCAAAAGACCTGACTTTAACTCAATCACCTTACTTGGAGGTAGGTAAGAAAACTTTTCTCTCATTTTGGTAAAATTCTAAGTTTGAGGTTCCTCATGGGATAACAACTTTTTAAGTTTAGGGTAATGGTTCTCATAAATAAAATAAATAGCAAATAAAAAAAAATCAAAAGAAAAAAATTGTCACTTTGTGTACTTTAATAAATAACATCTTTCTAGTTCTTTTGTCGATGTTTGAGAATCTCCACAACGAAAATGTGAAGAAGAAAAAAATGTAGAATAATTTGAAAATGTATACCTAACTCCAAATAGTAAAGTCTACTATCTCAAAATGTCCTACCGTTACCTAAGTCACATTACAACCCAAAAGTCCTTCAAAAGGGTATGTGTTTGTTGCATTGTGATTGCAAACTAGAATTTTTCAAGCCTATGGTAGCGTGGTGAATGTTCTATGATTTGATTGATAAATTCATAACCCTTGCAAAATACTTGAGATACATTTTGGTGAGATTGTGTGAACATAGAGTTGAACTTGATGAATGTATAATAAAGTATACAAATTGTGTTTTTTTTTTTTTGTAAGCAAAGCATGGAACATGATGAACTTTGAGAATATAGTTTGTTTTGATTTGAAAAACTGAGTTTAAGTTTTTTTATTAACTGTACTAAATTTGAAATTTATTGTTGCTTACGAACAAGCAACAAATTAAGTTTAGGGTTGTGATGACTCTTCATCTTATGCATATTTTTCATTGTTTTTAGTCTATTTATCTTTAACCATTAATTAATTTAAGGAGTTATTTCATATATTTTGTTGATTTTAGTTCTTTGATTTATTAAAAATTTTATGTTCTTATTTCCTTGATTAAGTAGATATTTTTCGTAGTTTTACGTTGTTTCTTTGTTTTAGTGCAATGCAAAATTTTGGTGAGATATAAACATGAACTATATGGAGCCTTTCAACTATATTTGGATTTATAAATGTCCAATTGGAGTCAAACCAAGTGCAAATGAAAGTTAAGATCCATAGCTATAACTTTCATGAAGACATCGGAACCAAATTCATAATTGGAAGAGAAGACAAATGCAGTATAAATCAGATAATAGATGTTGTCCGCCTAAAGCGCAAAAATCTGTGCCTAGGGCGCATTTTGGCCTTCTTGACTCTGTCCCCTTGAACCTAAAGCGCAAATCTCGCGCCTGGGGCACTAGGTACGCGGCAACATATATTAAAACACATTTTTTTTCACTTTCTATGCATCTTTTTTACTATTGAGAAGTTTGGAGACTTATGCCTTAGCAGAGAAACTCAAATACAGTTGTTTCTAACACCATTAGAGCAGTTTTATCAAGAATCATTCATCAATTTTTCTTGTAATTATTCTCTAATCTCTACATTTTTTATCTCTGTCATGAGTAATTAAACCATATTTGTTAGGGATTAGTGTAACAAGATGAAACTCTTATTTATCTTATTTGATTTCTACTTATATGAATGAGTTTATTGAATTATTTTCTCATATTTGTTTTTAATGTTTTTTATTGGTTGATCAACATTTAAATGTTCTATAATTTGTATTTTGAAACGGATGTGGACTTTACCAATGCTTGAGATGAGAAATTTATGATATTGTAGTCTAAGGATAGATGTATGTCATGAAACTGATTAAAATAAGTTGCAAAGGCAATAGTTTAACTAGATAATTCTTGTACGGTAAGCCTTAATTCTAATCTTAAATCCATTAAGAAATTAGGGCAAAAATATTAAAAAGAATTCAGTAATAATTCAATAAAAGAATTCAGTAACTAGGACCAAATTAGACACCAAGACCGGATTTGAAGTGAAGTTCACCCTTGACATTTTTTTATTATAAAAGATCAATTTTATTATTGTTGTTAATTTTAAATATTATTTCAATTAATTTGAGAACTTTTTTCAATTTTAGTAATTAAATATAATTCAATAGTAAAACGCAATCTTTGAGTTCGACACTCGGTATTACTTGCAACTATTCAGTACACTTACTAAAATGCTATCAAGAGTTGTACCATAAATATTCAATTTAGTTTTTGGAATGTAAAAAAAAATTATTTGAGTGATTTAGCTTCAAGTAGAAATTGATGAATTGTTTTAACTTCAAATGGAATAGGATAATTCTTTTAAACTATAATTGTCGGTGTAGACAATGGAAGTGGAAGATGTATAATTTTCATTCATGGTGACAATTGTTAGAGTTGATTGATATATTAAATATTGAAATAGTCTCACATTGCTTAGTTTTATAAAGGAATAGAGAGATCAAAGCAATATATGTGACTTTGATTCTTCATTACATATTGCACCAGTTTAAGCTTGTATATGATTCTTTGTTTTTCTTTTATAATGTTGTGTTAGAGTATTGTTAGATGTAGTTCCAATATTGTTTTGGAGTATTTAGATGGATAGGGAGCCATGGAAAGTTTGAGATAAATCTATGTGTTATGATATTTTTCACATAATGTTATTCTCTAGTTGTCGTTAGACAATAGTTTTGATTTTTTTTATCTGATTTTGGAGTTTCCACGTTACATTCTTGTATTTTGACCTTGTTTCTTTAATTTCTCTATGTCTGATATATCCAACAAGTGATATCAAGTCTTCCTAGCAGGGTAGTTAGGAGGCGTGTCTTGTTGGTTGTAATAGGATAATTCCCTTGCTTTAGAGAAAAAAGATCAAAGATAATTTGAGAAATACGAACAAAATCGCTCTGTGAAAAACATTGTTTAAGTTCTTACCAAATCAAACCTTATTTTTTTAAGGTTTTTAATCACTGATAACATATTATTAATTTGTGAAACAAAATATTTTATTAAAAAAAAAAAATGTAAAGTTACAAGTATTTATAATAGCAAGTTTAACAAACTAATCCAAATAACTATTAAGTAACAACCTAACTAATCTCTTCAAGAGGAACAATACAGTTACATAAAAATACAATAAAAAAATAGGTCACTAACTATATCATAACAATATACACAACGGACAATAATTGCTAGTGAATAAAATTCAAACTAATTTTTTATATTTATAATCATTCTCTACCTTTCTCTTTTTCACACTATTCCATATTAATGTTTTACATTTATAACAATTTTCTACTTTTCTCTTTTTCACACTATTCCATATTGAACTTGTATGAGTATCCATTTTGAAACAATCATTGAATCTCTCTTAGAACTTTTGTATATATGCCCAAGCACCATTCCCCCAACTTCTAATTTTAGTTAGGTTGATATCACATATAGGATTTATAAGCTTTTGGTGTCTTTAAAGTTTGATGTGTGGCCATAATATTAAAAGAGTCTACCCTTTATGAGCTTTATCAACAAAAATTTAAAAGATTTTATGACTGATCGATCTTAGTTGATGGTTTTATAAGATATATATCCCACTTGCATGCTTTTCAGTACCAATTAATTGAAGGGAACTATTATATTATTTAAGTCGCTTTATCATTTTTTCTCTAATTTAAATAAAGTTCTAATTAATTTGGATTCTTGTAGATATTTTGACAGATCAATTGGTCTCTCTCCATGAAACATAGCCACCGGTTTTTTTTCTTTTTTTTCTTTTATCTAAAAAATGGTTTAGGATAATTTTTTATTCTAAAACTACCCTTTTAAATTGTTTCGTTCATCCTCTGTTATCAAATAGACGATTTTTTATATATTTAATTTTCTTTTGTATTTATTTTTAGTAATTTTATTATTTTAATGGAACATTATTTTAATTTACCGTTATGTCACTTTTATATGTATTTTATTTTTGATGTTGTCTACTTGAATATTGTAAATTTATTCATAAATTCAATTTTTTTAGTTTTATCGATTTTAAATTATATTAATCTTGATCGATATAATTTCTACAATTTAAATAAATAAATATCATTTTTTTAATAAAAAAAAAACATAAAAATCTTATTATTTCCTCTTAATGAGTAATTAGTAATCCCCAATTAAATAAACATGTCATTAGGGCGATTTTAAAAAAGTTTAATCCATGTCACATCAACACCAACTCCAATTAATTAAAAACACAAATGCTCTGAAGTAAAATAACCCAAATTATGGATTATTGCCTTTGGATTACTACTCAATTTTCTAATGAAAAAAGTTTGTAATTTTTGTCTTAAAATATGTTCAATTATTATTATGATGGGGCTATCATCCATAGGTACCGATTCGATTACCGGTAGTAGGTACGAGATACACTATTTTATAAATAAATTAAAGTATATATTTTTTATGCATGATGGTAATGATAGAAAAAACAATTAAAACTATTTTAAAATTTTTATTATTGCATAAAGAAAATAGTTATTTTAAATTTTTTAGTGATGTTTTGTTAATATATAATATTTGGATAAAAATATATTGTGAAATATTTGATTGAAGAATGATCAATGATTCTTTTTTTTACAAATATTTGATATGTATACAAACTTTAAATAAGAAAAAGTTATTAACGTATTTAGATCGTATCAGTATCGTATTGCACTAGAAGTATGTATACGAACTTAAGAAGTTTGTATCAATGCCACTAGACACAATTGTTGCAACATATTACATTTGTCTCGTAATGACAATTTTTTTTTATTTCATATATATATATTAAGAAATTACCGTGAATAAAAAAAGTAATTATTATTACTAAATTATTCTTTATAAATATTAGTATGATTTTTACTATCACAAATATAAAACAAAACTATTATTTTAAAAGTAATATACAAAATAATATTTAAAAAATACAATAAAAAAATTAAGTTATTAAATTATTCTTTACAAATATTAATATAATTTTTATTATCATAAATATAAAATAAAACTATTAATTTAAAAGTATTGTACACAATAACAATTAAATAATACAATTAAACAAAATTAAGTTACATTTGAAAATAATGTTTATTTTAAAATAATTTTTTTATTAAAGTAGCATTCATAATAAAACGAATCACGTGACTACAAAACTTACCGACCTCTGACCTATGTGACTAAACATGAGTAGATATTTTTTTTCATGATTGGTAGGTTTAATTATGATGTTCATATAGGCCATATATGTAGGTCCTTCAAAATAAAGCCAGTTTATCTTAATAAATATGTCGATATTTATATTTTGTTTATAAATCTTAAATGCATATAATTATTTGATTTGGATGATTAGTTTATAATTATATATTTTAAATTTTATTAATGAAATTCGATAAGGGAAAATATTTGTTAGGGAAATTTCTAAAATATATTTGGATTTTTCTAATAGCTATATTAATTTAGCAAAATTAAATAATTGAATGTATCACTTGGTTAAGTGGTTGCAATGATTGAGTTTAATTCAAACCAATGCATCTATTAAGTTATCAAAAGTTGCAATCTTTCACAAGAGTTGTTTTCTTTTCACCAATTGGTATGAGTTGAAAAGTTGTTTTCTTTCACCAATTGGTATGAGTATCTCTATAAATAGAGATATTTTAGAGGCAGAAAGAACACAAGACAAAACAACACAAATTCATGTTACATAAGTCAAAAATATTTCTGAGTTATTTCTTCTTTTCTCTAGTGCACGAGAGTAAACGAAGAAACTTTATTATGTAAAACACCGTTGATCGGTATGTTTGATGTGAATGTGCAATTCACTTCAAGGATTCCAAATTATCCTGAAGGGGATTCGCCGGTTAACCCATTTGCATCTAATATATATAGATTGGTGGGGGTGAATCGAACCTAAAGCTTAGTGTGATACACACGCTTTGGAATTTATTTGTGCAACCTTCATCATCATCGAGTTCATCATCTTCTTGTTCATAATTTAGGTTTGATTTTCGATTATTATGACTGCAACTTTTATAAGAGATGGACTTTCTTCATTATGGTGAAAGGTACACATTTAATTTATATAAATATATATGATATGTTTGAAGTTCTAAATTCATATGTGGTTCTTCAATGTAATTATATTTGTTTATGTTAAATTTAACACGTGGTTAGATTGATATGCATGATTTAGAATATATTTAAGTATGTGAATTTAATATAGTTTATGCATTAAATTTGTTTGTTTGAATTTTAAAGATTAATTAAAGTCTTAGAAATAATCATATGAAAATTCATGGTTGAACATCGAAAGTTATTTAATATTAATACACTTATATATTAGATTCATGTTTGAAATGCATATATAATAAATTTTCTTTTTCGGATGCATATATAATAATATGGAGATATGATGTGGAAAATTAATAATATGCTATTAGAGATAATATGATTTGATGAAATTTTGTTTATCTATCGTTGATGTTTTAAGACTAAGAGCAAGGATTTATGATTAACCGGTGGAATAAAATTTATTTATAATTTTAGTCTCTTAAATCTTGACAAATATAAATATGTATGGTTTAAGATACATGTTTAATACATTAATTAGTGTAAATAATTGTCATAAATATCAAGTGTATGTCTCATTGATAGTGATGCTTCATGTGAGAAGTTATTAAATCAAAAATTGACTAAATCATATTATATGTGTATGATGGTATAAAAGTATATGTCAATTTCTTACTTATTTTGATATTAAAAATGATTTAGATATATATTTTAAAAT
>JBBPBT010001178.1:7703133-7726927 GCA_037974875.1 Cicer bijugum | reverse complement strand
AAAAGACATAAAAATAACAACAACAAAAAATTTGAAGAAAAGTAAAAATTTAAAATAAAAAAAAAGCTCACTTTGATATAAATCTATATCAAAGTCTTATGAAAAAAAAAAGAAAAAGGCCGAATGGATAAAAAATAGAGAAAACTGTCTTGAAAAACAATAGAGGGAGATTTTTCAAAAAAAAATAATAATAATTACGTTATTTTCTCTCATTAGTGATTTAATATTCTATTAAAAAATTTTATTAAAATATTTTTTTTAAAATCTAAAATTAAAATAATAAAAAATAATTTTTAATTTAAAAAATAAATATTTTCATAAAATAAATAAAGCTGAAAAAATAAATACACTTTTACGAAAAAGTCCTTGCGAAGAAGCAGGCAACTTCGTTCTCCTCCATCATCTCATTTCACATTCATCTCTGTTTCTTTCTCTTTCTTTCTCTCACCGAAACAAAGGAGAGTGAGAGATTACGAATTTGCTAAAAAGAAATAGCGTTTTGGATCAAAACGACTTGCGTTTTAGGTTGTTGTTGTAGAAGGATATGGATCAAGTATTCAACAAGGTTGGATCCTATTGGTTCAATCAGAAAGCCAGCAAGGAGCTTAATTCCGTCGGTGATGACCTCAATGTATATTTCCCCTTTTCAATTTTTATTATTATTTATTAAATTCAATATATTTGATCTGAAAAATGATGCAACACTTATTAATTTTTTAGATAATTGCACCTTATGGAAATTGGAACCACGCTGTTATATTTTATGATAATTTTCTTTTTTCGTTTGGTGTGAGTTTTGATAACTACTAAGGAAAATTGAATGTATAGGGTATTGCAACAAAAACAAGTTTTCTTCTGTTGTACGATATCTGAATTTTTAATTGGTAAATACCTATTTCCCCAAATGTTTATTTTTGTTGGTAGGGAATTCATGTGTGGTGCTTACAAGTCATTTGAAATTCTAAATGCGATAGACACATTTTGGAAGTAAAACCTCACCATTCACGATTTAGATTGTGACTTGATTGATGTTAGCTTGACAAAAACAATGAAAAGCCAATATGCGTGCCTCAAAACTCAAATCATAT
Source organism: Cicer bijugum (assembly GCA_037974875.1). NCBI lineage: Eukaryota > Viridiplantae > Streptophyta > Magnoliopsida > Fabales > Fabaceae > Cicer > Cicer bijugum. The sequence continues at coordinate 7,725,839 of JBBPBT010001178.1, read as the reverse complement.
TCGTTTTTCCTTGTTTTTGTCTAACGGACACTGATCACGTCACCATATGAGCTTTAAGGGTGAAGAGAACTGTAACCTTATACTTCTTACGGGTGTCGTGGATCGTTGTTAGAGTTTCGGATGATTTTTAAGTATTGGTCCACCCTGAGCCACCTATCAAGATGGTGCACCATTGAACTTGCCTTGTTGGTATTGCATTTACCAACTCTTGATTTTAATGAATAAGTAATGATATATTGGTGAAGGGAAATGTGGCTCTAAGCTTATTTATAGTGATTGATGAATATGAGATATAGGCATATTATCTATGGTTTAATTCTTAAGATTTTATAATTAATAAGATGATTCTGTTATGGTGAGGGAGTAGTGAAGTTATATGAGATATGGGTTCTGTCAGTAAAAATAATTTAGGTTTATGTAGTTTGAGTGCCTTGTAGGGATATTTAAGTTGTGAGTAACAAAGTAAGCAAGGGAAGGCTGTGAGTCTCTCCAGCTTAGGTGTGTAAGACACATTATGAGTTATGATATAATGTTTCTAATTTGATTAAACAAGTTTGAAGAAGTGTCAAATTGTGCCCTAAAATATACCAATTATATAATTGTCTGAATACTTGATTACTGTTGGGTGCTTGAAAAGTTGAAGCTTTTAGCTTAATGAAAGTAAATGTGTTCTTTTGCTAAAAAATTACTGATTGACTCAGCGTTTACCTATTCCTGCTCTATGAAGCACTAACACCGACACGTGAAAATTGGAACTTATTGAATGTAAATGCATGTGTAGGTGTCAGACACTGATACGTGCCAGACACCGGACACACCTTCAATCTGATATGTTGGTGCTACATTGGTCCTGCTTTGTATATGTAACATAGTACTTTGCTATGAATAGTGGGAAAAGGTGCAATCATTAAGAGTTTAATATTGATTTTGCTCATTGCTGAGAAATTGAAAGTGATTGTATAATCCAGCATTATCTGTTACTAACCCTATCTTGCTGTTAGAGATAATGATCCCTCTCATATGTTCAATTTGAAAACTAAATGCTTCCCCAAAACTATAACAAATGCCAAAGATGAATATTTGCGTTGCTTGGGTAAGGTCTTTACTGACACTTTCTTCTTTTGATGGGCAGTCAATATCAAATAGTATCGAAGGCGGAACCAAATGGTTGGTCAACAAAATAAAAGGTTTGTATTTCCTATTTACATATGTTGCTCAAATATTTATATTTCATTTCCAGGCTATAAAACCTGTGCAATATTTAAGATTTCAATTTTCTTTAACCTTGTTATCCCTAATTATGAAATTAATTGAAAATGGATCAAAATACAATTACGATGAATGTAATATATTATTCTCCTGCGCATATTCATATCAGTGTGTGGTATCAGCACCTGTTTTATGGATTTAGAATGAAAGATGAAGAGCTGAAACTAAAAATAAGTAACATAGGATATTGAGAGAGTTCATTCTCTCACTGCACTCAGTTCAATTTTTTTCCATACCTTTCTATCTTATCTAATATCTTTTTTTCATATCTGTTCTGATTAAGCTTTCCCCCCTACCCCCCTTGCACTCAATTACGTTAACTGTATTCAGATCATGATTCTAAATTGTGGTTACGGTTACGCTGCAAACATTGATATTGTGACAAAATGCAGACAAAGGTGGTCAATGCAGCTGCAATTTTGGTTGAGATGTTGTTGTAGAGAGCTCTAGAACTTTATATTTCAACTGCAATTGCAGTTGCAAATTGCAATTTAGAAGTACGATCCAGATCCTTTGCGCTTCTTCTTTTAATATACTCCTTAGTAATTGGTGGTTGAAATAGATATATGCACTGAAAAAATCTTACAATGGATGGACTGAACAACAACTTGAGAATTTCAGTACTTCAAACTATGGATCACCATGTTTTTACCAAGTTATTTTGCTAATTTTTCGCAACGCTACTTTCAGAATTATTTGAAGAATAACTAAACAATGAAAAGGAATTTAAACTGTAGGAATTGTAAGTCAGTAATTTTTTATTCTTTTCTAGTTTTCTACAATTCTACAATTAAAATTGATTACAAAAGATCTTGTGGGGATATGATTTTGCGATCTTTCCTTCTACAATTTTGTTAGCAAAAATTATCTGAAAAGGCATTTGACACTAGTGGTATGAAGCAAAACCACCAATAGTTCTGCTTTATTTCTATATTTCATGAATTGCATTTAATCCAAGAGGCTTTCCTCAAGCAATAAGTTTGAATATTATCAAGATCCTACTTGATATAACAGCTATTATTGTTCATGAAGTGTATTAAATACATCTTTGTCATAAGATTTGAAATCACATAAATTTACTGGACATAACTAATAGTATTTGTAGAACATCAAAAGATAACTTTCTATATTAAAGGGCACTTGATTATATCAATTTATCATAAATTGTTTTTGTTGCTTTGGAATTTCGATTTCGAATTTTAACTCTATAAAATAGTTGCATGTGTTCTATTTTTTGATGAAAAATAACTTTACAGGAAAGATGCAGAAGCCATTACCAGAGTTGCTAAAGGAGTATGATCTACCAATGGGAATCTTTCCCCGCGATGCAACAAACTACGAATTCAATGAAGAGACAGGAAAGCTTGCAGTCTTCGTTCCTCAAGTCTGCGAAGTAGGCTACAAGGATTCATCTGTCTTGCGTTTCTTCACCACCGTAACCGGTTATCTGGAGAAAGGAAAGCTATCAGACATAGATGGAATGAAGACAAAAGTTATAATCTGGGTAAAAGTGACAACCATTTTCTCTGAAGGGTCGAAGCTCTTTGTGACAGCTGGCATGAAGAAAACAAGGAGTAGAGAAGCATATGATGCTACAAGAGATGGTGTACCTGTAGATAAGTTCTAAAACTTTCACATTATTTTATTATTAGTTTGAAATTCTGTAAAAGCCTTTGTTGCATGCAGGTGGGGAGGTTATTTGTAAGTAGTAAATATGTATTTCAGATAAGTTCTAAAACCTTTGGATCTTGTGTTGTGATTTGTGATTTAAGAAAAGTGAAAAGTTTCTTTGGTACTTTTTGATGATTATGATCTAAGTTTTTTTTTTTTTATAAGCAAATGTTAGTAAATTAGTAGATATGTTAGTTTTTCAGGTTTGAATTCGAGACTTCTATCTTAAATCTTCTTCCGCTCATCATCCGAGCTACCTACTTGGGACTACTTTCAACACAAGATTGCAAACTTTGATAATCATGATTATAAACCAATGTGCCTAGAACAAAGATCGGTTGTTACAAATTGGTGCAGTTTTTATATACCTTTTATATTATTTATATAATAGCAGTATATCATTTATTTTAATTTGGGGCCTAATAAAATGTAACAGAATGCAGCCAGTAATAAAAGCTAGGTCAGCACTGTTAAAGGGTACTAAACTATTTTATGTTTGCATTTCTTGAACTTAATTATATAGATTTACGGGTATAAAGTGTCATAGATATTGTTGGGAGCTGAACCTTCATAGGGTGGCAGAACTTGATTCGAAATTTTTAAAATTTTAGTTGATAAATAAATAAAAGATATATAATATTATATTGTATATAAGAATTTTAAAATATAGATACAATCAAACTTTAAAAGTTTATTAAGAAAAGGTAGTAGATCAAATTTTAATTGATATTTTTAATAATAAAAATTAATTTTTAAATATGTAATTTTTTTTTCAAACACAAATATTTAGAATTTAATTGTTATATTTTGTTAATGTAAAAAGTTTTACATAGCACATCACAACTTTCTTAATTACAAAGACAAAATAATATATATAATATTATCATAGAGTTAATAAAAGATAACAATTTGGTTTGAGTATTAGACGATCTATTTGAAAATCATCCGAAACTATTACTCAAATTAATAAATGTAGGATTTATTGATTTAGTTTAATTTGGACTCGAACTCATAAAAAAATATCAAATTAATTTAATTAGCTTTGATTAAAATTTTGGGATCATAAGATTATTTAGTTTGATTTTTATATCTCTAGATAAAATTAACAAGTCACATAGTTGAAATTTGGGTTGAAAAGTTTAGTTTATTTTATAATTACCGTAGTTATTTTGGTGGATTTTTTTTATAAATTATTCCTTCCGATTTATTTATAATAGACATTTGAATTATAATTTATTCAACAAAAATGAATGTATTTGATACATAATATAGATCAAATCGATCAATATTTATTTGACTAAATTATAATTTAAATGTCTCTTATAAAAAAAATTAAAAATAGTAGTATTAAATAAAATAAAAAAACATGTAAAGACTTTGAGGTGGCCTGATCACCCTATGTTCCCAAAAAGCTCTGTTAGTTCCTTCATAGAGTGAACTATGAAAGGGATAAAAGCTTCTAAGTTGAGAGAATGGTTGTGGACTTGTGATATATATATGCAAGCAAGCACTCTAATGCTTAAGCTGGAAAATGAGATAGGTGAGTGGTAGATATCATACTCAATGCTTATCTTTGATATGACAAGTAACAACCTAATTGCATTGCATCAACACGATTTATTTATTTCAGAGGTCTCCATGTTTAATAAAGTTTTTAATATTGTTTAGTGGGTTTGAAATCGACATCAGCCTATAACGGGAAACTTTTTTTTATCCTTCTAAATCACTTTAAATGTACACATTTCGAAAAGTGCAAAATTTATAGTCTAAAAGTACATTTTAGATAGATTATACATGAAGATAAACTTTTAGTATATTTATAGTCTACATTTATAGTTTAAAAATATTAATTAAATTTTTAATATATTTTTTCAAATCAGATATGAGTAGAGTTGAAAGTGAAGTTTCTGCTACAATACCGATTATAGATTCTACAGATAAATTTACGACTGATTAGGTAATCTATAATTGATTTTATAAGTTTTGGTTTTTAATGTATAGATATATATTGATGTTTTCTTTGAGATATATTTTGTAGATATTTTTCTCTCGAAAAACTGTATTTGAATGGGCAAAAACTATTGGAAGACAAAACGGAATAATAATTGTTACCATTCTATCCGATACACTACTTAAAAGAGAGGAAGAAAAGACAAATTAATTTTGAGATGCGAAAGAGTGAAAGATATAAATCAAAATCAAAAAGTAAATTGTTCTCACAAGAAAAAATATTCATTCAAACTCAGATGTTTACCGTTGAGTATCGGTGAAGGACAGAAAATTAGTGGTCGTTGTGCAATACACAATCACGATTTAGCGTATACTTTAGACGACCATTCATATTTGGGGTGTTTAAATGAAGAGAATAGAAAATTTGTTAATGACATAACAAAGTATAAGCTTGCACCAAGACTCATTTTGAATGCTTTGAAAGAGAGAAACAAAAAGAATCTCACAATTTCCACTCAAATATATAAAGCAAGGAGTATTTATCGATCATATTTGAGAGGTTCATACACAAAAGTGCAACATATCTTGAAGTTAATACAAAACGAAAATTATGTGCATTGAACAAGAAGACGGGAAGATTCACATGTTCTGAGAGACATATTTTGAACGCATCCTGATTATATAAAATTGTTGAACATGTTTCATTTTGTTTTGATATATGATAGCACACACAAAACAAATAGATATCGGCTACCATTGCTTGAAATTTTCGATGTAACATCTACTGAGTTGACTTTTTCTGTTGCATTTGCTTACTTGGAACAACAGCGACAAGATAACTTCATTCGGCCATTTGAAAAGGTAAAACAATTATTCGTCTCTAAGAACTTAATTTCTAAAATTATTGTGATCAGTAGAGGTCTTGCCATGATGAATGCTATTGGTGTTATATTTCCTACTTCAATTAATTTGCTATGTCGTTTTCATATTGAAAAAAATGTTGGGGCAAAATGCAAACAATGTGTGAAAAAGGATAGACAAGATCAGGTAATGGATTTATGGGAAAAAAAAATGTATTGTCGATTAGTGTGGTGGAGTATAATTATCACTTACAACATTTTAAGCTAGTGTGTGCCCATATTATCCTTTTTGTTGATTATGTAAAAGATTCATGTTCAAACCTTACAAAGAAAGATTTGTCCTAACTTGGACCAATAGAGTAATACATTTAGGGAATACAACGTCCAACAAGTACTTTTAAATTTTGATTTGTTTTATAAATATGATTTACTAAATTATTTGTAGACAATTTATGTTATGATGTTGAAGAATCAAATGTGTAGCATCAAATCGTCTTTTCAAAAAACCATTATTGATGTTGAGCATAGGTATAATTCACCATTTTATCAAAGAGTACATCACTTTGTATCAAGGAAATGTTTTAAAAAATTGACAAACAATTAAATAGGGTAAAGATTGTAGGTAATGACAAAACAAAATGTGGTTGCTCAATCAGAAAAACTCATGGATTACGACGTGCTTGTGAATTGCCAACTTTGCAGATGTCTATTAATGTTATCATTTTTGTTTTATAAATATGATTTAGTAATTTATGTGATTTTTTTAATTTGTGTTATTTAAATTATTTGTAGAGTCGAGTCTGCTTATTGGAGATTGAAAAACATGTTGCAAACTAGTAATGGAGACTTGTGTAAAAGTTGGGATGTTATGAATATGATGTTGAAGAATCAAATGTGTAGCATCAATTCGTCTTTTCAAAAAACCATTATTGATGTTGAGCATGGGTATATAATTCACCGTTTTATCAAAGATTACATCACTTTGTATCAAGAAAATGTTTTAAAAAATTGACAAACAATTAAAGAGGGTAAAGATTGTAGGTACTGACAAAACAAAATGTGGTTGCTCAATCAGAAAAACTCATGGATTATCCTGTGCTTGTGAGTTGCCAACTTTGCATATGTCTGTTAATGTTATCCTTTTAAATATCATCCATGTTTTTTTGGAGAAAATTAAGCATGGAGCATGCATTGGAGAATGAAGAATCTTTATCAGAATATGACGTTTTAGAAGAATGTGAAGCAATGAAAGCATATATAAAGACACTATATTGTTGGTCAAATGATATTGAGGAAAAAAGTGCGTGAATTTGTATTTCTACATACAACAACAATGCATCCACCACCAGATAAAGTAAAAACAAAGGGAGCTACTAAATAGAGAAAAAAATGATGCTCCTCGTGATCCTTCATATTGGGAGTATGTCGATGCCTCCTCCCATGGATCTACAAAACAACCATCTCAACATTCTACAAACCAACCATCTCAGAGTTTTACAAATCTATTATTTAAGCGTTCTGCAAGGCAACCATCTCAAGAATATACAAAACAATCATCTAAGATAAATTTTCCTACTTTTATTCATCAATATATCGATGACATAATAGATGTTGTGCCTGATGAAAATTATGGTTATTGCGCAATTACAACATTATTAGGTTGGACCGAATAATCTTGGTCTTTAGTTCAAACACATTTGGATAAAGAGATCAATCTACATCAATATCTTTATTCCAATATTTTCGATGGCAACGTTGAAACAATACATAACTCATTGAAGGTTTCTAGTTTGGGTGCTAAAAGAAAAAAGATAAGTGAATGGCTGTTACAGAGTTAGGTTACGTGATAGCAACAAGATATAATTAATATCGTACTGGTACCATTGTCTCGTAATTTGAATATGACATTATTTCTGTTGAATACATCATTATCACATGATTCTTCTCTTAATTCTTTAATATCAATTAGATTTGTTAATGAAAATAATTGGGTATAGATAAAATCAAAGAAAATCGTTAGAGGAGATAGACATCGCTCTAATAGATATGGAACTTAAACTCCACACAAGCGAAGGTAGCCGGAGAACATCGATGTTGCTTCAAAAGGATGATTAGCTCTATCATCATTGTATGGTGTAAATATTTCATTCTCAAGTAACACAATATCAAGTCTCTATCAATTTGTTAGCAGCCTACCTTCAACAACGGGTTTTGTCGTCCACCTACGGGATCTTGGATTATGTGCAAGAATTGTTCCACTATCATCCCACTTACAGATGTTAGGAAAGTTCTTGTAAATTCAACACTGCACCAAAAACAAAAGACAATTTAGTAAATTAAAAATACAACTTAATTAACAAATAACACAACTTAATATGGATCGCATACCTTCAATAGGGTCATGTAACCTCCTAACTATCTAATATTGTGAACAACTGCATCTCCCAGATTGTCATATAGCACAACCAATGCAGCGATACCCTATGCATAGTCTTGACAAGGATCTAAATAAATGAACAAACTAACGTATTACCCAACCACTGCAACTAAATGCAAGAGGTACGTTCTAGCAGCACACTCAAACATATTAGTTTGAATGAGATATTTATATAAATAGGCAATCACTGCAATCTATGTTGTGCATGTTTGTTATAATTTATATCATCAACTGCATCATCCCAGGTTGCTCCCAATAGCTCATGTGCAGTTGTCGCAACATTAATAGTATTTATATTTATTGGTGGGTCGAAAAAACTACCACGAGGTGGATTGTGAAGAAAAGTCATGACGTCGTCTAAAGTGATCTTTGTCTCTCCAAATGTCATATGAAACGAGTTGGTCTCTCTATGTCACCTTTCTACAAATACATATATCAGACAATATTGTAGTCGCCCAAATTCTTGGATCCAATGTTGTACAACATCTAGTACGGGTACTTCAGCAAACTTCTTCAGCTTCAAGTCATATGTGATCACATTCAACGGGCCACGATTCTACGAGTAATTAAAAAACATAGCAATAAAATCATTTACTAAATTTCATTAAAAAATATATTAAAAAATTAATTAATTAAAATATAATTCTTCTTTTCATATACTACGAGGCATATGGTGTTCATATTGCGTCAAAACGAATGTCATAAATGGTCCTTCGGGAAATCTAGGTTGTTGAACCTGCTCTTCAACGTACTACTGCTCAAATTCATGAACTTCCTCACCAAGGTCATGAGATCTAAAACCACATATACGACGATGTTGACGATGAGAATCATTTGCTTTAATCGTTCATCGATATGATATCATCGGTGAAACTCTATCGGCAGTATCGCCCCAATACCTCTGGCAATAGTACGAATAATTTCTTTGTTCGCACCTTTGGTTCTAGGTACTGCAAAATTAAGTTAACATAATTATTATATCAATAATTTAAAAAAATTACAAAAATTTAGAAAATTTCAAAACCTTCGAAAGTTTTGAATAATCGAAACATTCAAAAAAAAAATTCTATTTCGAAAATTCTGGAAATTTTCGATTTCAAAGTTTTGAATATTCTAAAAATTTTCTATTTTGAAAGTTTCAGATGGCTCAAAAGTTTCAAAATCTAAAAATATCACTTACTTTTTTATTTCGACGGTTTACAAATCAATAAAAAAATGAAAAACCGCACGAAATTGAATCTTCTTTTGTGAAAACTGCTTAGATATGATCAAATTTTATTTTTAAAAAAATCGATGCAAACTGAACTTAGCTGCATTTATAAATTTTAATACTTATTTATTTTTATTAATATGAGATATTATATTAAACTATTATTTATTAGTTTAAATTATTTTTTGATAGTATGTATTTAATTTGATATATCTTTACTACTATTTCATCTCATTCAAACATAATTGATCTACATTATTAAATAATATTATTTTTTAGTATATATATATATATATTTATATAATATTAGCTTCAAACCTGTTATATTAATATAATTTTATAATACTATTATTAAAATAATATTTTATAAATATTTTGATCAATCGATCGATCTAAATCAAACCACAATAATTTGAATTAGATCGAATCAATTATTTTGAGTTGTCATTTAAATCGAACTGAACTATAAATATTTTAATATTTGAAATGAATAATTTTTTTCCTCAAAATTAATTAAAACTGCACCTCAAATTTAAATTTCACTAAATAAATATATATATATATAGTACTAAAAAAAAATATATTAAAAAATAATAATTTTAATAAAACACAGAACTTCATACACAAAACTTCATACAAATACACTATTGTATAAAATATTGAGTTGTTTTCATGCCCGTCAACTTTATCTTAAGTTGTGTGTGCCATCCACAAGCCTGAATCTTCAAATTTGTCATATAGCAAAAATCCTCACAATAATTGCTGGCTGATTCAAATTTCAATCGACAAATCGACATTGCACGTTAATTTAAAAAACAATTATATTATTGTTTTTACAACGTGTGGTCCACAGGGCACATGGTCTCCACACGCCAGTTATAGACATTCTAAGCCTCAGAGATTCTTCCAAATTACCCACTTGCATTCAAGATTTGGTATCAACTCTTCTAATGAGTTTGGCCAAAAGATGAGTGAAAGAGGTGAAAACAAGAATGAAAAGTGAGGGAAAAAAAAAATAGAGAATGAGGTGAGAAATAAAATAGATATGATATGGTTTTGATATGATTTTGTTGTTTTATGAAATAGTTTAAGGAATGGTGATAAAAAACTGTTCTAGCCTCCTCCTAAGATGAAAATTTAGTCGGTTCATTATTTATTTATTTATTTATTTATTGTAACAAGTGGTTTATAGTATTTTTTATTTAAATTAATTTTTATTATTTTATTTAAATAAATGATTTTTATATAGATTTTTTTTATTTGATATGTGATTTCATAGACTGAACATGACTAAAGTTGTATAATTTCTCATCTAATTGCGGTGTTCATTTGATTAAAATTTACATATAAACTCCAAACCCATACAAATTCAATTTGTACACAGTTGTGAGGTCTTAGTTTGGACCCCGTGACATAATATATATCCTAATAATATCATTATTTTCAGTTGAGTTAGATTATATAGATAGTATTTCGAACACTTTAATTGTCACATTTGATGGTGTTTTGTTGTTTTATACTATTAACATGGATATTTTGAGTTTGTTCGTAAATTTAACTTTTTTAGTTTTAACGACTTTGAATTTTTGTTGTTCTCAATTGACATATTCTATTAAATTAAATAGATGAATATCATTTCATTTTAATAAAAAAAAAAGATATTTCAAAAGTCACTAGTTATGTTAGTAAACATTCTTTTGTTAGTAATTTGTCCTTATCGTCAACTCTGAAGTAATTCTTTACTAACTTGAGAGATAGATTCGTTTATTGAATGACATCGGTTTATTAATTTTGAGGTGATGTAGGTAAGTTTTTTCCATGAGAGAATAATGATAACCACATACACTTTTCAACACACTTTTTTTGAATGGTCAAAATCCACATCAGTCCCAACATATTATATAGGACTCACATGATTTAGTGAAACCTATGTAAATTTTTATCAATCAAAGAGAGATTATTAAAAAATATGTATTAAAGACTTTGTTGCTAGCACTCCTCTTCAGACAGATTAGTGAAAAATAACATTCATGGTAGATGAACTAATGTTGAACTATGAGACAGATGAATTAATGTTGAACTAGGAGACATCACTATTATTCAAAAATCTCCCTCTAATCAGAAAATTAAATAAATATTGTGAAGAAATTTCAGGCTTATATTCAGTTGAGGTCCAGACTACACATGGTCCTAAAAATATAATTCATGAGATCTTTGGTTCCATCTTATCTAATTTATATAACATAGATTATCTAGGAGAAAATTATTAATATTCAAATATGCATATTGTTAGTTCTTAGAGTAATGCAGTATTAGAGAGAACAATTATCAAAGTCATCACAACTCTTATGATTCAAAAATCAACTCAGGATATGACGCATAGTATGACATATCCAAAGTTTTTATTACCAACGACGATTACGTAGGACTTTGAGATATTGAAAGTTTTAAAAAAAGATAGAGATGTTGTCAAAGAAAAGGCAATGATTAGTAGTTCCACTTTCAGATAAGAACTTTTTACAAAGATAATTTCTAAGATAAAAAATAAAAAATATATATAAAAAAAAGTTATATTATATAATTTACCTTCAAAGACTAAAAAACTTGCATGATTTGATGATATTTTTTTTAACACATTTTTGTCTATTTTTATTTTTCCTTGGATAAAATTTATGTACCCAACTTTTATTTTCTTTAATTTTTAATAAAGTTTGTGCTTAAAAAAAAGTGAAATTACTCACCATAAGAAATTAGCATAAAAAAATTAGCATGTCGACTCAATGTATTTCAGTGTCCTAAATTAAATGCCAGACGAAAATTAAAGAATATAAAATGATAAGGATATAATTTAGAAAATAAAATAAAAAATATACAAGGACTAAAGCTAGATTTATCGTGCATTACATGGCTCAAAAACACTATTAAACCTTTAATTATATACAACTGTTATAATGACAAAAGAAATTTAAAAACACTTATCTACTAATCAAATAGTCATTAGTGAGATTAAATTTTCATACACAAAATAAATTGTCATTGATAAAAATTTTAAAATTATTATCATACACGACACAAGTTTTAACTGCTATAAAATTGAACTATCACACATGACATATTTATCACTAATAAATTTTCAAATTAACTATCATATGCGAGACAAAGTTATTATTTATGAGATTGAATTATCATACACATGATAAGTTTTGACTGACATAAATTTCATAATAATTATTATACATAAGTTAATTGTCAATTATGAGATTGATTTATCATACACGAGACAAATTATCACTGATAAAAATTTCAAAATAAATATCATACAAACTATTCAATATATTTGGAGGCCTAAAATGAATTTTAGTATGAGGCCTAAAACATATTTTCTAAATTTTAACATAACATCGTTAAATTAATATAATTGATGTCATTTAATATTTCTTTTCCAATTGATTTAATATTGTTGAGATAATATTAAATTTAGAAAATATTTATATGTTTTAATTTTAAAAATATAAAAATTTGAGACATTTTTATTAAGTAAATTTTTTTAAGATATTTAATAAAGTAAAGTTTTGTTTTTCATGGATGCCTAAAACGGTTGCGGTGTTATATTCAGATCGACACTGAACGCGTGACAAATTATCATTATGAGAGTAAACTATAAAAAAAAAACAATGAAGTTTCAAAATAATTATCATATACATGATATATTCTCATTATGAGATTAAACAATTATATAAATTTACGCTAATAAAAATATCAAAATCATTATTACACATAAAATAAATTATTAGTAAAATAAAAAATTAATAAATTTTATCTTTGTAATTATATTTAAGTTTTATTCGTTACAATTTAATTTATATGTACAACAAATAAAAGAGAAAACTATTCAGTTATATTACAAATATTCATGTCTCATTGTTTCTAACTTTTGAAACATATTCACAATTTATGTATAATAATATATTTCTTTTAAATTACATAACAAATAATATTAACCTTATATAAATTAGTCACACGGTCGCGAGCGCCGAACCGTGCAAATACATATTTTTATTAACTTTTTTTATTATAAAAAGTAGATACTTTTAAATTACTGCGAATATAACTTCAAGTACAAGTTCTTTTGGTATAAACTAAAAATAACATTTTAAAAAGATTAAAAATTTGAATATTTTTTAAAAACTAAAAATATTATTAACTCTATTTTATTTAATCCATTCTGGAGAATTGTACTTGGAGAAATTTGTAGTATTATTTTTGAGATAAACATGAAGATTTTTTTATTACATCTCATTAGTCATTAAATTATTTATTAACTATTTGTTTAATTTGTTATAAATTGAATGAAATACTATAATATCGTATTAACTACTTAAAATACTTTAACTATTAATTATTTATTTATTTATACAACACTCAAGTTTTAACAAACTAAATAAAGATTAATTACTTATATTTTAGTGATTAAGAGAGTTTTTTGGACATAATTAATGATTAATAAAGTTAACAAGATAAATTTATATTTGTGTTAAAAAGTGTCATTGTTATCTAAAAAAAGTTTGCTTTACAAAATTGGCAGAAAATTGTTTGTATACAAACAAATAAGAAAACTGAAAATTTATGCAGCCTTTGAAAGAAAAAGTTGAGCTGTCATAAAGCTACAGACAAAAGAGCTTCTCTGCCCAACTTTTGGCGTTTTCCTTTTATGGATTATTCCTATCCCCACTCTCACCCAAATCCACTCACCACCAATTCAATTTAATCTTCTTGTGACGTTCCTTTTTCTTTTTTGTTATTTTCTGATTTATTAATTTTTTTTTAAAATCTAATATGAATTAAGGCAAATTCTAATTTTAAGTGGGTCAGGGTAGATTGATATTTAAAAATCGTTCAAAATTCATTGAAAAAATATTACATTAAAACTCGTTTGATAAACATAAGAGATAATGAATATGTATTTATCAAATTTGAACTCTTTGAATTGAAATAAATATTTCACCATATTAACTTTAATGAGAGAGAGCCGTGAATTTATATTTTTTAAAAGTATTGACGATCATCGTTAAATTTTCAGATGATATTTAAGTATCGTCTACAATAGATTATATGTTGTGCTAATCTACTAAAGTAGTTAGCTATGAACAAATAGGAATTCATATTCTTTGCATTAAGCAGAGTAATGCATTCACGCGGTCGCATATTGAAAGTTGTCCTATCTAAATTTAAACTCAATGTTTTAAATTATAAAATAAAAATAAAAATTTGTATTTTTTTTTAAATTGTTAAATTTTAATGGAATCATATATCCAATCGAATAAATACATAATTTTCCTTTACTTTAAGGAGTCTGAATCCGAACAAATAGTCGTACTATAGATTTTTAAAACCTAAAAATGATTTTGGAATTGCTACCTTATTAATTCTTACATCTTTACAATTTACTGCTTTCATAAAAAATTAAACTTTGAGAATTACTCATGTTGCAAATTTTATGATTTAAACAACCAATTAGTAGTTTATCTATAAGAAAAGCTCTACCTCCATTTCAAATTACAACTATTAAAATAACTTCATGAGTGAAATAATTTTACTCAATTGTTAGTGCAATATTAACTATTGTTATAAATGTAAAATAAAATATATATTTTTGGAATAGATTTACATAATATTTATTTAAAAATGAAATTAGAAGAAAAAAATACTATTAAAATAATAAACTGACATTTATTGTGAAATTTGTTTACTTTCTCAATATCTAAAAAATGACAATTAATTTGATATGGGGAGTATAATACTCAATCCATTCCTATATGTTAGCAAGTAGTTGAATTTGAGTGATTACTAAACTTTTAGTTAAAGTTTAATTAATTTGAGAGAAATTCTTGATTCCCTCACCGTAGTTTAGATGATCCTCTACTCCTAAGGCTCAAAATTTTTATTTGGAGTTTCTTCTTCATAAAAATTTATTGTTGTTAGATCATATTGATTTGGAGATGTGACATAAAACATATATCGTGAAGGCAATCTATGTGCAGATAAGTTGACAATCAGAGACAAAAAAATTAGCATATAGAGACTAATACAAAATAGCATTAAATAGAGATGATGTATTAAATGATGAGAAGATTTTTAATATGAGATAATTAAATTTTGACTAAACAATAATATATAAATGTTTATGATTTAAAGTGTCAGATAACCATTCAAAAAAGTTACATGATATTTTGTTTTAATCTTAAATCTTAACCATTCATGATGATTTGATTAATAACTAAGATTCATAATTCTCACATTCTCATTATAAAAATAATCTTATATATATATTCAAACTAACTTATATATAAGCTCTTCTTGTATAATAGTCAAATTATTGAATGGAATTATCTCTGCTCACTTGCTGACCTTGAATGGAATTATCTTCTTCTATGAGATAAGGCAAACAGAAAAATGACATGTCCTCATAAAATTAAAATTGATTTTTTATCCGGTCCCGATATACGTGTAAATGAAGAAATTTATAACCAAATAATATAAATATTGACTAAATCCACAACTTCATCGTTATTAATTAAATTACTTTTATAATAAATATATTAGTCATATCTCAAAATGATAAGTCACAAATTGAATCCACGATTATGTGGTCTTCAAGCAAAAGAAACTTCAACGGAAGGTACTAGTGATAGATATGCATAGCAGGATAAGTTAAGAAGATAAAATTCGTTAAAAAAAAGGTTAAGAAAATAATTTAGTCAAGAAAAAAAAGTTAAGAAAATCATTTTATGGGATAAAGTCAAGAAAAAGACTGATTCAATAGTAGGATTTTTTTATCTAATTAATCATAATTAAGATACTTGAGGTAATAATTGGCTGATAAAATTTTTATTTTTATAATTTTAATATATCAAATTTAAATTTTGCTAAAAACAATTGTAAAAAATATACTTGTTTTTAGTAAGTGCTACAATTGTTATATCATAAGTTAGACTTGTTTGATGGATCAAACTAATTGAAAGTGTGAGCTCAAGCATGTTTATACAGAAACAATGTATATATCTATCTTTCTTAAAATATGAGAATAGTGTTCTCGTTTAGAAACCTAAATCAACTTCAAGGAGGGTGGTTGTGGTGGTGGATGACCTCTACAATGGTGATGTTGACTTGAGTGAATATCTATGTGACCAGTCTCTAAAAGGTATTATGATGTCAAGATGAGTTTGAACATAATACGATAAGAATAATGGATGACAAAAATATCAAATAGGAAAAAAATACTCCTTATATATAAAATAAAAAAAAAAAACTTCTTCATGATTCTTATATTTTTATACCGTATGAACAATAGAGTTGTGTATCTATTCAGTCGAGTTGTCATCCTAATAAGTTAGTTATGAGTTCGGTCGACTAACATACCTCCTACATCAAACATGAATGAATATTCCAATGTGATACACATCATTCTCTCCACTTAATATTAAGATAACTGATAAATCCTTTAGTGACCTTAGTCTATATGGATATAAAAGACAACCTCCAAGCATTAAACATAAAAGATAAAGACACTTCAATGAACACATGTCCAAATAGTTAAGTACATAACACAACTCCCAAATATCAAGCTTGAAAACATATATGTTGGGAATTACTAAGCAATTTGATTCACAACAAAAATACCAAAGAAACTTATAAAAAGGAAGACACCTATTAACACAATAAAAGTTTAACAAATTATTATTTAGATTCAAGTGTGAGTAATTAGTTTCATATCAACTTTGAATAAACTAAATATTTAATATATGTAATCTCCTAAACTCTCCTCGTGATCCAACAATGGTATGCGTGTCTAGTTCAACTTGGTGAGAGAGCAGAAGTGCATTCTTATATTAGATACCTATATCAAAAGTCTTCAAGGTATCGTAGTCAGGAGACATATTTTGTTGGTTGGTAACAAAAGTGCAAACATAGAATGTGAGAGTTTTCCACTTGAGAAAAAAATTATTGCTATTCAAATGAGAGCAATTAATTCCACATTGATTATGAATAAACTAAATATTGAATAGACTATTCATATACCAAGTGTCTTAAAATTTTGAGTAAAAATGTGATGTTTGATATCTTAATAGTCTTGATCATGTTCATGCTCCAAAAGTATCTAAGACTCCAAAACAATTACCATTAAAAATAGATTTAATTTCAACATCAATTCCCCTATTTTCATCAATTTACATACTATTTTAAAATTTAACAGTTTTATTTACTCTATCGAATTTTTTAATTAAAAAAAATTATTTAATATATTTTAAATAACGTATTATAATATATTTTAAGAGTTATTAAAAATTATCTAAATATATTAAATATGTTTTTTTTTAGAATTTTATTACAGTTTCATAAATATTAATAATTGAACAATTATACGGTATCTCGTGATGATTGAAATGTGAGTAGCGAGTATGACACCAAAAAGTAGTGAAGCGCGTGATACAATGAATAAGTGGACCGAATATGACGATCAATACTCGATTGCTACGTGGATCGGATATTTCCATTTCACATTTTCACACTACCCAACGCACGAGTCCGCCACACGCCCCTTTTCATCTTTCAATCTCAACCCTCCACCTCAAACATGATCCAACGGTTCACAACAATTCCCACAAATCCCAAATCCCCAAAGTACCCCTCTTCACCACTACTTATATCACCTTTATCCTTCTCTCCCTTCACACAAAACTCAAACCCGCCATTGCTATAAACTTCAATTCTTTCTTCATTTTCCCGAATACCCTTTTCTTCATTCTTCTCAAATGGCTCTTTCTTGTTCCAAAGTTTCGATCTTTTCACTTTCTCCTATAATGGGTCAATCTCCAAAAACACTCACTTTTTCTTCTTCTTCTTCTTTGAGCTTTGATCTTTCTTTTTCATCTTTGAGGAAGGATTTGAAGGTTTGTGCTAGTGGTAGTAATGCACCAACAACAACAACAACAACACTAACTGGTGTTATTTTTGAACCATTTGAAGAAGTAAAGAAAGAGATTCTTGCTGTTCCTATTGCTCATAATGTTTCTTTGGCTCGTCAGAATTTTGAAGATCAATCTGAAGCTGCTATTAATGAACAGATTAAGTAAGAAAACTTTATCAATTTTTTTAAATCTTTTCTATTGTTTTAGTATTTTTTTTTGGATTTAATGATACATTATAGATCAACTTTTCTTTTTATTTATTTTTTCATTTGTGGTTGTAAAAAATAGTAAAGATCTACTTTTTCCCTCCCAGTGATCACAATATTATAATATATATTTTTTTGTTTTTAAGTTTCACCCAAGATTCTTAGGAACTATTAATCTGAGATGTTGTTTTAATTTTTTAATGTTTGTTACATATTATTATTTTTTTGAACATGGTGACTTTTTATTTTTTTACAAACTATTGCTAAGAGTTTTTAATTATTTGTATTTATTTTATCTGAGGCCCTAGTTTATTACTTTTGGTTGTAAAAATATTAAGATCTATAGATCTATTTTTCCCATTAGGAATAACATTAACATATTATTGAATTTGTTATTTTAATTTTTTAGTTAAGTATTTTAGGCCCTATTAGCCAGTGGTGTTACTTATTTTATTATATCCACCACCTTTTATTTATTTTTATCACATTTCTATCATTTTACTTAAGAGATTTTAAGTTTCTCTAATGATCTAAATTTAGTTTGGAATACAATTTTTTCTCTTTAGAAATCAAAATAGCATCGTATGTTATTTGTTATTTTAATTTTCATCTAATAATCTTAATGTATGTTTCTTTTTAATTGCTAAGAGTTTGTATGTTTTGCTAATGATCTAATTAATGATCTAAATGCAGTGTGGAGTACAATGTTTCGTATGTGTACCACTCCTTGTTTGCATACTTCGACAGAGATAACATAGCTCTCAAGGGACTTGCCAAGTAATATTCCTCATAACCTTAATCTTGTATCTTGTTTTAAATTAATTTCTCAAAATGTGATTTTAAATTGTGTGATTTTTTTTGTGTGAAGTACAGGTTCTTTAAGGAATCTAGTGAAGAAGAGCGAGAACATGCTGAAAAGTTTATGAAATATCAGGTTAGTGTTTAGCTTAGAAAGTAAATCATGTTAGTTTTGATAAGCATTTTAGAGTTATAGTAATATCAATCCCATTTTATAAGACCCTTTTGGCACATTTGTTTGTCCCTAAAATATAAGATCCTTTGCAAATTTTTAGATGCATTTATTATTTTTTTGTCAAACATATTCTTTATTAATACTACCAAATTGTCTTGGAATATGAAAAATTAAGTTAAATACATTTAGAAACAAGGGCTAATTTAGTAATAATCATATACAAATTATAAAATTAATTACTTTATTAGCATTTCTTGTGATGAGTAAAAGGTGTCACATGGCTTATAAATAGAGATAATATACTAACAAATTAACATTTAACATAGTCGCATTGAAAGTTTAAAAAAAACTTAAAATTTTGGGACAATGATAAATATCATGGCATCATAAAAAATAAAAATAAAAACAATAATGATTGTGTATATAATAGCCTAAAGTTTTAGAGAATGTTTGTTAAAATGTCCTCTTATGATAAATATAATAATGTATTTATTTGCTTAGAACATTCGTGGTGGAAGAGTGGTGCTGCACCCTATTGTGAGTCCCCCTTCAGAATTTAATCATGTGGATAAGGGAGATGCATTGTATGGTAAGTTTTCTGTTTATTTATTTACCTTGATCTTGTATTTTGCACACAAATACAAATACCAGACACAACACTAGATATATATGATAATGTAAGAAAATGAAAGTAATTTCATGTGACATAATGTTGGAACCTTATTAACTATCTTTTGTTTTTTGGTTTGATTTAGCCATGGAATTAGCTCTGTCTTTGGAGAAGTTAGTAAATGAGAAACTTCTGAATCTTCACAGTGTAATGCCTCTTTCTCTCATGGAATAAAAGTTGTGTTATGATTGAATGCTTAATAAGTCTTAGATTTATGCTTCATGAAATATAGGTGGCTGATCGTAATAATGATCCTCAATTGGCTGACTTCATTGAGAGTGAGTTCTTGGATGAGCAGGTAAGGTTTTTTTTATGTATCTACAACTGCATCACAATTATTTGATAAAATAAAATGCTATAAATATGATCACATGTATCGTTGCTCTATGGTAATTTGACATAGACACGGTTGTATAAATAGTGTTTAACCACAGTTTTTTTTGTAATACCAAGATTGTAAATGAATTTGGCCACGAATTAAAAGCTTGATTTCAATTGTGCATGTGTTTCAGATAGTAATTAGGTGTGACACAGGTTCAGTTCTTTTCTTATATGCATTTTCCTTGCACAGGTTCAATCAATCAAGAAGATAGCAGAGTATGTGACACAACTCAGATTAGTTGGAAAGGGTCATGGTATGTATGCATATATATATATATATATGTCTTATTTCTTTCATTAAAAATTTGAAATGGTAGGAGAAAAAAAAAGGAATCTAAAATATATGCATGGGTTGGTTTTAACATGACATTTGTTTTGTTGCTTGTAGGTTTGTGGCACTTTGATCAAAGTCTTCTTCATTAAGAAAATGTTTGATCTTTGAACATTTGGTCCATTATGAAGTTCCGTAGTATAGTGAATAAATGTATCTCATAGGTAATTTTTAGACGTTTTGTCAAAAAAACAAATGTAATTTTAGACGTAGTTGCTATTATGTGTATTGTGTTGTTATTTGTAGAAGACTTGGAGCCATTATTATATTCTATAACAAGTGTTTGTAGTTTGCAACAATTATTTTGTGAAATGAAAATGAAAATGCTTGATGGTGTTCAAATTTTTTCTTGCAACAAAATTTACAAGTCCATATAATTAAAGTTATGATACATTGCAAATCTTAATTACTTCTCTATGCTCCCTTCTTAGCTTATCCTACTAAAAAACTTCAAACACATGCCTTGTCCATGTAGAAACATTAGTGGTTAGTTAAGCAAAGTAAATTAAAGGAGAGTCCAAATATCTATTTACACTTTTGAATTAAGCAATCATTGAGGAAATTTCTCTTTTCTAATCATACAAAATTTCACAATGTAGCTAACTATTATAAGATGGAGTTTATTACTCTTTACCTATGAGCAACATAATAAATACCACAAGAAATTATATATATTTCTAAATAATTCATTGTTCAAATAAAATAGATAACATTTCTTCTTACTTTTTGCCTCTATGTTTTTATATGCAACATGCTATTTATTTTTAAACGAATAGTAAATATCACTATAAATTCACATATAAAATTGTTAAATTTTATATTCAAAATAATAATATTAATATTTTTCAATTAAACTATAACTTAATTAAAAAGTATGCATTATATTCTTTAATAATATATTAAAGAGAACTCACAATTGAACTTCCTTATAATAGAAAAGGAGGTGGATTATCTAAATTTAGTGTATTTTTTAGAAAACTAAATTTAATGTTGGTAATTAACATAAAGTAACAATTTAATGTTGCTGAGTAGGATAACGATCACAAAAGTTGTTCCGAGAATCATAGGTGAGTTATTAAGCACGTCGTCTCTCACCATGAATATAAATTAATTTTATATTTATTTATTTTTTCATACCATGCCATTATTTAAAATGAGATTTAAGGGTTCAAAACATTAACAATGGAGATGGATAAAGTATGCTTATTTTTCAATAAAATATAAAAATATTGAATAATAACATGATATAAAAAATTCAGTATTAATCTTTATTTACAAAAATATATAAACTTAAATTTAAATTATAAACAAATAATCACAATAATAGGTATAATTTGTTTATCCAGAATATATCATACTAACAACTAATTTTTACCATTCTACCACGAATTTTGAGTACGACATAACATACTAATAACTAATTAATATTTGATTATAAAAAAAATACCATTAATTATAAAATATTGTTATAACAGTGAGGTAATGTAATAACCTAACACATTTTTGTTAGATATTACTGTTAAACTAACTTACTATGCTTTAAATCCAATAAATAGTACTAATGAGGAGGACAATTTAATTTGGATTTTGCTTCTTCTACTTATCCCTTATACCAAATATTCTCGATTTATTGGTAGGCAATGGCTCCTAGTCAATCTGTTTATTGATTTATTAAGTTAAAATGGAATAACAAAAATTGATGTTTAGACTAAATATATATTTTTGTTTACTCATTTTTTTTTAACTTATAACTGATAAATTATAATTAAAATTTTTATA
>JBBPBT010001178.1:7643713-7685631 GCA_037974875.1 Cicer bijugum | reverse complement strand
GTTTTTTTTGAGAAAAGCAAGTTTCAAAAATTTTCTAAAAAAAAAGATATTAATTGATGTTAAAAAATATTTAAAATTATTAAATTAATTTTTAAATTTAGTTTAAGTAATTAAATTATTTTAAATATGTAATTCAATTTATTAAATATTTAATTGATTTGATTTTTTTTAGTGCAGTTTAATTTAATTTACGAATATTATTAAATTAACTATATATTTTATATACCCCTAAATATAGTTTGGTTTATTCTCGCATATATAATGATTGTATTGAAATTATGCAATGAAAATAAATACATTGGTGATTTAAAAGCACTATGAAGCAAATAATTTCTCTCACATCCAAACAAAGACAATGAAAGAAGAATCAATGTAATAATAGCATTTGAGGATGATAGAACTAAAGAGAAAATAACAAAAGGGTTGGAGTGTATCGTTATTTGTCATCTACGACAATATGTGGCCCCCCTCTACCATGTTAATTGGTGTGTAGGTAGAATGAAATGTTTGTACATTATCTAATAGCATTCCCTTGATTTGAAAAAGATAGGTGATTATATATGGTAATTTTGTGAGGTGGTCCTTAACTACCCAAAACATAAAAAAGATAAAAAGTAAAAATAAATAAATTAAATTAAATTAAACTCATGGTTAAATCCGATTAAAGCTTGAAGCCAAAATATGTAAATTGTCATATATGAAATTGTAGACTACGATATGAAATGTTAGAGAACAATATTACCTCATAAGAATGCAATTCATTCTTTACCTTATTTTTCTCATTGGAAGCAATTTATACTTTCTACACAAATTTGATTCAACATGACAACTATTAATCAACAATTTTAGAATAAATTTAAAATGAATATAAAAAATATCATCAATAAGTTAAAATAAAATGTGGTTTTTCATAAAATGAAAACTAAATTGATGAGAGGAGTGAGATAATTTGCAAGAAGATTCACATAAGGGAAAGTAGAGAAGAGAGTCGACATTCAAATATGTGGAAGCCTAAGAGTATATTTGAATGGGTTTAATTTTTGATGGGGGATTCACGTCGTTGATTGCTTTCGGATGGATATGGATGGTATGTGCATAGAGATCACAATAAAATTCACACCCGCAGGTATTCACTCGAACCCGTTTGATTTGGATGGAGAAAACCCGCTTTAATTGAATGCGGGTGCGAATGGGGACAATTTTGGGGGTGATGATATCCACTTCACCTCCGAACCCGTCCTGCAAGTATTATTATTACAATTTTTTTATTTCTATATAAAATATTTTTTAATTTTATTATTATTTAGTAATAACTATTTTATTATAATAAATATAATTTTTAAATTTATAATTTTATATATATGAGCGGGTGTGGGTGCAGGCGGTAATGGGTGCCTAAATTTTACACCCGCTATAAAACGAGAACGAATGTAAGTTTTCTCATGTGCAGATGTGAGGAAACGAAATCCGCCCCATCCAACCCGTCCCGTCCCGTTGTCATGCTATATATGCATGAGATTACATGTTACATTAGTTACTTATTATATTGAAAAATAAAATTTAATTGTAAGAGAAGATACTCTTTGCATTTCAACGATACATGATTTTTTTAGTTATAAAGTAAACGGATATTATTTGCTGATTAATGATCACACTAATATAGTGTAACACAATGGACAGATTTTTGAATCTCTAAAGATTAATGTGTTGGATCACTTACCAATGTGTATAAAGAATATTTGTTGAAAAAAAATTGACTTCTTAAATCAAGTAATATTATTGTAATTAAAATCATTTTTTATTTTTTATAATTTATTTATTATAATTTAAAACAAATAAACCAGTAAATAATTATAAATATTTAATTTATAAATTTTAAAATAATTTTAATAAATAATATTTTAAACTAAATAATTTAAAATCAATTAACTATCTAAATAAAAAATATATTAGATGAATAAATAATTTATTGATGACTTATAGCTGAAAAGTTAACTAATTAAAAATAAAGTGTATGATAAATTTAACTCTTAATAATATAAAATGACATAATTATATATCTCTCATTTATGAATTTTGTGTTTACAAAAAATGCAACAAATATTTGAAATAAAAAAATAAAAGGCTTAATTGCACTTTTGGTCCCCCTATTATAGGTGAAAATTGATAGTAGTCTCCCCATTTTGTTTGTCCCTAGTTTTAGTCCCCAAACATAATTTGATGCCAAATCATGATGAGTTGTCAATTTTTTAATGACGTGTCAATAAATAGCTGATGTGGCAGACTCTGACGTGGAATAAACTTATTATTATATTATTTTAATTAAAAAATATATTTTTTATTTTCAAAAATTATTTTAATAATTATAAAATATTTTTAAAAACATAATTGAATTGTTAATATTATATTAAATTGAAATATCTGCAGAACCTTAAGAACTCTAACAATTTTCAAAAGTCCCAAATCTTTGAATCCAAATCGTTTTCTTCATCACCACCTATCAGGCCCGACGAGCGGTCCACGGAGCTGCATCCCTACTCACCTGGTCCATGCACATTGCTCTCTCCAGGAGGTTGGCTGCCTATCCTAGATCTTCCCATTTTCAAGAGGATCCCGGGCTCGATCTGGTTTAGTATCAAGGTGATTCTGTTTTTGTTTCTATATATATGGGTCCGCGCAGCATTTCCACGATATCGTTATGATCAATTAATGGGACTTGGCCGGAAAGTCTTCTTGCCTCTATCATTAGCTCGGGTAGTCGCCGTTTCTGGTGTTTCAGTCACCTTTCCATGGCTCCCTTAATTATGTGCTAGGAATTTCCCTCTTGCTTGAGTAATGGGAAGCAGGCTAGTCCCCGAAAATGCCCGTTCGCTTGTCGTTGGGGATCAAAATCTTACTTGCTGAAACTGTACTTGTAGGATTGCATTTTCAAAATCTTTAGAGAAATAGAGGAACCAGAAACTATAGATTCGCCAATCACTTCCCTTGCAGCTCCTAGCTTTCTTGCTCTATCTATTAGACAACCACCACTGATTCTTCTACATTCATAGAGTGATTTGCATAAAAATAAGTGGTTGATACTCTTCTTATACCATGTTTACTGAATTAAGGAATTAACCAGAAACGAAAACATATGATGATGAAGAAAACGATTTGGATTCAAAGATTTGGGACTTTAGGGTTCAAAGATTTGGGGCTTTAGATTTGGATGATTTGGGGCTTTTGAAAATTGTTAGGGTTCTTAAGGTTCTGCAGATATTTCAATTTAATATAATATTAACAATTTAATTATGTTTTTAAAAATATTTTATAATTATTAAAATGATTTTTGAAAATAAAAATTATATTTTTTAATAAAAAATAATATAATAATAAGTTTATTCCACGTCAGCGTCTGACACGTCAGCTATTTATTGACACGTCATTAAAAAATTGACAATTCATCATGATTTGGTATCAAATTCTGTTTGGGGGACTAAAACTGGGGACAAACAAAATGGGAGGACTACTATCAATTTTCACCTATAATAGGGGGACCAAAAGTGCAATTAAGCCAAAATAAAACCATGCAATTCATTCATTTATTTTTCGTACATCATTTAATTTTTTTTAATATACTATAAATTTGAAGAGTTATATGAAAGTTTAGCCAATTTCATGTGTATGTAAAAATAATATAATTTATTTATTGAATAATTTGATATAAAATGAAATTTAATTTTATAGTACTGATAAATTAAAAATTGAAAAAATAATAATAAATATGACAATTCATATTTTAATCAATTTATGTTTGATAAATTTATTGTAATATGAAGAATATAAAAATTCATTTTTTTTTGAATTATTTTTTAAAGAAATTAAAGAAATCGAGCATACAAAACCTATAAAAAAACGTGGGGGAAAAAAAAAGACCACATAAATTAAATTTTGTAACTTTTTCTTTTATTTTGATTGATAAATCATTGGCGTATAGATCTGAGTATTTAACAATTTCCACTAAATATTAAAATGGCACTTTATTTTTGTAGCATAATGGCAATGAGAGGGAAGATACCTTCCTTGCACAACCAATCACACATATATAGTAACCCAATTAACTTAAATTCATTCTTTTTTCTTTCATTTCCATAACATAAAAAATGAAAATGCCTTCTTTTCTGAATTCTTTACCTCAACGCTCATTCTTCTTCTGTTTCCTCCTTCTTCCACTTTTGCTTTTGCTTTTGCTATTAGTACCCCCTTCTTCTTCTTCTTCCTCTAATGATGAAAAGAAAGTAACAATGTCATTTTACTATGAAACTTTGTGTCCTTATTGTGCTGATTTCATAGTGAAACATCTTGTGAAACTATTCCAAACGGACCTTATTTCTATTGTGAATCTTAGAATGATTCCTTGGGGAAATGCTGGGATTGCACCTAATGGTACTTTTAATTGTCAGGTATGTATTTACATTTTTCATATTCTTCACATTATTTACTATTTAGTCCATTCCAATCACTTCATTACCAATTGTTTTGTGTATTAAATATAAGAGAAAGTTAGATAAATAAAAATTAATGTATTTAGTTCAAAATTTTGATTAAATTATTTTTATTAACTTCTGTTTTCTTGTATTTGAGATTAAAAAGGATATCTATTAATTTAATGTTAATGAATTAATTCATTTAATCTATTATTTTAACTAGAATGAGATTAGGAATTATATCCTACTATTTAAGTTGACCATCCTACTTGTTAAAATAGAGTCGATCCATCTTACTAGCCTTATTTTTAAAGTGTAAAGAGATTAATATTGGTGGATAATGTATTTGAAAATATTTTATCAATCGATTATCTCATTTTAACATAAAAAAATTGTCGAATTTTTTTTTACAAAAATTTAAAATAAGTAAATGATACTTCAGTCTAAAATAGATAATACTATAAAATTTACTGAACACTTACAAAAAAATTATACAATACATATATTTTTACCATCATATTTTACATCAAATATTGGAATTCCAATCAAATTATTGTTTTTGTCTTATAAAATAAACAAAAATTATCATAATTAATTTATATAATAAAAATTTAAGTTTATATTTGAGACAAGACATTCAACATTAGATCTTTACCATGTAGAAGTTTTCTTAGGACTTGAATTTTTATATTCTTACCTAAAAAGATAGACCATTTTTTATATATATTCATTCTTGAAAAGTCTCTTTGTTTGGTCACATATTGTCCTGTCCCATACTAAATGTAAATTCATGATATTAAATTACCATTTAAAATTGTCGAGGATGAGTCATTTTTCCAAATAAGAGTTTGGTTTGGAGTTCTCAATTGAAGGAACTGTGATAAAGACAGGACCCTAAATTCTTAAATCACAAGAACTTAGACATGTGACTGGGAATATTTATACAGTATTTTATAGGGAATAGAAAACAAAGCAGGTTGGAATGTTGCGAAGATGTAGCCAAATGTTTTATTTTAAATAAAATATAAATAAAAATAATAGTTAAAATATTTTAATCAAAAAATAAATTTAAAGACATCAATTTATAATAAAATATAAATAAAAATAATATTTAACAAATTAATTAAATTAAAAATAAATCTAAATATATTAATTTTTATTTATTATTATTATTGTTTATATTTTATCTCGAGGAGTAAATAATGGTTAACATCAACCCGTGAAAGGAAAGAAAAAGATTAGGAAAAATAAAAGTAACTACAATTAGTACATGCAGATAATAGGAACCAAAAATTGTGCAGGAGAGAGAGAGAGAGAGGAAAAGGACAAAACATATTGCAGCTTAGAGTTTTAGGATAAGTTCAATTCTTGAAAATATTTATATTTATACTTTTAAATTTGTGCTAATTCTATATTATTAATAAAAATATAAAAAATTTGAAATAAAAAAATTTAGAGTGAATAGTTATTTATTTTGTTAGACACTGAAAATAAATGACTAATTTTTAAATAATATTTTATCTTTTCAATTAAAATAAAATGAATATATATTTTAGAAAATAATACAATACTTTTACAAAGTATCCTGCCTCTTATTTTTCTAGAATTTCAAGTGTTCATATTTGTTATTTGGATTTTGAGACAAGGAGATGAAGACACACAACATTCCATCCATTTTTTCAACTATATTAATAATTAAAATAATTGAGCCGACATACCCTATAATAAAAATTATACACATTTAATTTCCGTTTGCCCGCATCTTTGTTTTTTCTTTTTTTAATTTGTTGTTCATAGCAAGGGTTGCATAACGTATTTTTGAGGTTAAAACGGTAAACTTGTAACAGTTAAAAGTTATGAGTCATTTTCATGGATCAGACAAATATAATTATAGTTACTGTGAAAATAATAAATTCCTACCCAACTTTTCCAGCAACCAACCAAAACGATTAATTGCTCAATTAAGGTTAAGATAAAAAGTTTTCATTTTTTATTTTTTTCATATTTTCGCCAAAATTTACACTTCTAATATTTTTGGGTGCTTCGTTTCAACGAATTTAGTTCAGGCCCACTTCATCAAGTGGGCTTTGTCAGTTGGGCTTAATGATAACCGAATCTTATTTTCCCACCCCACATACACATTAGAAGTATATTTATTAATTAAAATAATTTTTTTTTATCTGAAAGTATATTTCTAAATAGAAACAATTTTTTTTGTTTGAAAGTACACTTCAAAATACAAATATCATTTTTTAAGAAATATAAAAAATAAAAGTAGTTTTTTAACCAATTGAAGGAACTTTTTTCCACCTTGAACGTGATTTTATATGTACTTACTCAAGGAAACACAAATTTTATGTCATTTAAAAATACACTCTTAGACAAATTATAAATATAGTTGTTTGTCAATGAAATAAAAGGACGTTGATAATTTAAAATTTGATTAAAAAAAAATTCATTAAGAATTTAAATTTAAATTCTCAGGATCGATTTTTTTTACATGAAACGCACTAATCATTTCAGTTCAACAGCTTGCTTAATTATGAATATCATCTAAAAATATACTTCCAAGAAAATGTGTAAATGTGTGATTTTATTGATATATAGGGTGAAAAATAACCACTTATAATATAATTGTTTCTCACGCTCATCATTTTTAGAACTATGGAATATATGTTATGATTATAATTATCACAAAAAAGATTGTTATGTTTATAATTTATTTTGTTTTATATAATTGTTTTTCGTTCTCATAATTTTTTCACATGTCTTTAAAATAATTGCAGCATGGAGAAGAAGAATGCTTCCTAAACACGATCGAGGCCTGCACCATTGCAATATATCCTGATGTGGTACAATTTATATTAAACATTTTCCTCAGTACTTTTGCTTATTCTACAAAGCAAATATATGATTAATTAATAGCTTATAAAAAATATATTGATTAATAAAACATATTAATGTGGATTTCTTAATGGTTTTGCCAGCTAAGTTTTCCATTATTATGTTGCTAGATCATTGATGTTTTATGGCTATAATTGAAGTAGAATGTTTTAAGCTAAGCCAAGTAGATGCTTTTATATTATAAAATTAAAAAGTTTCCTTGTAGTGAGACAGTGAAATTTATTATTACAAGATAAAAATCATACACAGACAAAAAATTAAAAAATTATATATTAAATAATAAAAGAATTGTTGTTAAATGATAAATTACAATAAAATTTATATAGACAATAAGAATAACTAATTAATTAATCTAACTTACTAATTAATGTGACTAATATTATATCTAATTTCTCTTCACAAATTAAAATATGTTTATTACACTTTCAATTTAGAACATACAAAAAAATACATCTGTTAAAATGAATATGAAAATGCCCAATGAGATTAGAAAGAAGAAAATTTGTTTAGACATCCATCATTTTCATGAATAGAAACTAAAACATTGATTAGATTAAAAATGATTATATTTATTTTACTATCCATTTTTTTTAAGGATAGAAGCTAAAATGCATTTAGGTTAAAAGTAATGAAATTTTGTTTAACCATTCATATTTTTCTTATGATATAAATTAAAATGTCAATTAAACTAAAATGAAATGATTTTTTTTTAACACCAATTATTTTTGTGATGTTCTTGAGAAACTGATCAAATATTTTGTTCAAATCAAAGTACCAAATTGTAATTTTTGTTTTGACTTCCGCAAGAAGATTCACTTCGACCACATTAAATTAGTGATTCCATTGATAATTTTTTTAAAGATAATTAATTAATAATAATAACAAAAATACTTATTTATCTTTAAAATAATTTGAGATACTAAAATAATTTATAAAATAATATTATAAAATTAAAAAAATATAATTTTTTTATAAGATTAAAAATAATATTTCAAAGTTTTATAATAATTAAAAATTTATTAAACTGTTTTTTAGTAAAGGAATCGTGGGCATTCACTAATATATTATTATGATGTTATGATGCAGGGAAAACATTTCAGACTTATAGAATGCATAGAACGTCTCACCTTACTAGATCGGTATAATGAATGGCCTAATTGCTTCCAAACCACATCACCAATTGACTGCTACAAAAGTGGCAATGGAAATTCTGTTAGTTCTGTTATTTTTCTTCTCCTTTTCTTATTTTAGTTCTAATATATATATGCATTAATTGTATTTTCAGCTATCTTTTATAAAATTTATTAACTGTAGTCACAAAATCATGAAGTTGCTATCTTTAAAAAGGTTCTACAACACCGCCACTTTGAAAACATGTCTTACTGTGTGACACATTTCGGTGTTTTATATTAAGACAATACCAATATATTTATTATAGTCAATTAATTTATTTTTTAAAATTAATATTAGTATCGATGTGTTAATATTGTATTTGATGTGCGTATGGGTATCTGTGTTTTATAATAAAAATGTGGTTGTGAAATAAATCTGTCATATCAAGCGGACCAAACTGAAAACAAAAATTAGGTTGGTTGAAATGACCCATTTTTTAGGATAATATTATTTCTCCTTTTAAATTCTCAAATACACACACCTAGATTAATGGTTAATCTAAACAAAAAAAAATTAGGAATTTTGAGAATTATGGTTAATCTAAACAAAAAATTTAGGAATTTTGAGAATTTAAATGAGCATGAGAAACTCACATTTTTTGGGCTTGTAATTGTGGAACCCAAGTCAACCTATAATATAAGTCCATTGGGTTGAGCCAAATTTTGGAACTTTACATCGGATAAAGGTCTCAAGTATATATCACTCTTCCCCTCTTGTATTTCTCTCTATTCAAACCAATTTTATCTACTATTTAGGTATTATTTGATGAAGTTGGAAATGAATTATTCAATCTCCATCCAATAATATTGATTAATTAATTGCAACATGATTCTTTGAAGTTAGAAAATCCAAATCCATCTTTTCGACCATATATCATTTAAGACTAATAATAATATTTATGTGTATCAAACAGATTGAACAAAAGTATGCTAAGGAAACTGATCAACTTAATCCTCCTCATACATTTGTTCCATGGGTGGTTGTCAATAACCATGCACTCCAAGAGGTTTGTGATTGATATTAAAGATTACTTACTATTCGTACACTTACAAGACACTTGATTAATTTAATTACATAATTAACCATAATTTTTAATGTAGTTAATTTAATTATATAATTAACTATAATTTTCAATGTAATTTAAATTAACTATCTACTCAATTGTATTAACTATATTTTTGCACGTGATCAACTAGATGTTCGAAAAATTAAATGTTCATATAGTATTTTTTATTTGTATATTAGTTCTTAATCACTTTTACCTTTTCTTATGGTTGTAGGACTTCCAAAATTTTGTGACATATATTTGCAAGGCTTACAAGGGAAAATTGAAACCAAATGCTTGCAAATCACTTTCAACAAGAACTTATTACGACTCGGATGTGAAAATGGACTCATTTAATCGTGTTTGCTATGTAGATGAAGGAAGAAATTTGACCTTACTTCACTAGTCACATAATTAAGAAGTAAATCTCTATGAAAATGAACTTGGAATGCATTTTTGGTGGGTTTCATGTGGCTGTAATAGAATTATCACTTTGTCACAATCAATAAGTCATATATGTGCTTGACTTGCCTTAGAATGTAGAAAGTGAAAATCATCATAATAAAATAAAACTTGAGGATTTATTTCTTCAATTACACGTTTGAGGTTGTTCCACTCTTTGAGAAGTTTTAAATAAGTCTGTATTTTCAAATACGTCTTTAACTTATAATTAATTTGGGGTTTATTGAAATACTTGAAAATTTAAAAATAAGTTTTTGAATTAAACAAGTTTATAATTGGATCTCTAAACTTGCCAATAATATGTAATCAAACTACTAAGTTAAAAAGTTTTTAATCAAATTTCTGAAGTTTTAAATAAGTGAAAGTAGTTAAGAATCGTAACACATTGTCGTCACGATGTTCTCTCGTTCACCTTAAGCAAATGTAATAAAACTCTGATTCAGCTTGATAGAGAACAAGAGTGAATTTAATTATTTTAGTAGTCGAGGACTTTACCATATTATTTTCGATATTCACTTAAACTTTTCAACAACTCAATACTTTAATTTATATATATATTTTTTAATGTTGTTCCGTACATTGCACAAGTCTATAACTAGTACTATACAACCATTGACATGAAATACAGTCTAAATGTTGGAAAACTATGACTTCTTTTTGATTAGTAACAAGAGAATTAAGATCAACTCCAACTAGTCAAACATAATTCCCAATTCAATTATGCAACAATCATACAATTTACACACACAGCGGAAACTTAAAATCACATACAAGATTTATTCAAGGAGCATACGAAAATAAGCAATTAAACAATGCTGAAAATTAAAGAGAAAAGATAGGAAAGATTGCACCAAGATTTATCCTGGTTCAGCCGTTGATCCAACGGCCTACATCCAGTCCTGTAATCATAATCATGATTCCAGCCTTTTTCACTATAGAATGAATTCGAGTACTTTTACAGATTTTCCAGTCTTCTACACGACCTATCAATCTAACTCCCTTCACTTCTATCTTGTCACCCCTTTGATCCTTGTAGTTTATCCCCAAACTCACACAAGATCAAAGTAGACTTCCTCTTGATGATACCACACCAACAAGGATAGCCACCAGTTTCTAAACTGGATTTGTTACAGCTTCAATTACAGAGAATTGTCTTTGTCACGAACAAAGAAAAGTAGTATCAAGAAATGTGTTCAATCACTCTACCACCACACAAAAGATTTGATATGCCAATGAATATTTTTGTGTGTTAGAAAAACTTTTCTTTCAAAATGTTTTCAGAGATATGCAAGATTTAGAGCAAGAGGTTCTGAAAATGTGAAAAGTTTTTATGCAAGTGTTCTTTCTTGTTTTTGGTTGTTCTTGGTTATTATGAAAAAATATTTGAGGCACCATATATATATTCAAGGCAAACACCTGGACAATCGATTGCCCAATCGAATTTGTAAGGATACAATCGATTGCTGCATCGAGTGTCGTATATTCTGTGTTTCTGGAATCTTGAATTATATAGGCTTCACTTGATTGGTCAATCGATTGATCAAGTTTCTGAATCAGACCTGATGCTATGAAAACCTTTCAATCGAGTGAGCAATCGAGTTGGCCAAAACTGGGTGCTCACTGTGATATGAAATGTTGCATCAATCGATTGGTCAATCGATTGTCGTGATCAGATGATTCAGACCTGATGCCATAATTTCCTTTCAATCGAGTGAGCAATCGAGTTGTTCAAAACTGGGTGCTCACTGTGATATGAAATATTGCATCAATCGATTGATCAATCGAGTATCGTGGTCAAAATGACTCAGATACTGCAGACAATCAAGTTGCCAATCGAGTGAACAATCGAGTGGTCAATCGAGTGGGCACAGACTAAGTGCTCTCTGTAACTTGAATTTGAGCATCAATCGAGTTGTCAGTCTATTGTGCAATCGACTTGACAATCGACTGATCTTGTTACAGACCTCAGTTGTTTAAGACAGTTTATGTGCCATTCGATCGATAACCCATTCAATCGATTGTTCAATCGAATGTTTACAGTTTTAAGTTTCATAACACATGAATGAATGACAAAAGCTCATTGGCATGTCTTGTGTGAGACTCAAGTGATTGTTTACTTAACTTGATACCTAGATACCTAATACAACTATACATAAACTGCATCTTCCTCAAGTGCATCCTCCAACTATGGTTGATTCCTTGAGTTGCAAACTTTTGTTCCAAGTGTTGTAGTGTCTTCATGTATGCCTGAAATGTTTCTTGATTCAAAACATTAGACCAAGCAACTATTTAATGTGCACTTGTATGTTTGGTACATAAATTAAAAACTAGATCAGGGAAGCTCATTGCTTACACTAAAGACAAAAGGATTATGACAAAATCTTATATATTTTCAGTTGGATATGTAAAAAAGAAAAATATAAGTAGAAAATGGTAAAGGACAAATGAAATATATATCCACACCATGTGAATGGTGAGATGAGAGAAGGGAGAAAAATGTAAATGTGGATGATATAAAAGAATATATAGACAACAATGGCCATGAATATCATCTTGATTAAAACTTAGTACAAAGCAATTTTAACACGGCAATACCAAAAAAGGGTCATTAGAAAGAGTGAATAATAAATGATAATAGCTGAAAACTGAAAAGGTTATATTGTAGCTTCTTTCCCTTTGTGCCCTCATTTTTTACTTGCAAACAAAAACAATAAGAGATAGGCTATTTTGTATATTACTTACAAACTACTGAACAAGTTTCTAAAAGAAAAATTTATTTGCATTTTTTTAAGTGTTTTCATATGATTTTTAATATAAAATATTTTTTTTATGGTTATAATAAACTTTAATAAAATTATAAATTTGATAAAATTTTGATCAATTAAATTAAGAACTATACAAGAAATATTTGAAGAAACATATTCAAATTTTGTTTAAAATATTAAATAAAATAGAGGATCAATCGTTGGGACATCAAGGAAGAAATATGACAAAAACATCATTATTATTAGAGTGGAAAAAGTCTCACATCAAATAATATGAAACTATTGATACAATATTTAAGTGGTTTAATTATTCTATACGATAGTTAGGTTTTAAGAGAGGATTTTTCAAATACTTAAATACTTATCACTTATATGACACATGAAAATTTTATCCTATACTTCATCTTTTATCCATATACCCTCAAAAATTATAGAAAAAGACTAAAATACCTTCACATATATTAAAAGGCACCATTTTTTTATTTACTCGTTTAAATTTTTCTGAAACACACAAGTGAGTGTCAAAAAAATTATTTTTTTTTTGGAAAACGTTTTTCAAGTTTGTCGGTATAGAACACTACTCCGACAAACTTGAAAAAGGTTTTTCAATAGAGAACACACTTTTGGAAATCATTTTTGAAGTTTTCAGGAACTACTGGAAAACTTATTTCAAGTTCTCCAATATAAATAAACTACCGAAAAACTTCATAGTGACTTTTTCATAAGCTAACAAAAAACTTCATCCACAAGTTTTCCGGTAGTTGTTCGATATTTTTTTTCAAATACTTTTTGAATTACTTTATTTGTTTAAAATTTTTATTTATTATATTAGTATTTATTTAATTCATTTGATTTAAAGTAATTTTTTGTTCAGTTGATAGGGCTAGAACTAAAGACGACATGACATTGAATCTTCATCGTCTATGTCCTGAGAGCATTTTGTAAAAAACTTAATTATGGTGTATTAATCGTATATTAATTATTTATGATGTATTTATTATGGTATATTAATTATTTAATTATGTATTAATTATTTAATTGTTGATTTATAGTGTATTATTATTTAAAAATATTTATGATGTATTAATTATTATTTATGATGTATTAAAAAAAATGGTGTGTATTGGTTGGAAACAGTACCAGAAAAGTTGAAGAAAATTTTCAGGTAATACACATTTTTCCATTGTACCATAAATCTAATTTTGAGTTTTCTGGTGATTATCTTCTATACCGGAAAACTTATAAAACAATATTCGGAAGCACTATGTGTACTGGAATGATTCTAAATAGTTTTCCAAAAGTTACCGGAAAAATTTTACCTACCGAAAATCCTTTTTACTTTTCTTTATTGGTTCTGAAAATGATGAAATGATAAAAAAAAATTGAATTTGATAAAATAGTGAAAAAATAGGATATTTTTGATTTTTTCATAAATTTTTGGAGGCTATATATATTAAACAAAAAATAATTTTTCTAACAAAATGATTTTTAGAAAATCTAAAACAAACACTATTTAGACTTAAAAAATGATTTTTGTTTCAAATAATAGAATTTTTTCTGAAACAAATGCACTCATTATTACTTCAAATATGGAATGCCCAATTGAAGACTACCGAAGATGGAACAGAGTATAAAATCCCAAATAAATATGAAACAACTACTGAATAATTGTCTAATTGATAAACTTTAAAATAAGAAATAATATTATTAATAAATAATAATAAATAACATTAATAAATAATAAAATATATATATATATATATCGGTCTATCAGAATTAATTTATTTTTTTATAAGTATGAACTTGTTCTATTTAAAAAATTAGATTTTAAAAATAATTTAAACCTATATTTTTATTAAATAGGTCAGACCAGACCAGACATAGGCCCAGATGGCCTAACCTTATTCACATCCCTATCAATAAACTATACATAAATTTAACTGCCTTCTTAATCTAAAATTTTATTATATGCAAAAAAAAAATGCTTTTCCCTTTATCCCTCTCCTCATCTCTTTATTTTCTTTTCCCTTCTCTTCTCCTAAGCCAAAGAATAATTACTTGAATATAAAAGAGTTAGGCTTCCAAAAAAAATATTCACACTTCACATTACAAATCTCTCTACTTTAGAAGGATTAAAAAAGAAATGGTTTCTCCAAAACTACCAATCACTATTATATTAGTCCTTTTATTTTTCACCTATGAATTTGAGGGTTCATCTTATTCTTCTAGATCACAAATTGATAATGCTATGGTTCCACTTCCACCAATTGATTATGAGAAAGTTAATCTAACAGTATACTATGAAAGTCTATGCCAATCTTGTGCAATTTTCATTGTTAAGAATTTGGAGGAAATATTCGACAATGAGCTCATTAACATTGTTAATCTCCAACTAGTCCCTTGGGCCAATTCTCATCTCAACAAAACCAACAATTCCATATCATGTCAGGTTTCAATTTTTTTTCTCTATATTATCTTTGATATACTAGGAAATATTTTGTAAAGGTTTATAAAATATTCAGTAATTAATACGGATGATTTTTCTTTGAATGGAAAAATTGATTTTAATTGATATCAATTTGGTTCTTTTGAGTAGTGTTGAATACTAGTGATAGTTGCTTATAATAATTTCAAGGGGAGAAAACTGAGGGAAAATTATTTTATTGCTTTCTGTTTGGTGATAAAATAAAAATCTACATTAATTCAATTTTATAGTAATATTCATTAAAGTAATATTGTCAAGTGCTAGAACTAATAAGTTTTTATTTTATGAGAAATAATAAATACTATCATATATAATTAACTCATATTATTGTCACTGTGAATTTTTGGATTTAAATCCGAAAATATGACATTTGTCAACTACAGTTCAATAATATAACTAATAAATTTATTTTATATTTTCTATTCAGTTTCTTAATTATATACTCTATGTTCCTTTTTAATTGTCGTATTAAAGTTATTTACGAATATTAATAAATTTGATATTTTGTTACATTTGATAGAGTCTTTCTCCTGTAATACTAAAAAAAATATTAAATCATTTTATCTATTTTTTTATGATAAATAATTAAGAGTACTATTAAAAATAATTATTAATATTGCATTCAATTAAAAAAAAAATACAGAAGCGACACTTAAACAGGAACGGAACAAGTTTTTATGATGTTTTCACTTCAATGAGATACAATGTTGTCTGTTAAATTATGTGGTCAATCAACATTTTGTTGTAGTCAAACCTCATTTCTGAACATAATGATTATTTTGATGACTCATATTGATGATTGTTTTTTTCATTCTCTTCATCAATTTCAATTTTATAATAATTTCCAAAGCTTGAATAATAGTAATAATTAACAACAATAATAATATTTTCAAATTTTAATTTATATTTGCCTCTTGACAGAATGGGCCAGATGAATGTGAGCTAAATTCTTTGGAATCATGTGCCCTCGATATTTGGCCTAATGTGGTAAGTATAAAGGGAACCAAGAAACCATACATCTGAAATGAGTTTCCTATAATTAAATTGAATCTTAGATATCTAAAATGTGATGCAGAATATACACTATGGTTTGATATTCTGCTTTGAGTTTCTGGCAATTGATGGAAAAAACAAGATGTGGAAGAATTGTTTCAACCAACTGGGTTTGCCTTTGGTGCCTTTTATCAATTGCTTTAATAGTGGAAATGGAACAAAGGTAATATTTTACATTTCTTTGATTTCACAAGGTTATATAAAATGATATATATAGCATTGAAAATGAAAAAGGTGTTCTTATCCTATTGATTTTTGTGTTTAGTTCAATCATTGCCAGGTGAAGTGATATTTAAGGAGCACAGGGGAGTGCTAATGGTATTTGAAAAATATTTAAAACTTCAATGACTATAAATATCGTTTTTAGAAGTAAAAGTTAATTTTAATCTTCATTTTTATGGTTAAGATATTGATTTAAATAATATTGGTTTGATAAAAATAAAGGAAAATAAATATATCTCGTATTAAATCGATATCAATAAGGTCATTGTCTTAATCATAAAGAAGAGGAGTGTCATGAACTATTACTTCTAAAGTCTATTGTCAATAGTTGTTAGATTTATGATGATATTTAAGTACTCGTTCATGCTTAGTGTCTTAGTCAATTTGATGAAAAAGTATTGGTCAATATTATATTAGTATTATATATATACTAGGGTTGGTGTCTAATTTAAGTGTTAGAAGTCTTACAATAGATGAAAAAATGATATTGAACATTATATAAGTGAGATGATTTAAATACTTAATATTTTAAAGTTTTTTTGTAAAGATATGATGTCCAAGTCACTTGCTGGGTTGTTTTACCTCAATGTGATAATCCTCTCGGATCATATCATGACCAAATATGTTGGGAAAAACAAACATAGGAAAATTAAGAAACACAATCAAAACTCAAGAATTTAATATAGAAATTCCAAAATCGGAGAAAAAAACACAACAATTGCCTAACGACAACCAAATGATAACACTATATAAAAATTGTTATGACATATAGATTTCTCTCAAACACTCCATGTTCCTCAGGACATCCACTAGGATTGTATCTAAGAGTATCAATTAATTATAATTTAATTAAATTAAACGAGAATAAATATTTTGATAAATATAGAGTTGTAACAACGAAATAAAACACAAGAAACCAAAGATGATTATTATATCTAAAAGATTTCATGATTGCCGTTATCAATGATAACTAATGAATCTAGATCAATTTTTCTTTTATTAATATTGAATCTCTTTTGAAGGTGAATTATCCTAATATAGTTAGTGCTCCCTCTCGAGATACAAGAACTATGTCTAGTTAAATTGAATTTTGATTGAACCCTTTATGTTTTATAATAATTAATTGATTCCTCAAAAGACTAAGTTTATTCCCATGATTTTAGTCTTGAGTTCAACTCCTACGGTTCTAATACTAAGGTTCACCTCTCGATTCATGCCCTAATACCTTTGATTATGCAAATAAGGGATACAACAAATTTACATAACATGAATGCTCAATAGAAATTAAATCAAAAGTATTTCAATAATTAACAAAATAAAAAGAACAATTAATATGTTGTCATAATCATCATAATCATCAATGTATCAAAAGTTATGTCCAATTCTAGAAATAAGAAATCTACTCAAATATTATAGAGAAATAACTCGTAAAATAGATTAAGAACATTCAAAATGGGAAATTAGATAAAGAGTAAGAAAAATGAGCTTGATCCTAACCTCAAAAGCACCACTCAAAGTATGAATTTCAGAACTCTAAAACCTTATTTTTTTTAGTCCTATTTATACTTAGGTAACAATTAGGTCCAAGTCCAATTAAAATAGAACTTAAACAATTAGAAAATGAGATTCAACTTTCGAAACATAGATTTGTCAGTTGTCATGGCTGTATTTCATAATAAAATGTGAAAATAATAATCTTGTCATGAAGCACGACCGTGCTTCTTATCAGACAACAAAATAACAAAATGAGAAATGTGGATGTGTATCCACTTTGCCCTTGGTTCTTTCTGCCTTCGTTTTGCATCCAAATTGCTTTCAAAATGTCTCATTTTTTAAACCACGTCATTCATGCCCCTTTTCAACACTAAAATGCTACATTCCAACAAAACAAGAAATACCAAATGTAATAACTCGATTGATATAAAACTAAACTAAATTAAAATTTTTTTTAATCAATTGAACTAAAAATGCATGCAAAAAAAAAAAAAAAGATGCAAATAAGGTTGCATTAAAGACTATAAGAGAAGGAAAAAAAAATCAGATACAAGCTTAAAGTATTTTTGCCTGATGCATCTTGCAACAAAGAATTAAAGCCATATACATCAATAGTCTCCCTCTTCTTTTACAATGCTAAACAAGTGAGACAATTTTAGCATGTACTATTTCAATCAACTCCAACACAACAGTGGTATCAGAGTCAATATTTTGACTAAGGTGATCAGTTCCTTGTAGCGAAGGTCTTCTTGATTATAGGGTGGTTAGGTGATATGATTCTAATTGTCATGGTTCACTTTAAGGATCGTTCTAGGTCGGAAACTTACAAATTTGAGTGAAAATCCTGTAAAGCTGCAGAATGCGATAAACGGCGCTGCGAAACTCCGATTCGGCCGATTCCAAAACGAGGTGAAAGATGACGTTATGAAACGCAAGTTAGGGTTTTGAATCACCGAAAACCAGTAAATAGAACTCGAGATATGAACGCAGGTTACTAATCACGAAAATTGGAAGAATTGGAGTATTAGGGTTTGATGTAAAGGAAACTCAAAAATATTATTCAACAAACGAATCAAGAACAAAATAACGCCACAATCTAGGGATTGATAAGTCAAAAAGAACGCCACAGGGATTAACAACCTTGATAAGTTCAAAGTGAATTCTTTCAAGAACTCTAGAGAGCAAAGCCTCACAAAAATAATATTCAAAAATCTGCCTTCCATGAGGTTACAAATCCTTATTTATACTAAGTCTATCTCTAAACCTAAATGGGTCATAAGTGACACCATTCTCTAGGCCCATATTGGTCTTACATCTTATTTTTTCTCTAAAATAACTTAATGTAAGTAAAGTATCTTCACTTACACATAACAAAAACTAAATCAATAATAAAACTATTACAATTCCAAATCAAAGCAAACTAAGAATTAATACAAACCGAATTAAAATAAATAAAGTTTATGCTAATTTATTAAAATATGAATCATCTTCATGCTCTTGAGATCCTTATCATTCCCTCTTTCTTGAAGAAATTTGACCACGAATTTAAGCTTCATTATATCGTACATGAATAAATAATCCAAACAAACCACAAGCTCATCATATCCACCGGGGTCAAACGGGAAATTGGAAAAGTCACCAAATGTGATAAGTCGGTGAAATGCACTTCCATCTTTAACAACTGACATCTTATCACATTTATAGTGAAGGTAAGAAATTCTAAAGATGGGGATAAAGTTATACCTTTTGAAGTTGATATATATGACCAAATTTACCGTTTTGGGATTGAAATATTTGGCAAACAATATGTTACTTTGTATTTGCAAAGCATTCAAAGCAAATTGAGTTACACAGACAATCTCTTCATCACAAAAAAATGGTGACTCAATAATTTCCTTATAAGCATCCTTTTGAGGAACCTTTGAATAATCACCTTCAAGCACTAACATTGCTTCATTTACCTCGCTTTCTTGTTTGAAGAGACTTTCAATTTTACTCACTTTTCTTTTAATGTCAACATATGGATGACATTTCTCCCTTGGAGACACTTCTTCAAGCACTTGCAATAGAGAATTATCCCAATTAGACAAATAGTTGAAGTCAATTTCTTGCCCTTTGTCCCTCAAATGTTTCTCCTCTTCTTCTTTCTTTTCTTTGATTTTATCTATCTCTCTCAGGGCAAGCTTCTCTACTTTTCTAGCTTGTTTTGCATATCCATTGTCATACAAATATTTCACATACTCTGGATCCAATACAAAATCTCGAATATATTGAGGATATGACATACTTAGGAATTTTGTCAAACACGTAGTGTGCAATAATTTTTTTTTTCAATTCCAAACCTAGAGACAAGCTCTGGTACCACATGATATGGTTCTAATTGTCATGGTTTAATTTAAGGATCGTTCTAGGTCGGAAACTTACAAATTTGCGTGAGAAATCTGTAAAACTGCAGAATGCGATAAATGGCGCTGCGAAACTCCGATTCGGCCGATTCCAAAACGAGGTGAAAGATGACGTTCTGAAACGCAAGTTAGGGTTTTGAATCACCGAAAACCAGTAAATAGAACTCGAGATATGAACGCAGGTTACTAATCACGAAAATTGGAAGAATTGGAGTATTAGGGTTTGATGTAAAGGAAACTCAAAAATATTATTCAACAAACGAATCAAGAACAAAATGGCGCCACAATCTAGGGATTGATAAGCCAAAAAGAACGCCACAAGGATTAACAACCTTGATAAGTTCAAAGTGAATTCTTTCAAGAACTCTAGAGAGCAAAGCCTCACAAAAATAATATTCAAAAATCTGCCTTCCATTACAAATCCTTACTTATACTAAGTCTATCTCTAAACCTAAATGGGTC
Source organism: Cicer bijugum (assembly GCA_037974875.1). Taxonomy (NCBI): domain Eukaryota; kingdom Viridiplantae; phylum Streptophyta; class Magnoliopsida; order Fabales; family Fabaceae; genus Cicer; species Cicer bijugum. Next base: position 7,664,695 of record JBBPBT010001178.1, on the reverse strand, counting down.
ATAAGTGACACCACTCTCTAGGCCCATATTGGTCTTACATCTTATTTTTTCTCTAAAATAACTTAATGTAAGTAAAGTATCTTCACTTACACATAACAAAAACTAAATCAATAATAAAACTATTACAATTCCAAATCAAAGCAAACTAAGAATTAATACAAACCGAATTAAAATAAATAAAGTTTATGCTAATTTATTAAAATATGAATCATCTTCATGCTCTTGAGATCCTTATCATTAGGTGGTATGTTATGTTGATGTGTGTGTGTGCCAATGATGGTGCAAGTGTTTGTTGATGAAAAAACTTATGTTTGAAGGAAAGAGTGTTAGGGTGTGCATCGTATAAATAAAGGAACCTATATATCTAATGTATCTGTTTTGGGTGAAAATGCTCGTATATTTTTTATATTAAATATAATTTATTTTTACAAAATCGATTTGTAAGGTAAGAGATATGTCTCTTCAGTTTTTTTTTATAGAACTCTATCTCTTTTTAACGTAAAACTTTAATTTCTTCTTATAAATATGATGTCGAAACTTCTTATGGTGTTGCTCTAGTCAATATCTTCTACGTTCCTCTCATGTTCACTGACGTGCTTGTCTAATTTTTTTATTTATAAAAGTAATTGTATAGAAATGTAAAATTGTGAGTTTAAATAACTTATATGACTAATAGAATTCGAGAAAAAAGATGATTACACCAAAACCTGTTATCTATTTTATATATAAATATAAATATTTAAAAAATATTTTGTAATTTTAACTTAAATGGTAAAAAAAAATTGTAAAACTGTGTCATATGTTGAAACGTGAATTTAAACACATGATATCCCATTAGTTGATATTTAGCTTGCGGATTTTGTCTCTAAATTTTTTATAAATAAAAGGAAAATTATTTAAAAAACCATCTTATTTGATTGCGTAAGAAAAGATAAGTTAAAAATGTACAAAATAGTTTAAATAAACAAAATTATTTCTAAAAAATATTACACCAAAACTTTCAATTCCTCCCACGAAATCTTAGCCCTATATAAAAAAGACAACAACAAAAAAAGGGTAAAGTATTTTAAGGGTAAGGATTTGCACTGCTCTCTCTTTGTGTGAGATTATTTAAATGCCCTTAACATTAAATTTGAATTTGTATGCAGCTTGGACAAAAATATATTAATGAAACAGCAAAACTTTCCCCAACTCATTCTTTTGTGCCATGGGTGGTGGTGAACAATCAACCTATTGAAAAAGTTTGTCTTTTGTCCTTTTTCTCGTCCACACACAATTTTCTAATTTCTAGAATATTGAATATATATTTACCAAATTTCTTTATGTATTGATTCAGGACTATGCCAATTTTACATACTATGTATGCAAGGCTTATAAAGGTGTTTCTATTCCAGCAGCTTGCAATGTTCATTGAGTACAATTGAGAAATAAATTCAACTATTCATAAGTTTTCAACAAAGGTATGTTCAGGTCTCTTAGTAGTCAAGAATCGTAACATATTGTCGTCACGATGTTTTCTCGTTCACCTTAACCAAATGTAATAGAGTTTTGATCTAGTATGATAGAAAAAAAGAGTGAAATTAATTATTTTGGTAGTCGAAGAATTTACCTTGTTATTTTTTATATTCTCCTAAACTTTTCAACAATTCAATACTTCAATTTATATATATATTTTTTTTTAGTGTTGTTCTCTACATTGCACGAGTATTATACAACCATTGACATCAAATTCAGTCCAAAGACAAAAGCATTATAAAAAAATCTTATATATTTTTAGTTGGATATGTGAAAAAGGAAATTATAAGTAGATAATGGTAAAGGACAAATGGAATATATATCCACACCATGTGAATGGTGAGATGAGAGAAGGGAGAAAAATGTAAATGTGGATGATATAAAAGAATATATAGACAACAATGGCCATGAATATCATCTTGATTAAAACTTAGTACAAAGCAATTTTAACACGGCAATACCAAAAAAGGGTCATTAGAAAGAGTGAATAATAAATGATAATAGCTGAAAACTGAAAAGGTTATATTGTAGCTTCTTTCCCCTTGTGCCCCCATTTTTTACTTGCAAACAAAAACAATAAGATATAGACTATTTGGTATATTATTTACAAACTACTGAGCAAGTTTCTAAAAGAAAAATTTATTTGCATTTTTTCACGTATTTTTCATATGATTTTTAATATAAGATATATTTTTTATGGTTATAATAAATTTTAATAAAATTATAAATTTGATTAAATTTTGATTGATTAAATTAAGAATTATATGAAAAATATTTTAAGAAATAAATTCAAATTTTATCTAAAAAATTAAATAAAATAAAGGCTTAGTCGTCGGGACATCAAGGAAGAAATATGACAAAAACATTATTATTATAGTCAAAAAAGTCTCACATCGAATAATATGAAACTATTGATAGAATATTTAAGTGGTTTAATTATTCTATACAAGAATTAGGTTTCAAGAGAGGATTTTTCAAATACTTAAATACTTATCATCTATATAACACGTGAAAATTTTCGCTATAACCACTCCTTTATACATATACCCCAAAGATTAAAGAAAAGTCGCCATTTTTTTCATTTCTTCATTTCAGCATTTTCGAAACAATCAAGTGAGTGTCAAAAAATTCATTTTTTCTGGAAAACGTTTTTCAAGTTTTGCGATACAAACGCCACTCTAGCAAACTTGAAAAAAGTTTTCCGATACATAACACACTTTTGGAAATCATTTTTGAAGTTTTCGAGAACTACCAGAAAACTTATTTCATGTTCTCCGAAAAAAAATAAACTACCGATATACTTCATAGTGACTTTTCCGGAAACTACCGAAAAACTTAATCCACACGTTTTCCAATAATTTTTTGATTTTATTTTTAATATTTTTAAAAATTAATTTATTGGTTTAAATTTTTTATTTATAGTAGTATTTATTTAATTCATGATTGAGGTTGTCAATGTTAATTAATGAATCTAGATCAATTTTTCTTTTAGTAATATTGAATCTCTTTTGAAGGTGAATTATCTTAATATAGTTAGGGTTCCCTCTCGAGATACAAGAACTATGCCGATTTAAATTGAATTTAGATTGAACCTTTTATATTTTATAATAATTAAATGAATTTAGATTGAACCCTTTATGTTTTATAATAATTAATTGATTCTTCAAAAGACTAAGCTTATTCTCGTGATTTTAGTCTTGAATTCAATTTCTACAATTCTAATATTAAGATTCACCTCTCGATCTATCCCCTAATACCTTTTATTATGTAAATAAGGGATCCAACAAATTTACATAACATGAATGCTCAATAGAAATTAAATCAAAAGTAATTAAATAATTAACAAAAGGAAAAGAACAATTTATCTGTCATCATCATCAATGTATCAAAAGCTATGTCCAATTCTAGAAATAAGAAATCTACTCAAACATTATAGAAAAATAATCCATGAAATAGATTAAGAACATTCAAATTGGAAAATTAGAGAAAAAATAAGAAAGAAGAGATTGATCATAATCTCAAAAGCACTACGCAAAGTATGAATTTCAGAACTCTAAAACCTTATTTTTTTTAAGTCATATTTATCCTTAGGTAACAATGAGGTCCAAGTTCAATTAAAATAAAACTTAAAAAAAATGAGAAAATGAGCTTCAGTTTATGAAACATAGGTTTGTTAGTTTTCATGGTTGTATTTCATAATAAAATATGAAATTGTCACAAAATACGATCGTGTTTCTTCCCAGACAACAAAATAACAAAACGAGAAATGTGGATGTGTATCCACTTTGCCCTTGGTTCTTTTTGTAATCGTTTTGCATCTAAATTGCTTTCAAAACGTCTCCCTTTTTAAACCATGCCATTCAAGCTCCTTATCAACACTAAAGTGCTAACTCAATTGATATAAAAACTAAACCAAACTAAAGAAGTTTTAATCAATTGAACTAAACATGTATGCACAAAATAAAGAAAATAAGATGCAAATAAGGTTTCATAAAAGAGTATAAGAGAAGAAAAAAAATAATCAGATACAAGCTTAAGTGTTTTTGACTGATGCATCTTGCAACGAGTAATTAAAATCATATAAATCAATAACATCCCTCTTCCTTTACAATGCTAACAAAGTGAGACAATTTTAGTATGTATTATTTCAATCAACTCCAACACAACAATGGTATCAGATTCCATATTGTGACTAAGGTGATCAGTTCCTTGTAGTGGAGGTCTTCTTGATTATAGGTGGTTAGGTGTACCAACGATGGTGCAAGTGTTTGTTGATGAAAAAACTTATGTTTGAAGGAAAGAGTGATATGGTGTGCATCATATAAATAAATAAAGGGACCTATATATCTAATGTATCAATTTTGGATGAAAATACTCTTATATTTTTTATATTAAATATAATTTATTTTCACAAAATCGATTTGTAAGATAAAAGAGAATTTTCTTCAATTTTTTTTATAGAAATGTATCTCTTTTTAACGTAAAACTTTGATTTTTTTTTTTCTTATAAATATGAAGCCTAAACTTCTTATGGTATTGCTCAAGCCCAATATCCTTTAGGTTCCCCTCATGTTCACTATAGTGCTTGTCTAATTTTTTTTTATTTATAAAAGTAATTGTATAGAATTATAAAATTGTGAGTTTAAATAATTTAAATGACTACACCAAAACTTATTATCTATTTTATATATAAATATAAATATTTAAAAAATATCTTGTAAATTAAACTTAAATGGTAAAACAAAAATATAAAAAAATATGATATATTAGAATGCAAATTTAAACATATGATATCTCGTTATTCGATATTTAGTTTGCGGATGTAGTCGCTAAATGTTATAAAAATAAAATTTGTTTAAGAAACCATCTTATTTAATTGGGTAAGGAAAGATACATTAAAAATGTAAAAAATAGTTTAAATAAACAAAATTATTAGTAAAAAATATTATACCAAAACTTTCAATTGGTATGGGAATATATTCTCTCTCATGAAAAATTTCTCCCATAAAAACTTAGCCGTATATAAAAAAGACAAATAAAAAGGGTATAGTTTTTAAAGGGTAAGGATTTGCACTGCTCTCTCTTTAGTGAAATTTTCAGATTAATTTGCAAAACAATAGATGTTATATACTTTTCAAGTCTTCAATTTCTTGATGCCTTGCTTGAGATTATTTAAATGCCCTTAATATTAAATTTGAATTTGTATGCAGCTTGGACAAAAATATATTAATGAAACAGCAAAACTTTCCCCAACTCATTCTTTTGTGCCATGGGTGGTGGTGAACAATCAACCTATTGAAAAAGTTTGTCTTTTGTCCTTTTTCTCATTCACACACAATTTTCTAATTTCTAGAATATTGAATATATATTTACCAAATTTCTTTATGTATTGATTCAGGACTATGCCAATTTTACATACTATGTATGCAAGGCTTATAAAGGTGTTTCTATTCCAGCAGCTTGCAATGTTCTTTGAATGAAATTGAGAAGTAAATTCAACTATTCATATGTTACTCAAGAAAAAAGTTACATAATACATATGAGTTTATGATCACTTCAAGCTCTTGGAAAGACACTTTGATCCTGCTGAATATATTACATTTATCATATATAGTTTATATATTTTTTTGATAAATTGTCTATGATAGTATTTATTTTTTAAAGTTACATTTATGATAAATAAGAGGGACAAATTAAGCACCCATGTGTACCTTCCTTTTTTGGATACAAACTCATGTGTACCATTTCTATTAATATATTTTGTCTTTTTCAAATATAAAATTAAATATATATATATATATATATATATAAAGTATAGCGTTGAAAACAGAGAAGGATGCTACAAATAGGGTTGATCTAATACTTTTTTAGGCTTAAAACAAAATCTAAGTAAATATCTTATAAAAAAAACATAGATCTTTTTAATAATAATAAATTTATTTAAATTTTACAATTTTTTTTTTACTTTTTGAGATGTAATAAATTGTAATTAAATGTTAAATGATACTTTTTTTTTATAAATTTTTTGATATTTTATATTTCTTTTAAGTAAAAATAGAATGTAAATATATCATATGATTAATTTGATATCTCAAGTCAATCACTTAAGATTTGCAATATTCTATAATATTATTAAAAATAAAATATAAAATAAAAATATAAAATTCTTAAAAAATTATATCAAAACCTAAGAAAACGATCTTTAAGATACACACTCCCTTTGTACTTGTTTAACATCATTTTTATTTTTATAGTATGAGCAGTAGGGTGTGGTTTTTTTTGTTTTGGTTTATATTTAGAGTGAAAATGATTAAATGATAACACGACGATGATGCATAGAGGGAGAACAATGGTGTGGCTACTAATGAAGGAACAAGAAGACTAAATCCCAATTTTTGACTTTCCTAATTAATTTATGATATTTTAACAAAATTTATTTAAAATATAGTTTAAAAATAAATAATAATAATAATAATAATAATAATATAGACATAATTAATTTAATGACATGCAAAATAAGATATTAAGATGTGATTTTATAAAAAAAAATACGCTTTCAAATTAACGTTACCACATCATTAATGAAAGGACACGTTGGTGATATTGAGTCAAAAAATTTGGATGGTGAAAAAAAATGTTTAAACTTGTGAAACATGGTATCATATTTTCAAATTTGAAAATGATGATACTAAAATCATATATTAGTTAAAAATAGGAAACAAAACATATATTTATCAATAACTAAAAAATGTTTTTCCTTATGCAAGGTCTCGAATCTACGATTAATTATTGATATTGAGTATCTACCACTCGTGACATACTAAATTGACTTTATTATAAATCAAAAATTTATTAAAAAGAAAAGAAAAACAATTAAGAGACATAAACCTAATCTAAAAAAAAAAAGAAATATAAAAAAAAAAATTCTGAAATTATGCATGTAGATTTATAGATGACAATGAGTAGGATACTATAGTACATGTGTTTGTACCCTCGTGAGTATCAAGTGTAATATCCATATTATTCCCCTTCAGATACCTTAGTGCATGTATTTATATTTATTACACGCGCTTTAAATAAAATAGATTGATAAATAATAGTTATTATTGTGATTAAATTTAATTTTTTTTTCAAACATCTTAAATTCAAATCATAAAGTATTACAAACTAAATTTTTTTTAAACTCAAAACATATCAAATGATCTCACATTACTACAATAAACTTTTAAACATTCAGAATAATATTTTATGAATTTTTTTTTACTTTAAACTAGTAATAAAAAAACTAAAAATCGTCTTCATTATGCGGGTTTTGTTCTATCTATTGTAGGTCTTTTTTGCATGTATCTACTGGATGGAGATCTAATTTTCATCCCTATGTAGATCTTAGTACATCTAGACGAGAATTATATATTATAGTATCCTTCTGCATAGTATTTGTAAAAGGTTCTTCACTAATGATAGATCAAATTATTGTCTTCCTGTCATTTCTACAATTTATTTCGCCAACAACTCTACTTTAAAAAGAAAAAAAATTCTTATTATCTTGAAGTCTTGAGCAATCTTGAGATAACAATACACAAAATTAATTAATTTAAATATAAATTAAGTTTTAAAAAATAATTAGGTTAAGAACGTCATAGAATTCACTAGTATGCAGTAAAATTATTCTCACAATCGAATATTAGTGATACCAAGTTTAACAGTAATTAGTACACCTATTTAGTAACATACAATCATTCGGTTTTTAGAGAAAATATGTATTGTTAATACAAGCAAAATTTGACTCACATATATGAGTGAAACTTGATTAAGGACCAATCTAGTCAAAGTTCAAATTTAAATACTTCCAATCAGAGGCGGATCTTATTTGTAACGAGGGGATTACATCTAAAATGATCAAAATGTCATCATTAAAATTAAAAAATTACAATAGTATCTAAAATATGTATCTTCTCCTCTTCCGCTCCTTCACTCTCCCTCTTGAGTGTTGCTTCTAGAATTTTCGCTAATGTTCGCCTTGCTTATGTTGCCTCGCCTCAGCTGTTCGTCAAAAGGTTCGACTTCCATTAATATTGTTTTGTTCTAAATTTTTTATTTGTGCTCGCCTGCTCATTGATATTGTTTTGTTATAAATTCTAATGGATATTATGTTATGGAGTTTTTTTGTTGCATATAAGGTGATTGATTTTTTGTTGCACATAAGGTGTTTGATTTTATTTTTTTTTGCATATAGGGTGTTTGATTTTTTGTTGCATATGGAAGTTCAAGTGGTTCTATTTGTTGATTTATTTAATTTTTTTTATTTGTATTAGAGAAATTTGTGAGAATGAAAAAAAGTAAAAAAATTAATTCTTTTTTCAAGAGGAAAATTTGTGAGAGTGAAAGAGATGAGGAAATTATAACTTCTACAATTTGAAACTATCTTTGAGAGTCCAAGAATTGAAGAAAATGAGAATCATAGTTCCTAGGTTCTTAGAGTTTTGGAAGATGACTTTGAGAAATGTTTAGAACGTCACCCCAGAAAGCACCTTCAAATTTTATAATATCCACCAAATCCATTGGGTGCAATACGATAACTTATCTAAAATTTGGTCCTTATCAAATTAGTTTAGAAGAGTATCCTCTATTTGGCAATGAGGTTAAATCAAAACGATTTCAATACGCTTAGTTTAGCTTCTTTTCTTCATGGCTAGAATATTCACCTTTTAAAGATGTTGATATTGCTATCATGCTATCTATTTATCAAAATACCAAGTGGATGTCCCGAATCAAATGTCTTCATTAGTACTAGAAATTGGAAGAAAATTAAAGATGGAAAATGTTGTGTCTTTTCTCAAACACATAGGGACGAATCCTTGCTCACCACATACCAATTTAGTTAAATCTTGTCTAGATTCATTGAATCAAGTTGGACATATTAGGAATATTATTCAAGTGCAAAGCTTGGAACAAATTTTGAAGAATTGAATACTTCTCAAGACATCCATTGACATTGTTTATTGGTTAACACTTTAAGTTTGTGCTTTTAGGAGACATGATGAAACTAGTGAGTCAAGAAATCAAGACACTTTTCTTCAATTGATAAAACTCTTGGCAACTTACAATGATGAAGTTGCAAAAGTTGTGTTGGAGAATGCTCCATATAATTCCAAGTATACTTCACATTAAATTCAAAAAGAGTTCTTCCATATTGTTTCTAGTAGGGTGAAAAAACATATATGTGAAGAAATTGGTAATTTCAAATTTTGCATCGTTGTAGATGAAGCTTGTGATGAATAAAATAATGAACAAATGTCTCTTGTGTTAAGATTTATTGATAAAGTTGGTTTAATACAATAGCAATTTTGTTGTTGTGACACATGTTAAAGACACTACATCTTTAACTCTAAAAGAAGAACTATGTGATATACTTTCTCGACATAATCTTGATGTTTCTAACATGTATGGTAAAGGGTATGATAGTGCTAGTAATATGAGAGGAGAATGGAACGGTTTACAAGCACTATTTATGAAAAAATGTCCTTATGCATACTATGTCCATTGTTTTGCTCGTCAATTGCAACTTGGCGTGGTTATTGCATTAAGAGAAGTTATTTCAATTTAAAAAAAAATTGAGAAGCTAACTTTTGTTATTAATGTTGTTTGTTCTTCTACTAAGCACCATGATGAGTTAAAAGTTGCTCAATTAGAGGAAATTGCACATTTGCTATAAGTTGATCAGATTGTAAATGGTAAAGGTACAAATCAAATTGGTACTTTGAAACGAGCTATGGATACTCGTTGGGGATCACATTTCTCTTCTATTTGTAGCTTGGTAAATATATATGAGGCAACTTGTACTATTTCAAAAATATTACAAATGAAACAACAAGTTATTCTACATGTGGAGATGTTGATAGTGCCTATAATTATTTGAAGGCTTTTGATTTTATATTTTTATCTTGCATTTGATGAAATACATTATGGAGATAACTAATATACTTTATCAAGCCTTACAACAACAATCTCACGATATAGTTAATGTCATGTGTTTGGTTGGAACAACAAAGTCTTTTATTCAAGCTTTGAGAGAAGATGGTTGGGATGCATTATTTACTGAAGTGAAGACTTTTTGTGAAAAAATATGATATTTGAGATTCCTGATCTCAACGGTGTTCATTTAACAACAAGATTTGGACGCTCTCGTCTTCAACAAGGTTAGGTTACAATAGAACATTATTTTAGAGTTAAAATAATTTTTACTATCATTGACTAACAATTACAAGAGTTGAATAACATATTTAGTGAACAAACAAAGGATTTGTTAACTCTAAGTTGTGTTTTGACTCCTAAAGATAATTATAGAACTTCTAACATTGAAAAATATTACCTTGCAGATTTGATTATACAAGAGAAGATTAATTTGAAATTACAACTCTGACATTTCTTGGTTGATACTTGTCAAGATTTAAATTTGAAGAATTTATCAACTATCCAAGAACTATGCTCATGTTAGGTTGCAACTAAAAAGGCGCAATATTTCTACTTGATTAATAGATTACTTCGTCTTACCACGACTCTTCCAGTTTCTACTACCATAACTGAAAGATCTTTTTCAGCAATGAAAATTATTAAGTCTAGGTTAAGAAACAAGATGGAAGCTAACTATTTGACAGATAGCATGGCAGTTTATATTGAAAGAGAAATTACTACAAGTATCACTTCTGAGTCTATTATTGATTATTTTAAGTTAATTAAATAGTGTAGAGTATTACTTTAAGGTATTCTTCAGTCACACATGTAGTAAATTATTTGAAACTTCACTTTGTGTTTATTACAACTTAATTTTTTGCTATATAATTTTATTTGCCTATTTGATTTATACATTAAAATTTTATGTCGGATACCCCAAACCTTTTAGTCAAATTCCACTCCCAATCAATTCTTTATAATTGAAGTTTATTAATCACTTGAACATAATTATTTAGTGTACATGCAAATGTGAAACTACTTGAGATTTACATAAAATACAATTAATTTTTTAGTTTGAGGAGGGATTAAACTACATCGATGTAATATTACTGTTCAAAAACATTATACTAGATAAATATGCTATAAATTTAACCATTGGAGTGAAATATTAAATCATATAAATCATCTCTGTAAATTTTTATACAAATGTAAAACTTTTTGATAAGGTGAAGAGGCCCGTCAAAATTAACGTCTTAAACATTTTATTGTATGACATTAATTTTGATTTACCTTAATAACATATTAAATTATTTTAGATTTATGTAAAAATTTATAGATTTGATCTATATTATATAATTTTTAATCCAATTATCAAATTTATAAAATATGTATTGAATAAAACGTTATTAAATATGTAGTACCTAATTTTTGTCCCAATAATTTAAAAATATTTTAATAATAATAATAATAATAATATATTTAATAAATATTTTATATTTATTAACAGAAATATACAAATTAAATTACTATTTTACAATTCAATTTCCAGCCTGTCTTGCTTTCCTATCAGGACACCCAGTATACTCACAAGCATACACAACCTCCTGACAAAGGAAACCAGCTTTTATTTTCTTTGTATTAGTGTGAAACAATGCAAAGATTTAGAACTGGAATTTATCTAAAAGACATAAATATGCACTGTTTTATCTATAAATAGAGACAAAAAAATCAAGAAGGAAAAAAGAAGAACACAAAACATAGATTCTAAATTCTAAAAAAAAGAGGAAGATAATTCGAAATATTGAAACAGAGAGTATATTTTATTTTTTTTTGAGAGAGAAATTCGTAAACAAAATACACTAAAGCAGAGATTTGAATCTTGTCACTATTCAAACAAACAGAGAAGCAAAGGTATTCTTTTCTCTTGTATAATAATTTCGTTTAATCGTTATCTTCACTGTATGATATCTATTTTTAAAAATGTAGTTTTTATTTTTAAGATAACATTATGAATGAAATATAAAAGTAAGATTAGAAATCACAAACCTATCATGGCAGCGTTGCACCGAACGATCACCCTTTTTTTGTTAGCGTCGTCGCGTCCTCTTTCTCATTGAGCCTGAGATCTTTCGTTTCAAAGTACACGAGCCGATCATCCTTCTCGGAAAACACCATTTTACCAACGTCGATATGCAAATCGGAGTGAAGGGAGGAGGACACACTTCTTAGATCTATGCCATCAGACAGAGCATCGCCAAAACACTTTCATTCGTGGTTCATGAATTTGCCTCTTGCAAGACTCTATTATTTCTTCTTTCTTTCTTTTCCCAGCCTTCTTCTACTGCTGCGGCCGCCCCTTATTACTTGTTAGTTTAGAGTTTTGTTTAGTTTGGGAGCTAGGGTTGCTACTAAGTGTTTTATTTAAGTTGGGCCCATATTTAAATAAAAAAACTAAACACTCAGCCCATTTTATCTTACTAATCCCAGCCCACTTAATTATTACTAATCTAAGCCAATTTAAATCTAGTCATTTTGTTTTATTTTATTTTTATTTTTTTATTTATTCTTTTAAAAAATGTTTAATTTTCTTCATAATAAATATCAATTTCATCATTAAAAAATACAAATAAATATTATATTAAAAATTAATTAGATCTTAACTCTTTTTAATCTTTGAGTTGTAGAACACAAAGTGGTGCAACTTTTGATAGTTCTAGAACTCTCTTTATTTTATATTATTTTATTTTAATCTATTTATTTAGTCATTCATTTATTTTATTGAACTAATCTAAAAACAATTTATTTATTAGATGTAACTCTTTTTTATCTTTGAGTTTGTTAGAACACAAGTAGTATAACTTGATAGTTCTAAAACTCTCTTTATTTATTTATTTATTTATTTTATATTATTTTAATTTATTTATTTAGTCATTCATTCATTTATTTTAATGAACTAATCTAAAATCAACTTATTTATTAGATATAACTCCTTTTAATTTTTGAGTTTGTTAGAACACAAGTAGTACAACTTGATAGTTCTAAAACTCTCTTTATTTATTTATTTAGTCATTCATTCATTTATTTTAATGAATTAATCTAAAAGCAATTTATTTATTAGATGTAACTCTTTTTTATCTTTGAGTTGTTAAAACACAAGTTGTACTACTTGGTAGTTTTGAAACTCAATTTAAAAAATCAAGAGTAATAAAATATATTTTTAGAGGATTAAATTAGATGTGACATCTTCTTTATTCCTTGAGTTTTGGGACACAAATTGTACAACTTGATCGTCCTAAAACTCATATTATAAAATATTTACTCAAATCAAACTCTTTTATTTTTTCTATTTTTGTCAAAACATTTTTTTATCACAAGATAAATTTTCTTTAAAACACACTCAACACATCCGTATTTTTTTTAACTCAAGAACTACGTAGCTTTGATTTCTCCATCGCACCGGGAGATACGTAGGAGCAAGATCACACTCTTGTCAAGCACAATAATAAAAAAAATTTTTTTTTACTCTTTTAAATATGTTTTTATCGCATTTATAAAAATAATTTATATTCATATTTAATAATAAAAAATAAGTATATTTAAGTTGATATAATTTTGCACAATTAATTATAGGTAACCGTTTTTTAGCGGATGTCGTAGGGTGCTAATACCTTCCCCACGCATAATCGACTCCCGAATTCAAAATTTGGTATCAAAGACCATTTTTTATATTTTTAAGGGTTTCCCAATATTTTCCCTATTTTAAAATAAATTTTGGTGGCGACTCCATTGAATTCGAGGAAAACTCGAAATTTTAGGCCGCGACAAAATAGTATAACATTGATGGAATATTACATCAATGTAATTTAATTTCCCCTCTTTTAGTTTAACTTTAATATATTGTTGGTGTAAAAAATTTTACATGGACAACAAATAACAATCAATCATCCATGTGACTTTTAGAAGTAATTGTAACTAAAATCAAACATATATAATGATTTGATGATTATGATTGATCTTGTATAAAATCTTTTTATTTTTATCTTAAAAGAGATGATAAATTACACCATAATTAACTCGCACAACTGTGAGGCAGATATCGGTTTGAATAATATCATGATTTGTCAATTGAGCTCGGACTTAAGATCTTGTATAAAATCTTACATCCTTAATTTTTTTGCTACAACTTTTTTTTTTTTTTATATAAAATTGAGTAACCATCAATATGTTAGAACAAAGTTGGTTTAAAGAACAATGATCCATAATTAATTTTGATGATAACATCTATAAGAAAACAATTTATTCTCTAATGGTTGTTGAGTCTCCAGGCAAAGATATCCAAGTTATATCACAAGTTCATCAAAGTGAATTAATGTTAAAGATATATTATCTAATATAGAAACCGAAAATATATTATCCGATACAGAATGTAGCACCCCTGTATTTTCATATATTATATTTGTGTGCTTTTAACCATTTTCATAATTTATCATTTAGTCAATAATTTATTATATGTGTATCGATATTAAATTTTATTGCCTTGTATTTTAGTTAAATAATTATAACATTTGTTTTCATTTAATTGTTTTTTTACTGACAGTTACATGAGAACAATTTATGGCATGCTTATTTTCTAAATCTATTGTGTATTTTTTAATTATTTAGTTTAGATAATCATGAAATTGATACAGAAGATATGGTGGTTTTATTTTGTTATGTGTGACATGCAGTGATATTTTTTGTAATACTTGATTTAATTTAGTAGATAAAATTATTAGTTGAATTATTAATTAAATTAGAATTTATAGAAGTTATATTGTTTGTTAGTTTTATTTTGGACCAAATAAGTATTCGTCCTAGGAAATAGTAGAGTTAGGAAGACCCGGTTCTCATGTATGAGTGTTCTTGTTTGAAAATATTTTTGGTCCATCCATCTTTAGTATAAAAAAAAGTGATTTACCTCATTCATTTACTCTAATTCATGACAATATTTTATCACAATTCATGGTGTTGTCTTGACATAATATAGACTTTATGTCCTTGTCTGACCAATTAAGAGGTGAGATAATATACATTTTCTTATTTTTAACATCTTTAATTCATTTTTAAAAGGAAGATTACAAATTTAATTATGAATCTTATCTTTTTAGGCAATTAATAGATGACAAAAAAAGAACTATCTCCTTTGTTATATATCACATTTTCTACTCTCTTAAACCAATATTATACTTTTATTTTAGTTCTCTTCAAAAAGAATTCTAGGCAATTTTTGGTGTCATAACTATTAGCAAAATAAATTAAAAGGTGGTCTACACATCTTCATATTCTATTCCCTTACCTATTTTTTGTTTTCTCCTAAGTTCTAAAATATTTGATCACAAACAAAAAAAAGAAAGAACAAAGAGAAAAATAGTCTCCTTCCTTTTTTCTCACACCATCATTATCGCCAAGTCGAATTACAATTTCTTTCTTCTTTTAATATCATCTCACGTAAAGTTTGAACTTGTCTTGTTCATTGAATTGTGGGGCTTAGAACGTGTTGCTAGGAAGTAAAGCGCCTAATGTAAGGGTTTTTCCACATGCAAGGTTAGGCTAAATATTAAATTAATAGTTTGTAAGATATTAATATGATGTCTTAAAAGAAAAATGTTGATTTTATGTTTATCTTAAAGAATTTAACTATAATGTTTTTGTTTTTATGAGTAATATGTTTGTTTTGATAAACTTAATTATAAAATTTTGATTTTTATTATTATAACATGAGTAATAAGCTTGTTGTCATATATTTAATGTAAAGTTGTGACTTTTGTGTTGTCTAGGTGTACTTAATTATAAAGTTATTATTTTTATTATGATTTCATGAGTAATATGTTTGTTATGATGTTTTTAATTTAAAGTTTTGATTTTTGTACTATTTCATTTCAAAGTTTTGATTTTTATGAATATTATGAGTTTTGAGGGAATTGGTGAAAGCTGTGAATCTATAGCATTTATTCATGTTTTTGTCTGTTATATATTTGGGATAGTAAAATTATTAATTCTTGTTTGTAAACATCCATGAGAATAAAACATTGATGTTATATGTGATTAAAATTTAATCTTGAATATTTTATCTTTGTGGTTGCCTAAGTGGCTAGTGATTTGTGTTTTAAATATTGTTATCTTTATGGTTGGTGATTTGTATTTTAAATATTTTACCTTTGTGGTTGGCTAAGTGGCTGAAGATTTGTGTGTTGAACATTGTTCTCTTTGTGATTATCTAAGTGGATTGTGACATGTACCTTTTGAGCATCATTATCATTTCATGACATATTATATGTCTCTTTGTAGACGCCTGAGTGATTGGTTTAATTTTCTTCATTGGTATGGGTAACTTCTGTGTAGATGTCTGTGTGGCTGGTTATATCTAGATCATATACTTTTAGGAGCATGCATAACTTGCATACATTTTATTGTTATTTTTATTTTGATCTAACTATTTTTTCTAAGGTGAGTTGCTACTTGATTTATTGATTTATTTAGATGCATTTTATGACTTTTGATACATCTTTGTGAATTATTAAAGAATCAATTTCTTTAAATCTTTTATTACGAAAGGATTTTAGGTTCATATTTTATGGATGTTAACTTACTATTTGGTTTGATTTTTCCATGAGATGGACTTACTAATGATATTGAAGAGGTTGTATAAATGATATTTTTTTGATGCACATGCTTGGAAAAAAGGAAATTTTGACTTCAAAATAATGTTTGTATTGATAAAATCAAAGTGATACATTTCTAAAGTTTATTTACTTTTTATCATTAATTTTAAATTGAAATGCGGAGGTGAGGTTCCTTCTGCTAGAAAAAGTTTGAATCAGTTAAGCTTGTTTTTTTTTCACTTAAAGAAAATTTACTCTATTTTTAGATGTAAGTGAATATTTTTCTAACAATTAGCAAATTATCCTTGCAAGAAAAAAATATATAATAATGATATCTAGTAAATCGCATTGTGTTTCATTACAAAATTGATATTAAGTTATTTTCTAGCAAAAAATTTCTTTATTACATGATATATTATTCATAAGGAAAAAAAATTATTTTCGTTGTTAAAAGAAAACAAATATGTTTAAGTAATGTCTTAGATCAAAATATGGGACGTTATACGGAACCAAATCATCTGTCTCAAATGATACAACTTTACTTATGTGCGTCTAGAGAACTACTTCTTTGGATTGTCGGTCATTATAACCACTAATTTGACTTTATGATAATGCAAGCGCTACATGACAATGCCAATAATGAAATGGAAGATAATAAGAGGATTCTTATGGATAAAGTAGAGGGTCCTACATGTTCAAATGTGAGCTATTCAAAACGTCGTCGTACTAATTCAAAACGGCTAGGGCCTGTGGACCTCAACACCAAAGATTTTTCACCACAACGAAACTATTTATGCAAGCTATAAAAAATATTAGGGATGACAACATAACCCGCATCCACATGTATCTATCCGAACTCGCTTGATTTGAACGAAGAAAACTCATTTTGATTCATTATAGGTGTGAATTTTCACTACAAGAAAAGATTCATATACCTACATAAAATTACCCACGGATGTCAGTTAGTGGATAAATTATATAATATCTATAGAAAAACCGTGAGTAAATTTGTTATTAAGTAATTTAATTTTGTTTAATTGGTTTCCACAGTTTGTCGTAGGTAACATAAAAAAAATCCGTAGGTAAAGTTAAAAAAAAGAAACTCAATTTGAAGTTATCAAAATTTAATCGTATTTTTTATTATCACTGATTAGCCGTAGGTAATATCCGTGGATAAATTGAAAGTATAATTTTGTATGTTACTTTGTTTTTTTTTTTTAAAAAAAAGTTAATTCTTACAAGTCATTTGTTAGAGTAATTAGTAATAGTTCAGTAAGGAAACAAAACAAAACAAAAGTAAGAGTAAAGGGGATAGAAACAAAAACCCTTGGCCGTTCATGCATTCGCCCACCGCCACTTCAAATCAACGCCGTTCGCCGTTCGCCGCCACTTCAAATCACAAATTCTGTCATTCTCTCTGGTTCTTCTGTTGTTTGTGTTCTCTCTCTCATTCGATCTCTCTTGTTATTTTTTTCTCTGTTTTACTCCCATTCGTTGTTGTTATCTCTTTTGCTCTCTCTAATTTGTTCCATTTTCATGATTATTTATTGTGAATTTGAACGTTTATTAACTTATTTGCAAACCCTAACTCGTTCTCACGTTTTGTTCTTGTACAACTCATTTAACAGGTAAAAGCTTGAAAATCTCTAACTCTATTAGTTTAATTCCTAAATCTGTTGTGAGTGTGATATTGGTTTTTTTTTTTGCTTGGATACTGATATTGATATTGAATCTAGCGGTACCCTTTTTATTTTGCTTGGAATCTGATTTTTTCTTTTTTGCTTGGACACTGATATTAATTCCTAACTCCTAACTCTATTGTGAGGTGTGATGCGGTGTTCTTATTTGTTAATACATGTTTATATTAGTTGATAGAAGTTTATATTTTTTTGGGAATTGATTGGAATTGGTTGGAATGTGCTAGCAGAAGATGTACCCTTTTTAATTGTATTTGATTCCTACTTATTATATTGTTTTCTGTACAACTCCATATGGATTTGGTGCCGGAATGACAGTTCAAGTTATTGCATTACTTTCTGCATCCATTGGCTTACTACTTAGTGAGAAGGATAGTTAGAATTTGGCACTTCAAGGACTGCTTGTTGTGAGGCTTGAAGAGTATTCATCTGATTCTGAGGTTCTTGTATTTTGCAAAATGTGCTTGCTCTATATTAAACAAGGTCACCATAATTTATCATCATAATTAGAGAAAAATGAAGTAAATTATGTGCTTGCTCTATATTAAACAAGGTGACCATAATTTATCATCATCATCATAGCTTATAATTATTCAAGGTTAAATATCTTCATTAAAAAAGTAACTCCCGACCTTGAGATTAAATGCTAATTGTCGTAGCTTTTGGCTGTACTTCTGATAATCTGATGAAAATGTATCACGTGAAGCTTCCTCCAGCGCAACTATAGCGGGAATAGCAACATCTGGCCAGACAAAAGACTTGGAACTCTGTAGAGTGAAAAATGTAAATGCAATATTCATTATAACCCTCAAGGAAAAGGGAAACAAATAGAATATAATATAAATAAACCCACACGAGATCACAATCACAGCTGGTTATTCCATATACCTTCAAAACTTTGTCTTTACATTCATTTGCTATTTCTATACTTTTGTTATTGCATCCCTTGTTTATTGCATCAGAATTGTCACTACGTTTGTAATTGTCTTTTTTCTTTCTGCTGTCTTCGGTATCAAACAAGTATTGAACATTTTGAAGCAACATCAACAAACCTGTGTCACGATGGGTATCTCCTGTTAGTGCATTAAAATTGACTAATATGCGATAATGCTCTGAGGTATTAGCTACACGACACGACTCCTTGGTGTTTCAGGTTTCAGATGTTGGGCACTCTTTCGAGATGTTTCCTCCTCCCTTGAAACATCTAGAGGTGAAATCCTCCTTTTCTTTAAGATTCTTTTATTTTTCATCAGATCTTCCTGATTAGCAGAAGCTTCATTAGTCTCAATGTCAAGTAGTTCACCCAAACGTTGAATAGTTTTCTGAACAAACTCATCAATTTCTTGCTGGTTATTGTCTTTATAGTCCTTATTAGTTAGCTTCCATAATTTCATTTCGTCTGTGTCATAAAAACATTATCCAGCTCTATAGTAGTCAATAAAATCATTAGTTCTGTACAACATAATATTTTTCTTTTCTTTATTTACATAGTAGCCATAATATAGTAGTCAATAATAACTTATTGCATATATTTTATACTTAAATCTGTAAATCATTAACTTGTTAATTCTCTTTTTTCTCTTTCTCTTTTTAATTTAAACAATCTTATAGTGTTTTATGCAGTATTATACATCACGTTCATGTGTTATTTATTTCATCTTCTCCTTTATTATGAATTAAAATTTGGGGGCAAAGACCAATTTGAGAGTGGTGATATCCACCTCGCACCTGAATTCCATTGTATGAAGAGATGGAGACTTAAATTTCACATCTGTTATAAAATAAAAACGACTAAGAGTTTTCCTTAATTAGTCGAATGCAGGGGTGGAGGAGGCAAAATCCACCCCCTCTCCACTCTGTTACAATGCCTAATCAACGTCCTACTTTTTTAAAGAAACTCTGAAGAATTTTGGTTGAAAATAAAAATCATACACACTTGAGCAAACACTTAACTCTAATAGCCGAAACTCAAAGCTCATTTTCATTGTAAAGCTAATATAAATATCTTTATTCACTTTATTTTAACCTTGCATTGTTTCAAAACATCTTTTAAACTTATTTTGTTTTATCAAAGGATTTTTATACAACTAAGCTTTGAAAATATTTTAAAAATTTAATTCAAACTCACATTTTTTTTGTCACTACCTTCACAATATTCTAAATTAACTAATTGTGTACTTTTTAAATTATTTACTAACAAACTTGTTATAACATAAAAAATATAAAGAAAATTAATAGTTAAATTTCAAATGCATCTCACTAAAATAATTGTATGGATCGAATGGCAAACCTATATATTCGGGTGTGGGGCATTTACCTCTACTAAAATCTCCTACTATTTTTTTTAACGAAATATATTTATTATTTGTTATAATCTAGAAAATATCAGTGTAATAGTAAGAGTTTGACTTTATAATATGAGATTAAATTCTATTTTAAATTATTATAAAATTATCATTAATATTATTATCAATAATAATAATTTCTCTTTATCCTATATTTTTTAAAAATATATTTATTAATTATTATATATACATTTATTATTAACTGGTTAATAAATTCAAGAGTTAAATAATTATTATTTTTTCTTTGGAGTTATCTTTGACACTGTCAATTTGTCAAAAACAAATTTTTGACACTATTAATGACAATAAATATCATTCAAGAAATAAATT
>JBBPBT010001178.1:7617321-7642673 GCA_037974875.1 Cicer bijugum | reverse complement strand
TTAAAATAAAATAAAAAAAAAAAAAAAAATTGAAAGAACTCCTACAATCAAATGAAACTAATTCAACTCAAACACAATATTTTGTTTCATAAAAGGCAATTGCTGCAACATTGAGTCAGTTTTTCTGTCACATTACAGAATAAGTGTAAATAACTAAATATATGGCTTCAGGTAGCATTCAATAATATTTATCATACAAAAATAACTAGTATAATAAAATTAACCAATCAAAGAACTAGTTCAACTAATATTTCGAATTCAAATCTTATGAATAAAAAAAAAAAATCATCTGGATCAACACCAATCATATCAACGATCTAGACCAAAAAAAAAAATTAAGTAGATTCATAAAACATCTTTCTCCACATCTGTGCAAGGAATGTATACCGACGAACGATATTTCTTTTGTTTAAAATTTTGTTGATGATGCTTCATAGTTCGTCGAGGCAAAAAATCTTCAAGACCACAACCCTTTGATGATGATGAAGAAGAAGAAGAACCATAAGCCTTAAAAATATTAGGAAAATGTAATACTGATGATGCTGCTAACGCCATAGCATCAGGAAGAAAACGGTTGATCATGTAAGTAGGAGATTGGTAACCGTTACGCTCTGCAAGCTTTAATTTCAATCCATCATTCTTGTCACATTCAGTTTTTTTTTGAACAATATCTAACGCTTCTGATAAAGAAAACACATCGTCCATAGCGTCCGAGAAAATATCGTCCTTATGGTCAACGTAATTTCCTTCATCAAAACCTAGTTCTTTCCGCGGAAAGCAACAGACACAATACTGTTCTTTCCGCGGAAAACAACAATGACAGCAGGGTGGCAATTTTAGGCCATTCCTCTCCATATCTTTGGGTTTTCCGGGCTCTTTCTCCCACGAAAACGGAATTCTTTTACTTGTGTTTTGAACTTTACCTAATGAACTTGATGTGTCTGCAGCACCCGAATTAAGTCGTCTTGTTGACATGATCGGCGCGCTTAAGTTTAACTTTCTATGATGATTGGAATTATCCATGGTTTCGCTTCGAAAACCGCCTTCTTAATCTTCTTCAACAACTTCTCTGTCTACTGGTTGATGAGTTAATGAGATTAACTCAATGACTAGATTGAGTATCCTAGATAACTTTAGGACAAAAGATTTTGAGAAAAATTAGTATTAGAGATAATATCATAACTACATAGTTGGTTGAATTAATAGTTATTAGTTGGAAATATGGATATCTCGTGAGAATAATTAAAACTAAGGTTTTGCTTTTAAGTTATCATCGCATGTGTGTTGAAAAGCACTTCCACGTGGGTTGTGACTAACACAGAAACAAGGAACAAGAACTAAAACAAGATATTTTGAGCTTACCCTTTATCAGAATATCTAAAATTGCAGGCACTTTTTACTTTTCTTTTTTTGAAGTTTTCTTTATGTTTATTTTTGGTTCAATTCAACCGACAAATATTGATATTGTTAGACTAAGACAAATTATATGTGAGTTTTAAATGGTGTTTTTCATGAAGATGCAAACACAAGAAGGGGTTGAATTGTGTTTGTCAAATTGATAACTTTTTGATAATTTATAAATAAATAAATTAGTTTAGTTTTTGTGACTTACTTGGATACTGAACCATTATCGAGTTGGATACAAAAGATAATTGAGTAGTCGCTTCTAACAAATGTGATAATAATAATAATAACCCTCATACTTTAGAAAAAGAACACTTATCAAATATTTCTAACAAGATGTTTCTCTCTTTGAATTTTAAGATGAATTGAGAACTTTGAACTTAAGAATTTCTACTCTTTTTAGTTTTTCGATGTTTTTCTCCTTCAGCTTTGAGTGTCTATTTATAGTGAAAATTTGAGCTTCAATTTAGTCCTTGTTTAATTTAGAATTGTATCTTGTTTAAATTGAATTTGTAAATTTTTCAAATTCATTATATTCATATTTTGTTGTAGATAAATCTTGATCAAATCTTATTTAAATCTTAATTAAATCTTCTTTAAATGTTGATCAAATATTCTTTAAATATTTTTTAAATTTTGGCCATATAATTTTTTCAACTTATTCAAAGATTTTTTTCAATTATAAATATGAACCAAATTTTATTTTAGATTTTCATCAATTATAAATTTAAATCAAATATTATTTTAAATTTTCTTCAATTATAAATATGAATTAAATTTTATTTTAGATTTTTTTTCAATTATAAATTTAAATTAAATCTTATTTTAAATTTTCATCAATTATAATTTGAAATCAAATCTTACTTTAAATTTTTTTTTTCAATTACATAAATCTTTTTTTCGTACTCTTTAAAGTCAAATATATTATTATAATAAAATACTTTTTTTAACATTAAAACTCTAAATGTAAAATCAACTTAGTTCCAACATGTCACTCCATCTATATATCCAAAAAGTATAAACTCTTCAAAACATATATTTGCCCGGGAAAATTGTGTTTTTTATACAACTTTGAAGTGACAAAATGTTACAACACAATATGAATTGGCAATTCCTCAGCAAAAAAAATTACAAATGGTAAATATCTAATAATAAATCTTGGACTTACATAAATTGAATTTTTTTTCATGTACATATTTTTGTCTATAACAGTGAACTCACCAACCATTCTTGTTGGTGTCTGCATCTACTTCACCATCGTCTGACAAAAACACCAATCATCATTACATTATATTTACAAGCTATTCCTCTACTTTCCCTTTTCTGTTTTCAACCCAAATGAATTTTTTCTAACTTTTTCTTTTCCTTTTCTGTAGTCCTATTTCCAGAAGGCCAATTGAAAGATATAAACCCTACCTTTTGCCGGAGTCAAAAGCGAGAAAGTATAAATAGCATTGATGATCCATGAAACACTGACACAGATACCAGACATGATATGATATATACTGACACTTAGACACCGACAATAGTTTGAAAAAATAAAAGTGATTGAACATAACATGTGTTGGTGTGAGACAGAGACACTAACATATGTCAGATAATAGACACGTCTTCAATCTTAAGTG
This sequence comes from Cicer bijugum, assembly GCA_037974875.1. Classification (NCBI taxonomy): domain Eukaryota; kingdom Viridiplantae; phylum Streptophyta; class Magnoliopsida; order Fabales; family Fabaceae; genus Cicer; species Cicer bijugum. The sequence goes on along the minus strand of JBBPBT010001178.1, from coordinate 7,639,644 downwards.
TCAGTGCTACATAGCTGATGATTACTAGTCCTGTGTTTTTCTAAGAAGTACATGTTGGAAAGAATAGGCTTGTCTCCATGGAAAAACTCGGAGAAAACACGGATTGTTTTCTTTCTAATATCTGATTCTCACTTTTGTTCGTTAATCCTTTCTCGTGCTTTTTTACAAAGCTCAAGCGTCTCGGCATGGTTAGGATCAAGACAAAGGGCTGCTTCACAATCTCGGACAGTTGAAGCATAATCGCTCATTGAATCGTAAAAGGCTGCTCTAAGATGTAACAGTTGTAGATCCGGCTTGAATTCGATGGCTCTTGAAAGCTCTGTGATTGCTTCGGCTTCCTTGTGATCATCCATTAAAACTGATACAGAGTTTCCAAGTCAGAAAGATAACAAGTTTGTGTGTGCAGAGAAGAGACACATAGCATCAATTGGTTTCAGAAAACATATGCAACATCAAATATTTGAAACACAAAAATGGCTCAAAGTCACAATAAGAACACAATTTCACCTGCTGCCCTATATCTGTAAGGATAAGTCCTTAAAGGATCCAACTGTGTTGCCATACTTAGATCACTCTTTGCCATGTCACGATCACAATACTCCGATCGTTTCTCATAAGCCGATGCATTGTTCCAAGCCTTTTCTATTAGCTTTGTCATCTCATCGTATGCAGCTTTGCGGTGATTTTTTAGATGATATACACGTGCCAATCCTTGATGTGCTCGCGTATGCTTGATGTTGAGTGCATTCATGTAGCAGTCGGCTGCAAGGTCCAGCTTATCACAATCTACATAGACGCTCCCAAGATTATTTAGTGCCTACAATTTTAAAAAATAGAATGGAAAAGATTAACATAATACTTCGGCATTGAAATCAGTGTCGTCAATAGTGGAAAATAGTAGTTTGTTTAAATTTCGCTACGCTACAGGGCCATAATATCGCTATAGCCTCTATTTGACAACATATTATACTAAATAACATATCAGAGAACAATTGCAATTTGTTCAAATTCTGCTACGTTATAGCTGCTATTTGACAACATTCAATCAAGTTAACATCCATAATCCAAAGTTAAAATATATAGCACTTACTTGTCCTTTCCGAAGACCATCCGAAGGACATCTAAGAGCTTCCTCCAAGAGATGGATAACATACTTTGAAGACTCGGAATCGAGACTTGAGTCGGCTAACACATAAGCTTTGAGGAAGTAAGCTTCAAATGATCTTTGAATAGAAATAGACTCCTCGGCCTTTGCCAACGCTTCTTCACGGTGACCGGTGTCATACAATATCCATCCTTCATAGACAAGCCTTTCATGGTCAGAAGTAGAATAATTCCTAGCCAGCCGCAAACTACGCATCGCTGCCTTTTGACAATTTAGCCTGCATGATTCAGGAAAATCGACACTCAAAATAATCAGAATTGAGCATAAAATGATAATAGAGTAGAAATGCATGTAATGATATAACATCAATTTAAAAATAATATAAAGAAACTAACTAGCATATTCCATTCAATTCTACTCTGTTCCATCTTATACCACCAATTCAAACATAGCTGCAGTTTCATGATAACGCAACGATTTTTCTCTAACCTTAACCTATTAAAATGTGACTATAAGTTTAAACAGGTCTATTGAACAGCAAACATAATTCAGTGCAAAATATATGGTCAGTCAAAAATCAAAATTCACAGAAATTTCTTACATGGACCAAATTTATGAAGCCAAATTAATACAAGGATTGCACTCACCGCAACAAAAGGAGAGATTGTCGAAAACGCAGAAGACTTTTCCCTGGATCATTTTCCAACATCTGGTGTACAACAGCCAACGAACCGATATCATCAACAGAGGACCACCGGTCGTACAATTGCATCCAGCAATCAGCCTGATTGCACTGCTGAACAACAGGACTGAGTAATTCTACCAAGTGATTACCGTGCATATTCCCGTAGAACATCATATAATTAGGATCCAATGTCAAAATCGCCCGAACATCTCTTAGCGCTCCTTCGTAATCCTCCATTGCAATCAAAAACCAAGCCCTCAATTCAAGGCAGTCAGAAGAAACTTTGAAACCAATTATTTTGTTTATTTCTGCAATGGCAGGTCCAATCCTGCTCTCCTCGAGCAAAGAAACGGCTCGGTATTTGTAAGGAAACGAAAGTGTTGGATCTAATTCGGTTGCAGATATCAAGTCCATCATTTTCTCCTTCCCATGACAATACAAAGATCTTTCCTGATACATCCATCCTACAGGCTTATAATTGTTAATAAGCGAGTTCATCAGCTTATACGCTGAAAACATATGACCACGTCTATATTTTGCCCTTGCAACTCCGACTAACGAATAAACATGCCCTGCGTCCACCGCCGACTCAAACCAATGTTGTGCATCTTTGTATTCTTTTCTCTCAAACATAACAACGCCTAATTGGTGAAATGCAAGTTGTTTCTCCCATCCGTCTTTCGCACACTCTACTAATCTCTCCAACAGCATCACGGTTGTGTTCGACCTCATCTCTTCCTCCATGGCAACTTGACTTAAGAAATAATAAAGCACAAACGACGCGTGCCCTGCCATAGCCAGCCTATCCCTACCCTCAGGACTACAAAACAATTTCACAAAACTCGAACACTGCATTGAACCGGGTAACTCCCTCAGAAACACCTGCAAGCAAGCCGCAACCAAAAGGTACGCAGTCTCCACAAGTCCATACTCAACGAGCAATGAGGCATCTTCCAAATCACAAACAAGCGATGCCAAATGAGTGTCGCAGGCACACTTCATCTCCTCGCAACAAAACCGGTTCGCTAGAGAGAGCAACTCCAAAACCACATTAGGTTCAATCGAGGTCAAACTTTTAGTCCTACTAAAAACTTCAGCAGCCCTCATTGCCTCAACAGAAACCCCATTCTTCGAAAAATTTATCTTCTCCCTCCTCGATTCAATGAATTCGCCATACAACATTGTCTTAAACGGCCTCGAAAGTGAAGCCATATTGAATCTACCACACCTAATTTCATCATCACCAATACAAAATGACATATCCCCATCTGCTTCATCCTCTTCCGAGGTAGAACATTCTTGATCATCAACCAACTTCATAAAATCCTCCTCCTCCTCCTCCCCACAATCACGACAACAACAACATCGATCATAAACCAATTGGGGATCATACCCATTCGCCACCAAAGTAGCCTTAGGGCATTCAATATTCCTCCCACAACAATCCATCGAAGACGAGCCAATCAGCTCGTCCTCCCTCCTTTCATACCGGAGCCAGGAAGCCAACACGACTTTGCTGTGGACATCCATAGCATGCTGTCGTGCTGACCTCAGACTCCGACGAAACAATTTAGCATCGGATGATCCGCGGAAAAATGAGCAATGCTCCAAATAAACCTCACACCTATCAACCTCTAAACAATTATCCATCTTATTATAAAGTCCGGCGAGGGTTTCGACGAAATCAACAGGCTTTAAAATGGGCTCAATTTTTGGCTCAAGAAGGTCTGTCATAGGAAGCCCATAAGGAAGAAGAGAACCCTCAGAAACAACCTCAGAATGTGTTTGATTTGATGATTGAAAATTAGGACCAGATTTTGTACGAAATGTTTGAGTTTTAAAATGGTCATGGAGTTGTTGGAGAAGCTTTTCTCCTATTCCGGAGCTTCCTCCGCCGGCAGAAGGGTGGTGGAGAGAATAAACTTGAGAACTCTTGCAACCATCCATTATCTTAAAACTACGCATTGTTGCAAAAATATTATGCTGCATTTTTTCTTCTTTCTTTCTCTTAGTTGAACAATTTTCAAAAAGTTCAACTTTTACATCAACAACAACAACAAGATAAATTAAATAAATAAATTCAAAAATTGAAAGAAAGAAAGAAAGAAAAAATTTAAACTTTTCTCTAACGTGACATTGAAAGATCACTTAGAAGAAAAAAAAATTGAATCTTTTTTCTATGGTGACATTTGGAAGATCAATTACAAATAACAATTAAAATTTCTTTCTATGGTGCCATTGGAAGATCAATTAGAAAAAAAAAAATATGAAACTTTTTGTCTAAGGTGACATTGGAATATGAATGAATTAGAAAAAAATTGAAACTTTTTTATTCTAAGGTGACATTGGAAGAAAAAAACATAGGATATCTTTCTAGCTAACCCAGATTGTTGTTCCTCCGATGTTGTTTTTTTGTTTTTTTTTTTTTGGGTTTTTTTTTTGGTGGAGGAAAAGGGAAAGCAGAAAAAAAGGGGGAAAGGGTGAAAGGGAATAAGAAGGAAAGAGGGAGTGGACAACCAGATGTGTTGAGGTGGCGATGGTGGTGGCCGTTCAAACGGCCACTCTCTCTCTCCTCTCTCTCTTACCTTTCTCTCTCTATGTAATTTTGTAGCTCTTTTTTGTTGTCTAAATATAAACTACATGTGAATAAATTTTCTAACTTTTTTTTCTTCTAATATTTTGGAATTTGTTTGCATCTAAATAAATAGGGATATATGTTGCTTTGCTTCATTGTTAATGTGTATTTTATTTAGTTAAAATAATATTTATTTTATCTATTAATGGCTTAAATGATTTTTTTTGTTAGGTTGGCATTTTTTATTTATTTATTTTTTCATAAAATTACAAAAAAAAATTGAATATAAAATATAATGTCTAATAATTTTAATATTTGTTAATTTTTAATAAGATTTAAAAATGTGAAGATAAAATATTGATGAATTTTAACATTTGGTTCAATGAATAAGATTTAACTTTTAATTAATGTTTAAAATAATTAGTATGCACTTGTATAAAAAAGCATTATCAAGTATTTAATGGATTGGAATTTGGATCTAATTTAGTGTTGATTTTAAATTGAATTATCATAATCACTGATAGCACGAGACATTTATTAGGTCAAATCCAAACGCATACGTGTGGGGCATGGTAAATTTTTCCATAAGAGAATTGATGTTCAATTTTTGCTAAATGCAATGTTAGATTAAGGTCAATCCAACATAGAACTTTTAATATGAATAACCTTAAACCAATGATTAATTTTATTATAAATGATTCAGAGAAATGAAATCATAGATAAATTTAGAGTGTTACTAAGAGTCAAAATCTTAATTGCAGTTATTTAAAGTATGTTTATGAATATATAGGTAGACTTAATTTCGCATTGATTATCCTAGATTTAAACTAAACTATTATATTTATATTACTTTTTTCATTATTGTTGTTTATGTATATAGTATAATAAATCTAGTGTATTTGAAAGAAAAAAAGTAATTATTTTTACAATTTTTAAAATAAGTTTTTTAAATTTTAAAATTGTGTTAATAAGAATAAATCAAATCAAATCAACATGTTTTTTTATTGGTTTGGTTTTATTCGGATTTAGTAAGAATAAATTGCAAAAATGTAATTCAACCAGTTATTTTTTATTTAGTTCAATTTTTTTCACCTAAAAATGTACCTCAATCAGATTTAGTATTTTACACCTTTAAATGTGTTTGCGCTTACAAATCAACTTCCTTGCATTTACATAGTCTAATTATCGATGATTGTTCAATTGAAATTGAACTACTACAAAAAAAATGAAGTTTTAATTTTAATTTTTAAAATACTAAACTTAAATGTAGATCATTTGATTTTAGTCAAACGACCACAAATGTCTAATTATATAATTGTAGAAATCTATGATTACAAAGAAATCGAATATCACATTAAAGCGTCTAATCACTTAATATCTAAATATGTCTTACGAATTTTCCATCTTCTACGTCATTTCAAACATATTCATACACTATTCAACAGTTCCATTAACCTCTGGAAGTTACCTAGTGAAGGTTTAGAAAAATAGAAATGGTACTCGTCTCATTGTTTGTACCTTATCATACACTAGTTAAGAGTATCACACTTTTTACACTCCTTTATCTATTTGATGTTCTACTATTGAAATTAATGTTGGGTCATAAGGGAAGATATCAAATTGAGTTAAGACCAATAATATTAAATATAACATTTTCATCCAAAATTTAAGTATTGAATATTATTGTAATATAATTCAAATTAGGCATTTACTTGTTATAGATTAAATAATGGGCAGTTAGCAAGTTTAACCAATGTGTGGTTAATAATTGAAGCTAGTTGTATAAATGCTCTTGTAACCACGGTTAACTTGTGATGAAAAGCAACAATTCAATTTCTGTTATATGTTCTCTTCCCTCTCTCCATCATTCATCAAGATCAAGATTCATCATCGAAGTAAAACCGATTCCCATCATTTGGCACCAGAGCCCGGTTCGAGGCAGAACACGGCGGTGAACGATGGCAATGCAGAAGAGCAACGACCAGATTCCGGCGAAACTGCCGATCTTCGACGGTAACAACTATGAGAGGTGGACGGCGCAAATGAAGGTGGTGCTCAGGTATCAAGGTGTTCTTGATATCATAAGCACCGGTGTCACACCGTTGGCGGAGAATCCCATAGAAGCATTAAGCGCAATGCATTGCGAACAATTGAAGAAGGATGACAAGGCAATTTTCTTGATTCATCAATGTGTGGACGCGAACGTTCTTGAGAAGATCGAGTATGAGACTGCTAAAGAAGCGTGGGATGTGCTAGCCACCACATACGCCAGAGACAAGCAAACGAAGAAGGTGAAATTGATGGCGATGAGGCGTCAATTGGGGCTATTACAAATGGAATCCAATGAATTAGTGGCCAGTTTCGTAAACAGGTTAGTAGTTCTAACTAATCAAATGAGGAGCTGTAGCGAAATCGTATCTGAATCCATGAAAGTGGAAAAGGTTCTCACTAGATTAACCCCAAATTTTGATGGAGTTGTTTCTACAATAGAGCAAGCTAAAGACCTAGATACATTGAAACTAGAACAATTGCTAGGTGCTTTAGAAGCACATGAATTGAAATTAAAGAACAAGGATAATATCAAGAAAGATGATAAAGAGAATCAGAAAGCCCTGTTTGCACAATCTCAAAAGAAAGGAGGTGGAAGTGAATCTTGGAAGAATAAGAGAGGAAAAGGAAAGTGGAAGAACAATAAGTAAGAAGGCAATAATCCTAAGGGTGAGAATCAGAAGAAAGAAGGTGACAGTAATGGAAAGGGAAAGAAGAAATCTAAGGAAGATATTCAGTGTTACAATTGTCAAAAATATGGTCATTATGCAGATGAGTGTAACAATCCTAAGGTGCCTATAAAGAGAAATGAAGAAGCTCAATTTGCGCAAGACTCTGATAATTAGGAAACCGTGATGCTGATGGCTATCATTAGCAGTGAAACAGGCTGTGAAGAATGGTGGTATTTGGATACTGGTTGCTCGAATCACATGACAGGGCATAAGGATTGGTTATGTGAGCTTGATGAAACAATGAGAAGAAGCATCAAGTTTGGAGATGGAAGATCTGTAATGGCCAAAGGAATTGGAAAAGTGAGCATAAGAAGAGTAAATGGAAGTAAGGTGGTGATTAGTGATGTATTGTATGTTCCTAATATGGAAAGTAACTTGCTTAGCTTCGGACAATTGATGGAGAAGGGCTTCTCAATGCATATGCAAGGTGAACATATGGAAGTTGCTGATACAAATGGCAAATGTGTCTTGAAAGTCCCTATATCAAAGAACAGAACCTTCAAGGTTGGTGTGAGTTCATTTGAGCAGAAATGCCTAACTGCTCAAGTCAATGAAAGTGTGTGGAAATGGCACAAGAGATTAGGACACTTGAACTTCAACAGCATGAGAAAGCTGCAGATGAAGGGCATGGTAGCTGGTTTGCCAGTAATTGAAGTTCCAAAGGGTGTGTGTGGTAAATGTTGTGAAGGGAAACAACCTAGGAAATCTTACAAGACTACAGTGTCAACAAGAGCCAAGACAAAGCTTGAAATTGTACACTCAGATGTCTGTGGACCATTTGAAGCTAAGTCTTATGGAGGTAACTTGTACTTTGTCTCTTTTATAGATGATTTTACCAAGAAAATATGGATTTACTTGTTGCAAAAGAAGATTGAAGTCTTTACAACATTTAAATCATTTAAGAAACTTGCTGAAAAACAAGCTGGAAATTCAATCAAGTTACTAAGAACAGATGGTGGGGGGGAGTATACATCAACTGAATTTGAAAATTACTACAAGGAAGAAGGATTAATTCATGAAGTAATGGCACCTTATACCCCTCAACACAATGGGATTGCAGAGAGAAGAAACAGGACCATACTGAATATGGTAAGGTGCATGTTAAAGGAGAAACATATGCCAAAAGAGTTCTGGGCAGAAGCAGTGTTTACTGCAACTCATATACTGAATACAAGCCCCACGAAGAGGCTTGAGGAATTAACACCAGAGGAAGCATGGAGTGGAGTCAAGCCCAGTTGGTAGCGTTTCAGCAAGTGTACTGAATCGTTGCAAGTAATAATAAAACGGTAGTACCGAGTGTCGAACTCAAGGATTGCGTTTTACTATTGAATTATATTTAATTACTAAAATTGAACAAAAAGATTCCCAAGTTGATTGAAATGATGTTTGAAATTAACAACAATAATAAAATTGATCTTTTATAATGAGAAAAATGTCAGGGATGAGTTTCACTTCGAATCCAACCTTGGTGTCTAATTTGATCCTAGTTACTCAATTCCTTTATTGAATTATTACCGAATTCTCTTTATTATTCTTGCCCTAATGTCTTAGTGACAGAACCTTTAATTTCAAAGTAACCCCTAATTCCTTAGTGGATTTAAGATTAGAATTAAGCATTACCGTATAGAAATTCTCTTGTAAATTATTGCTTTGCAATTAATTTAATTGGTTTCATGACCTGCATCTATCCCTAGACTACAAATTCATGAATTTCTCATCTCAAGCATTCGTAAAGTCCACTTCCGTTTCAAAATACAAATCGTAGAACATTTTAATGTTGATCAAGCAATAAAAAGCATTAAGCACAGAGATGAGAAAAACAATTCAATAAACTCATTCATATAACTCGAAATCAAATCAGAAAAATCAGGGTTTCATCTGGTTACACTCATCCCTAACAAATAGGGTTTAGTTACTCATGATAGAGATACAAAAGATAAGGATTAAAGAAGAATTACAAGAATGATTCATGGATGATTCTTGATAAAACTGCTTCAATGGCGTTAGAAACGGCCGTCTTTGAGTTTCTATGCTAGGGCACAAGTCTCCCAACTTCCCCAGAGTAAAAAAGATCCCTAAACAGTGAAAAAATTGGGTTTTTATGATTGCTGATGCGCGTTACGCGCTCCAGGCGCGCAGGGCGCGCCCCAGGCGCGCGTTGGCAGTACTAAACAGCGGGAAATGCGCTCCAGGCGCACAGCATCTGCTGTCTGACGTATTTTGCATTTTTCTCATCTTTTGAGTCTGAAGTTGGTTGGGGTGTCTTCATGAAAGTTGTAGATATGGATCTCAGCTTTCATTAGCACTTGGATTGACTCCAATTGGACATCTAGAACTCCAGATATGGCTGAAATACTCCATATAGGTCATGTTGATTTCTCACCAAAATTCAGCACTGCACTAAAACAAAGTAACAACGCAAAACTAAGAAAAATCTCTACTTAATTAAGCAAATAAGAACAAAAAAATTTCATTAAATCAAATAACTAAAATCAACAAAATATATTAAATAACTCATTAAATTAACTAATGATTAAAGATAAATAAGACTAAAATCAATAAAAATTATGCATATGATGAAGAGTTATCACAACCCCAAACTTAATCTATTGCTTGTCCCCAAGCAACAATTAATTTCATATTTGGTGCTGTTAAAAGAAAACTTAAACTCAATTTCTCAATTTAAATCAAACCCAATTCTCAAAGTTTCAGCTAGTACAAAACATCCATCATACTCTATGGTTGCTTACAAAAATAACGAGGTTTGTACACCTTGGCATTCGTTTATCAAATTCAACTCTCTCTTCACACAATCTCACCAAAATTTCTCTCAAGTGTTTAGAAGGGTTATGAATTTATCACTCAAATCCTAGAGCATGCATCACGCTACCATAGGCTTGAAAAAATTCTAGTTAGCAATCACAATGCAGCAAACACATACATTTTTGGAGGACTTTCGGGTTGTAATGGGGCTTAGGTAAGGGTAGGACATTTTGGGATAGTAGGCTTTACTACTTGGAGTTAGGCATATATTTCCCAATTATTCTACCATTTTTTTTCTTCACCTTTTCATTCTAGAGATTCTCAAACATTGACAAAAGAACCAAGAAGATATTATTTATCGTTTTTTTTTCTTATTTTCTTTTTTTCTTCTTTTCTTCTTTTCTTCTTTTTTCTTTTTCTTTTTTTTTTCTTTATTTTTTTTTTGTGAGAATCACCACCCCAAACTTAAAAGGTTGCTATCCCATGAGCAACCCCAAACTTAGAATTTGATCAAGACATGACAAAAAATTTCTACCTAACTCCAAGTAAGGTGATGTAATTGAAGTAGGGTTTTTGTTTTGTAATGTGGCTAGTAACCGAAATAAAGGGACAAGGCTCAAAGGGGCTAGCAAAGGATAAAATTTTCATAGGGTAGTTAGAAAGGCTCAAACGACCAAATAAAATTGCCTCAATGTATGCATAAATTACAAGTGATGCAAGTCAGAATTAGTGCAAGTTCTGAAGGGATAATACATGTCTGGATAATCACACAGCAAATAATTTAAGTGTTTAGGCTCAAAAGCTCACAGCTAGGATAATAAGAGAGAGTATGAATTATCTAAATGATGCCAAACATGCCACTACAAAATTTATTTAGTTTTTTTTTTTTTTTAAATACGAGTTAGACTTCAACAACCAAGCAGTAATCAACAATGCATGAATTAGTGAAACTTATCGAATTGAGCAATGATATGAGCAAAGAAATATAGTTTAAATTTCAAAATGTCAAACATAAAACTTAAGACTAAATGCAAGTTGTTAATAATTCTTCATCATAGTGCACGTTTACACACAATTAGAAAGAAACAAATTCAAATAACAAAAATAAGATTGCAAAAATTAAAAGTTACCTCTACCTGTGGGTTGCCTCCCACGAAGCGCTTCTTTAAAGTCATTAGCTTGACGCCTCAACTATTGTCAAGGTGGCATATATGATAGGAAGAACACATCATCCTTCTTTTTCTTTTTGTTTGGTAGAAATTCCATGAACTTAAGAAATAAAAGGTGTTGCTTCCATGTCCTTCTCAATTGGACATTGATGAACAAGGCATAGATTGAATCTCGAGCTTTATCAATCTCTTCTTTTTTCTTTTCCTCGTTCGTATTTTCCTCTTTTTCCTCTTGCTTATCTTCTTCTACCACAACAATGAAATTATCTTCAATCTTCAACTTCTCCTCCATCATCTCAAACTTAACCACTTGCTCAAATAACCTCTCACATTGACTTTCAAATCTTTCAATTGAAACCATGTTATTCTTCATGAATTCAACCAAGACGTCTGTAATGTGAAAGTCTTTGTCATCTGATTCTTTGGATAGAGTTTTAGGAGGTAGAATTTGTTCCCAATAGATCTTTTTAATATAATACTCGTCGTTTTCTGTAAGTTTGAGAAAAAAGTCTTCATATTCTATTAGTTCATCAAGGTCATCTAAACAACGTTCATTCTTATGTGCTTTTCTGCAAAAGTCACATCTAAGAGGCTTCCACGGAGGGATTTGAGGGTGATATCTTAAAAATGAATGGCTCAAGATTTGCCCCTCAATCATGCGACATATACCCGATATAAGACAAGTATCACACTCTTCATATAATTGTAGTAGAATATCATCATCATAATCTTCCATACTCTATAGCGCATAGTTATCTCAAACAAAGAAGAGAAAAACCACTAGACATGACATTAGCAAGTTCAACAAATAAAAATAGAAAAAAAAAATTTCAAAAAGTAAAACAAAAATTAAAAAAAATAAAAAAAAATAAAAAAATAAAAAATATGTATATATATATTAATTAAAATTAACAAATATCTCAAAATATCTATTTCTTTTCTTTCTATTTCCTCCTCTTTTCCCTCCACACAAACATATCTATATATATATATAGTAATTATAATTAACAAATATCTCAAAATATCTAGATATTTATTAAAATTACCATTTCACCCACAACTTCCCAAACCACTTTTTGTTAAAAATATCTACTCTCGTCGCAACTCAATTAACAGATGCAATTTTTAGCAGTCCGAGATATTTTTAACGAAACTGCTCATAATTTAATTCTTCGTAAAAGAATTCACCGCACTTAATTTAATTTATTTATCGACGAACAATTTTAATCGGGGTATCAAAATATATTTTGGGCATTTAAGCTCTCAAAATATTAATAACTTGGCTAAAAAGCCTCCGAGTTCAATACCCAAAATACACTAAAATACATAAAGTATAATTCAAAATTATGGGTCTTACATTACTAACCCCCTAAAATTAGTTTCTTCCTCGAAACTACGCGTCGATAAATAACTCTGGGTGTTGTTCTCTCATCTTGCTCTCCAGTTCCCAAGTCACATCTCGAGTAATTGGGTTCCAAATCACCTTGAGCAACGAAACATCTTTGGTCCTCAATCGTTTAATCTTCCTGTCATCAATTCTCACAGGTGGCACTTCGAATGCAGGTTATCCTTTAGCTGGCTTGTGTCTGGTTCGATCACATGAGATGGATCTGCAAGATATTTCCTCAACTGTGACACATGAAACACGTCATGAATATTGGATAGTATCGGAGGCAATGGAATCCGATAAGCAACAGGACCAATGAATTTCGGAGTCAACTTCTTCGATTTAAAGGCTCTACCAACTCCAGTAGTAGGTGTGACTCTTAGAAATACATGGTCACCCTGTTCGAATTCTAAAACTCTGCGACGCTTGTCCGCGTAACTCTTCTGACGATCTTGTGAAGTCTTCGTTTTCTCCTTGATCTTCCTTACCTTAGCTGTAGTCTGTTGCACCATCTTTGGTCCGACAATCATATTTTCACCGTCCTTATACCAACACAAGGGCGTTTGACACTTGCGCCCATATAAAGCCTCATATGGTGTCATTCCAATACTTGCGTGGAAACTATTGTTGTAGGTGAACTCAATCAATGGAAGTACATCATCCCAACTTCCTCTATCATCTAATACACATGCTCTCAACAGATCTTCCAGGGACTGATTCGTCCTTTCAGTCTGTCCGTCCGTTTGTGGATGGTAAGCTGAACTCAATCGTAGTTTCGTTCCCAACACTTCGTGCAACGCTCCCAAAAAATGTGATGTGAACTTCGAATCACGGTCTGACACAATACTCGATGGTACTCCGTGTAACCTCACAATTTCAGCAATGTAGATCTATGTTAGCTGATCTACCTTATAGGTGGTCTTTATTGGCAAAAAGTGGACGGATTTAGTCAGTCGATCCACTATCACCCATATAGAATCATTTTTTCTCCTTGTTTTAGGCAATCCAATTATAAAATCCATGGAAATATTGTCCCACTTCCATTCAGGTATATCTAAAGGTTGCAACATCCCAGCAGGTAGCTGATGTTCCACCTACGCTTTCTGACAAGTTATACAAGTTGATACATACTCCGCTACATGTTTCTTCATTCCTAGCCACCAATAATTCTGTCTCAAATCCTGATACATCTTTGTTGCTCCAGGATGAATACTCAACTTACTCTTATGAGCCTCTTCTAAAATTGTTTTCCTCATATCTGTAATTTCTGGTACACAAATCCTACCATTACATCGCAAAATATTATATGATCCAATCTTGAACTCTGTTGTCTTCCCTTGCACCATTAGATTCCTCTTCTCTTGAATTAAGACGTCATCTTGAGAATTTGCAATGTCTTCAAGTTGTCCACTCGAAATCTTAATCATTCCGAATTTCAAAATTCCTGGGGCAAACTCTACGTTCAAGTGTAGGTCTCTAAAAGCTTCCCACAACTCTTGTTGTCTAGCCATAATTGTAGAAGACACCGATATACTTCTTCTTCTCAATGCATCAGCCACTACATTGGCCTTCCCAGGGTGGTACTGTAGTGTGAAATCAAAATCCTTGAGAGTCTCCTTTCATCGTCTCTGGCGCATGTTCAACTCCTTCTGATCAAACAAATATTTCAAACTTTTATGGTCACTGAACACTGTGAACGTGCACCCATATAAATATTGCCTCCAGATCTTCAATGCAAAAACAAAAGCAGCAAGCTCCAGATCATGAGTAGGATAGTTTCTCTCATGAATCTTCAATTGCCTTGAGACATATGCCACAACTTTCTTGTGTTGCATCAAAACGCATCCCAAACCTTGGTGAGATGCATCACAATAAACTTCATAGGGTTCATCTGATTGCGGTAATACCAATATTGGTGAGGTCGTCAATTTTCTCTTTAGTAATTGAAAATTTTCCTCACACTTCTCCGTCCATGCGAACCAGTTGATCTTTTTTGGTAAGTTGTGTCAATGGAGTCACAATCTTAGCAAAACCTTCAATAAACCTCCTGTAGTACCCTGCCAGTCCTACAAAACTTCGTATGGCAGTGATAGTATGAGGCTGTTTCCAAGCAAGGACCACCTCAATCTTAGCCGGATCTACAGCGATTCCTTCCTTGGTTATCACGTGTCCTAAGAAATTCACTTTCTCTAGCCACAACTCACACTTCGACAGATTGGCATATAATCGCTTCTCGCGTAAAATCTTAAGAACTTGACGTAAATGTTCTCCATGCTCTTCTTCAGTTCTTGAATAAATTAATATATCATCAATGAACACCACAACAAACTTATCAAGGAATGGATTAAAAATTCTGTTCATGTATTCCATGAAAATTGTTGGTGCATTGGTAACCCCAAACGGCATAATGAGATATTCATAATGTCCGTAACGGGTTCTGAAAGCAGTTTTCTGAATATCTCATTCCCTTACTCGAATCTGATGGTAACCCGACTTCAAGTCAATCTTCGAAAATATCGCGGCCTCTCAATTGATCCATTAAATCATCGATACGTGGCAAAGGATAACGATTCTTAATAGTTGCCTTATTAAGTTGTCTATAATCCACACATAAGAGCGAGCTTCCGTCCTTCTTCTTAACTAGCAAAACTGGAGCTCCCCATGGTGATACACTTGGTCTAATAAATTTCTTCTCCAACAAATCTTCAATTTGACTTTTGAGCTCATTTAATTCCAATGGTGACATTCGATACGGTGCAATTGAAATGGGTCTGACTCCTGGGTGCAAATCAATGAAAAATTCCACTTCTCTTACCGGTGGCAGTCTTGGGATTTCCGTTGGAAATACGTCCCGGTACTCATTGACGACCATCACATCTTCTATGTCCACATTTATCATTGCCTCCACATTAGCCAGAGACAAAAACTCATGAGTTCCTTCTCTTAGCGACAATCGGAGTTTGTTGGCGACTAGATACTTAACAACTCCTGGTTCGGGGAAAAGAACCAATTTACGAGCACAATCCAAGATCACATAATGGTAAGACATCCAATCCATACCGAGAATGACCTCGAGTGATTGTAGAGGTAAACAAATCGAATTAACCAAGAAATCCCTATTCTGAATAGTTATTTGACAATGCAAACATGCAAAATTTACTGTCAAAGTCTTAGCAGGTGTGGAAACAACCAAATCAAAAGGTAAAGCAGACACAGATAACTTCAAACGATTCACACAATCCATAGCAATGAAGGAATGGGTTGCCCCCGAATCAAAAAGTGCAGTTAGAGTGTTACCTGCAATCTCACAGTCACGTTGAATCAGATTGCCAAATGGATTCCCATCTTCAGCACTCACACAATAAATGCATCCTCTAGCAGTAGGACAAGTAGCCCTAGTTACATTCACAATTGGTTCTACCTTCGGAGCCGTGCAATACTTTGCCATGTGTCCCGGCTTTTGACAATTGTAGCAGGTGAGAGTATTAGGGGTACAAGCGTTAGCATAATGTCCCTCTTCCCCACATCGGAAACATCGAACCACTCATCCCAATTGTCTCACGAAATTCTGGTTCCCTGGGCAATTCTGCCCACCGTTGTTATTTTGTGGTCGATTATAAGGTTTAGCAACTTGTTTCCCCTTGTTGTTCTGATAATTCACCCGACTAGGTCCTCCTGCACTAAAATTCCCTCCTCAGCTAGCCCTCTTATTCTTCATATCCTCAACTTCCCTACATTTTTTCACAAGAACTTGGAAACGTTGAATTCCCAAGGGCAAGACAGAGTCTTGAATCTCATACTTTAGTCCGTCTTGGAAACGATGACACATGAATGGTTCATCAATCTCTTCACGGAAAAACCTGAAATGTCTTGATAGCGATTCAAACTTAGCAGCATATTCGCCCACGGTCATGTTCCCCTAATGCAGTTTCAGGAAATCATCACCCAATTTAGTCCTGGTACTCATCGGGAAATATTTATCTAAAAACGCCCTTTTGAATGATTCCCAGTTCACCTCCTCGTGAGTTGATCTCATCAACAATCTTGCACTCCTCCACCAGTACTCAACATCCCCTAATAGCATATAAGTGGCATAGTTGACCTTCACTTCCACCTGACAGATAATCATTTCGAAGATCTTCTCCACTTCTTGGATCCATTGATCCGCTTTCTCTGAATTCTCACCCCCCTTAAACTTGGGAGGATTGTAGCGACGAAAGTCTTCTAATCCTCTTGACTCTGCAGCACGGATATCTCTTTCCCTCTTTTCAAGATCACGTTGAGTCTTGGCAGCAGTCTGTGCAGCAACAGAAGCTGCCATGTTATTCATGGCCTCCACCATTCGATCATCCCTATTAGCATTGGCTCTCGGAGCGTCATTCCTTCTTGGCGGCATGGTTTTCCTATAAAACCATCATCAAGTAGAGTCTTAACACTACTTCAAATAATTCCAAAACTAACTTCCGACCACATCAACACATAATAATTATTTTGGACTTGACAACTCAAACCACCTAAACCAACGCATGATCAGATAACAACTCCCAACCTACAGGTTGACCTACAATCTATAACCAAAGGCTCCACAGCCCCCAAAGAAAACCAAACCAAAGCTTTGATACCACAATGTAACACCCCGATTTTCAAAACGATGGTGTATTTTTTTTCTTTCAAAAGTAATTAAAATAAAATTGAGAAATACCTTTGGATAAATATTTAAGTCAATATAATTTACAAGCAGCAGAATAGTTTTTTGAAATATGAATCCAAAGTATTTACACATCAAAAAGTGGTACATGGAACATATCGAAAATAACATGTCATGCTGACAATATTAGTATAGGTACAGTCTTCCGATTTAAAATAAACACAATTCAAAAGAAAGACATTTGTTCCCTCTATGTCAACCTAATCTGATCATTCTACAAAACAAACTAAACACCCTGAGTGATCTCCACGTGCCCCGTAAGATCCTCCTAACATAGCTCCAGTCAGGCGTTCCCATCTACATTCCCATCCACAGGGTATGAACTGATAGGATTGTCCTGGCTCTCATCTGAGGGCAAAGCCCAAATTTCCACAATAGTTTTAAAAGGTCACCAACCGAAATTAACACATAACATTTAAGCTTTTAAATGCACAAAATAACCTTTCAATTTAGCATGCACCTTAAAAGGGTTTTCCATATGCTAAAAGTTCATATAATACTTGCTAAATAAAAATGAAATCAAAATAAAGTTTTTAATCCATCAAGTAATAAATAACTGACCAATCCATTGATGAATCAACTGAGCAATCGATTATCTAACTTAGAGTAAGAGTTTCTACTAAGCAAATCGATTGGGAAATCGATTTGGATGAAGGTTTTTAGTGAAACCTGTACTCTGGGCTTAAATCAATCGATTGAATGAATAGCTGAGCCCTTGTAATGAATCCAATCGATTGCCAAATCGATTTTGTCCAAATAGCTGAGCTACTGTAATGAATCCAATTGATTGCCAAATCGATTTTGTCAAAATGGCTGAGCTCCTGTAACCTATCAAATCGATTGGCAAATCGATTTTGAGGAATAGCTTTTAACAAAATCGATTTGGGAATCGATTTCCCTGAATGTTTTTCTAAAACTACATAAACTAACTCAATCACATTCACACACAACTCCAAAACATAACACTTAGCAATTTCAACACAATCACCACGACAACTTGAGTTTCGAAATAGTTTTACAATCAATTACACTTACACACAATTTCAAAACATAACACTTAGTAAAATCAACACAATCACAATGACATCTCAAGTTCAAAAACTCAATCATAAACTTGAATCAAACACAACTCGTGTGCCGAGCACCCTAATCCAATGCGTATATGCCAAAATGCATGGACTCGAAATTCCAAACCAAAACCCTCCTCAAAGGGTCGTAAATCATAATTGTACCGCCTATCGCAGGCTGAAGTACCAATTACCGAGGTGCCACCTATCACGGGTCTGCACGATTTACTAAAAAGCGTAAACCATAAACGTACTGCCTATCACAGGCCCATACCGTTTACCGAGGTGCCACTTATCACGGGTTTGTACGGTTTACTAAAAAGGAACGTAAATCGTAAATGTACCGCCTATCACAAGCCAAAGTACTATTTACCAAGGTGCCACCTATCACGGGTATGCACAATTTACAAAAACGTAAATCATAAATGTACCGCTTATCACAGGCCAAAGTACTATTTATCAAGGTGCCACCTATCACGGGTCTGCACGATTTACAAAAAAGATGAAAATGCATGAGCATACTCTGACTCAATCCACGACAATCGTTAAGCAAATGCAGATATTAAAAGATTCCCCATTTTTAATACTCATTTAACTATAAGAATTTTCACAACAATCGTTAAGTAAACAAATATATTAAAAGATTCCCCATTTCCAATACTCGTTTAACTCTAACAATTATCACTACAAACATTAAGTAAACAGAGATATTAAGATATTCCTCATTCTTAATACTCGTTTAATTCTAATGGTTTTCACGAAAAACATTAAGTAAACAAGGATATTAAGAGATTCCCCATTCTTAATACTCAATTAACTTAAACGATTTTCACAACAAACATTAAGTAAACAGAGTTATTAAAAGATTCCCGATTTTTAATACTCGTTTAACTTTAATGGTTTTCACGACAACATTAAGTAAACGTAGACATTGAAAGATTCTCCATTCTTAATACTCGTTTAATTCTAATGGTTTTCAAATTCCACACAACACAAACTCAAACATATTATCAAATTCAATCCACAATTCACACCAAAACACATCAATTCATTTCTCCACAAAATCCAACCATACACATCAAATTTCATAAGCATTAATTATGAACACGTCAAATACGATGAACACAAATCATCACAACATACCACTCAATCACATCAAATTTCATTTACTCAAAATCATATATAAATGAGTTAAATTCATTTTCCACGCAACATTCATCAATATCACCAAAGCCCCACATTAGAATTTCACCCATAAAAGCATTAAATTCATTTTCCCCAAATCAACACTTCAACCCTAACAAATTCTTTTCCACACAACCATAGATAAGTCCCTAAATGCAAACTAGAAGTTTGGAAGGAGCCCTTACCTTCACGTTAGCTTTAACGTGCGATTACAGTACCGCGAGTAAATCCGGTAAAATCTCCGCTCGCAAAGTCGCTTCCAAAGTTGGTTCCCTAGCACCGTAGCGTGGTAGTGAGCAATTTTCCCTTCTATCTCTTCGTGAAACGAAGCTTAGATATAGATGAAACGAGGAGGTTTGTGTTTGACGGTTTTGAAATCTCTAACTCCATTTTCGAATCCGGGAAGAAGGAAGAAGCTGGGAATTTGATCTTTCTCACCCACTAAGCCTTGGGTTTCTTTTCTTGAACTAAAAGGAAACAAAGAAAACGGAAATGGAAGAAGAAGGGAGGGAGTTTCACGTGAGGCATGGAGAGGAAGGAGATGGAAATGTTTTCTTTCTTTCTTTCTCTTTTCCTTTCTTCCTTTTTCCTTCCTTTCTATTTCTTTTCTTTCTATTTCCTCCTCTTTTCCCTCCACACAAACATATATATATATATATATATATATATATATATATATATATTATAATTAACAAATATCTCAAAATATCTAGATATTTATTAAAATTACCATTTCACCCATAACTTCCCAAACCACTTTTTGTTAAAAATATCTACTCTCGTCACAACTCAATTGACAGATGCAATTTTTAGCAGTCCGAGATATTTTTAACGAAACTACTCAAAATTTAATTCTTCGTAAAGGATTCACCGCACTTAATTTAATTTATTTATCGACGAATAATTTTAATCGGGGTGTCAAAAAATATTTTTGGGCATTTAAGCTCACAAAATATTAGTAACTTGGCTAAAAAGCCTCCGAGTTCAATACCCAAAAAACACTAAAATACATAAAGTATAATTCAAAATTATGGGTCTTACAATAGTTGCAATTGCTAGCAGAAAGAAATGGACATTGAGTCAGCTAGATGTAAAATCTGCTTTCCTCAATGGTCCCTTAGAAGAAGAAGTATACACTAAGCAACCACCTGGCTTTGTCAAGAAGGGCATGGAAGACAAGGTGATGAAGTTGAACAAAGCCTTATATGGCTTGAAACAGGCTCCCCGAGCATGGAATAGAAGAATTGATGGGTTCTTACTGAAATTACAGTTTGTGAAATGTACTACAAAACATGGTGTATACTTGAAATTGTGGTAAGTCTGGAGTGCTAATACTCTGTCTGTATGTGGATGATCTTCTTGTCACTGGTGACAGTGAACAAGAGATCAATGACTTCAAAATAGAGATGATGATGGAATTTGAAATGTCTGATATAGGCAGACTGTGTTACTTCTTAGGTATGGAATTTGTGTCATTCAAGAGAGCCATATTCCTTCATCGAAAGAAATATGCAACAGACATATTAAAGAGGTTTAATATGACTGATTGCAACCCTGCTACTACTCCTTGTGAACCAGGCATTAAACTCACTGCTGGTGCAGATACAAAACTGGTTGATTATACACTATACAGGAAGCTCATAGGCTCACTGAGATATCTTTGCAATTCTAGACCAAACATTACCTTCAGTGTTAGTCTAGTGAGTAGATTTATGGAAAAACCTTGCAAAGATCATTTGCTTGCAGCTAAGAGAATTCTTAGGTATGTAAAAGGAACATTGGATTGTGGCATTCTATTTCCTACTACAACAGGAAATTCTGAGTTTGAAGTCATTGGTTACACTGATACAGATTGGAGTGGAGACAGTGTGGATAAAAAGAGCACCTTAGGGTATATTTTTATGCTTGGTGATGCTCCCATATCTTGGTGTTCTAAGAAGCAAGAGGTGGTAGCATTATCTAGTTGTGAAGCTGAGTATATCTCAGCTGCATTTGGTGCTAGTCAGGCTCTTTGGTTAAGTATGATGCTCAAGGAATTAAATGTAAAGTGTTGTGAAGTAATGAAGCTGAGAGTTGATAATAGATCTGCTATTAACTTGGCTAAACATCCAATAGCTCATGGACGTAGCAAGCACATAGAAGTAAAATATCACTTCCTTCATGATCAAGTCAACAAAAACAACTTAGCACTGGAACATTGCAGAACTGAGGTGCAGTTCGCAGATATACTAACCAAGGCAGTGAAGCCTGGAAGACTTGAAGAGATGAAGAACATGATTGGAATGTTCACATTAAGTAATTTGAATTAGGTGGTGTATTGTAATATAATTCAAATTAGGCATTTACTTGTTTTAGATTAAATAATGGGCAGTTAGCAAGTTTAACCAATGTGTGGTTAATAATTGAAGCTAGTTGTATAAATGCTCTTGTAACCACGGTTAACTTTTGATGAAAAGCAACAATTCAATTTTAGTTATATATTCTCATCCCTCTCTCCATCATTCATCAAGATCAAGATGCATCATCGAAGTAAAACCGATTCCCAACAAATATATATATATATATATATATATATATATATATATATATTATTTATATAATATTTAATATTTATGTTTTTATCTGATATAAACTTTTACTTCTGTTTGATATATCAATTATTTTAATAGTCTGTATTTGACAAAGTAAGATCAAACTTACTATAGATTTGTTTAATTTATTATTTAAACTATAATTACTCTCTCTAAATTCAATTATAACAATCAATGTGCTTACATTCTTTTTTACGGTTATAAGCAAATGTGTCAACTAATCAATGAGCATTTAATGTCATTTTTTCTAAAATTGCCTTATATTAATTCTGATTAATGTGCATTTAGTGTCAATTTTTCTAAAATCG
>JBBPBT010001178.1:7590679-7604013 GCA_037974875.1 Cicer bijugum | reverse complement strand
TAATTTAAAAGAATAAATTTTTTATTGAAACAAACACACCCATTATTAACTCTCAAACAACTAAAAATATTACATCTAAACAAATACTCCCAAACAAACTCATATTCAGTAATAATAAATAATTAGGGTTTCCAAGTTTATATACTAATAATATATATGAAAATAACAAAGAAATAGTATTGATTTTTATAAAATATAAATGTTACAAATAAATAATATTGATTTTTATAAAAAAAAAAAAAAAATATGTTGCTTACATACCTGTTTGTTGGAGTAGTGCAATGGAAATAAGAAGAAAAAAAACGGAAAATGAAATAAATAATAAAATATATATATATATATATATATATATAGGCCTTTTTATAAGCCTGAGCCTGACCTATTTACACAAATAGGGTTTAAAAACAGTCTGAGCATAGCCTTTTTATTAAACAGGTCAGGCCATAGGCCCCTACAGACGGTCTAGCCTATTCTCATCTCTATTCATCATAATCCATTCCAGGCATCTACAGAAATCCCTTTGCTACAAGTATGGCTTTGTACTCTCCAATCTATCCATCATGCGTCTTCAATTGGTCTTTTGTGTATTGACAGGGTCATTAGCTCCCAGGTCTTATTCTTTTCTATCTCATTGAGCTCTTCTTCCATTGCTAGTCTCTAGTTTGGATCACTTAAAGCCTCATCATCATTGACTAGAGTTGATTCAATTAGCAATGCAAAATGTATATGGCATGTCACTTCTTGGATCATTCCCTCCTTTTCATAGAATTCAAGTAACTCATGAGATTGATACTCACCACCTCCATATGTCCTAATCACCTTAAGATCACAACCACTTTGTTTTTCTACCATTAGTTTAAATCCTTTAAACACAACCATCACTTCACTTATCTTTTTGATTAGATAGATCCTTATTTTCCTTGTAAAATCATCAATGAATGTTAAAAAATAGTCGTTGCCTCATAATGACATTTCTTCAAATGGTCCACATACGTCAGAAAAGATTACCTATATCTTATTTGAGGATCGAGTTGGCACTTCAGCTTTGAATGAGTTCTTATGTTCCTCATTTCCTTTGGTATTTGAATCTTAGACATTCCTTGCACCTCGTTCAGCATTTGAAGACTTCTTAAATACAAGTGAACTAACTTTTGATTCCATAACTAGCTTTCACTTTTGACTTCAACCTTCAAGTACTGGTTCTCACTGATTCGGATTTCAATCTTGAAGGTTCTATTCTTTGAGAGTGGTGCCTTCAAGATGAGTCTTCTTGAGTTAACAAACATCCTCATTTCACTATGCTACATCTTCATTGAGTATCCTTTTTCAAGTAGTTGTCCAAGGCTTAGCAAGTTATTCTTTATGTTAGGTACATACAACACATCACATATGAAGGATTTTTTGTCATCCCTTATCTGAATCAGCATGTTACCCATTCCTTCAACATTAATTGAGTTGTTGTCTGCAAACTTAATCTCCTTCTTCACTCTTTCATCAATGCTTACAAACCACTATTTATGTCATGTCAAATGATTAAAGCAACTTGTGTCGAGATAATACAGTTCTGGACAGTCATCACCTGAGTTTGTAGCAGCAATCATCAATACATCATTTGAATCCGAGTCTTCAACTTGTGCCATATGAGATTCACCATCCTTTCTTTGTACCTTTTTTTATCTACACTCATCACCAAAGTGCCCCTATTTTTTACAATTATAACATTGAATCCCCTTCTTGTTAAACTTTTTCTTACCATTGGATTTTTTATTGTAACGCCCCAAATTTTTTATCCAAATATTACTTAAAAATATTTATTTTCTTTTAGAAACAACTATAATTTTTTTTTCTTATGAATCATTCATTATATAAAAATTCGAAGATGCGTTAGAAAATGGCTTGATATATTTTATTTTTTGTAAAAGAATGTAATGTAATTTGCTAAAATATTATTTATTCATTTATTTGTAACATTAATATTCCAATTGTTAGATCAATATTCATTTATGCTCCAAAATAGAATAAATTATCTTTAAGTGAAATTCCAAAGAAGCAAAATTGACTAAAATTAATGACATTCAATTATTTAATAGCAAATGAAATCTCACTTCTGTATTTCTATTAAAAGTTAATGATGAAGAGTAAATAACTTTACTATTTACCACCAAATTTTTAGTAATACAAAATATTATTTTTAAATAAAAATCTCATTTTTCCACGTGCTTGCATCAATCACATTATTTTTAAATAAAATTCCGATTTTGCCACGTTCTTGCACCAACCAAACATTATTCATGCAATTCTTTGAGATCATTAGTACCTAAATGTTGGTGTAAGGGATCAGTTCATCTCACAGCAAAAATTAAACCAAATAATAGATTATCAGCCATAAATTTGCACGAGAAATAGCTCATGAGGCAACGATGAATTCAACACCGATAGATATTGGGATTTATGACTTAAAAAATTATTTTAGGAGTGTACGAATGACAAATAGGCGTGATAGCAAGAGGCCTAATTGAAATATTACGATTGAGTTCTTATCTAAAATTGAAGTGCACTTAATTCCAAAATTATGCTACCAATAATTACTATTTATTTAAATTTATTAGGTTGTTACAAAATCAATTGAAATCATGTGTATGAGTTAATTAGGATTAACTAATAAAGTTCACCATATATTGCAGGTTGTCTCACTATTCATTTTAATTAAATAAATAAATTAGAGGGTGTCACATCACTCTTTTAATTTTTTATCTAATAGTTACGAAACCAAAAATAACATAAAATTATTTTTGTAGGCAATTAAAATAAAATTATAATTTTAGTTTAAAATAGATGAATTCATGAGATACAAAAAGGAGACTAGTCATCTCTTAATTGCACCAAAAAGAAATTTATAATTAAATTTACAATCATCCTTTAAAAATAAATTAAAGGTGTTAAAAATGAGTTAATGCACATGATGCCAAGAAAATACCATAAATTATCATAAAATCTTATCATAAAGGAGAGTAAAACAATCAGTCAAGTCACTAATTTTTTTTTTTTAGGATGAACCAAAAATATTTTCAAAACACTTATATATAAAGGTTGAGTTTCACTAACTCTACAATATCTCCTAAGATGAATACTTATTTGGTCGTAAATAAAACTAACAAACAGTATAACTTTATAAATTCTAATTTAATTAAATAATTCAACTAATATTTTATCAACTAAAATAAATCAAACAAGACAAAAATACCACTCACACATAACAAAATAAAAGCAAACATATCTAAGACATCAATTTCATGATTATCAAAACTAATAAAATAAAAAAATGCACAATAGTCCATTTAAAAAATAATCACATCATAAATCATCATCATGTAATTGTCACGCCAAAACAATTAAATAAAAATAGAAGTCATAATTATTCAAGTAAAATAGAGTATGGTAACTTTTAATTTAATATTTTCTTTACATATAGAATAAATTATTAATTAAAAATAAATTATGAAAATTACTAAAAGACTAATATATAATATATATGAAAATATTGGAGTGTTACATTTACTATGATTGTCATTGTTATTCTAATTTCTTGAGTTTCTAGCCCCTTCATTAGAGTCCTGATTTTTGTACCACTTGGATTTTCCCTTTCCTTTCTTGTATTTCACTTTATCTTGACTAGTTCTCTTGCTGGCTTGAACCTGCTGCACCTGCGCTTGAGTTGTACTCCTTTCTTTTAATCTCAGTTCATGAGCTTATAAGGATCCTTGCAAGTCTTCCACCTTCATTGTCTCAAGATTTTTCAATTTTTCTATGGCAACCACTATGTCATCATACCTTGGTGTTAATGTTCTCATGATCTTCTCAATGATCATCAACTCATTATCCCTTCACCATTATTTGCATTTGATTGGTAATTGCTTGCACTCAATTGAAGTGATTAGCTACATTTTCATTTCATCCTCCTCCATCAGCAACAATTCATACTGCCTTCTCAACATTTGAAGTTTCACTTTCTTGGTTTTTTCACCACCCATGTAATACTTCATCAAGATGTATCATGCCTCTTTTGATGTAGATGCCTATGAAATCCTCTCAAAATTGTTTGAATCCACACTCTGCTGGATGTAAAGCAATGTCTTGCTGTTTTTTTCTTCTTGGAATCTTTAAATGTTGTTTGCTGCACTTTTGTTGGATTTGTACCTAACTAATCATAGCCATCTTGTACCACTTCAAACACCTCTTGGGATCCAAGAAATGATCTCCTAGATGCACACCATTTCTCCTAGTTTTTTCCATCAAGAATTGGCAAGTTGGATGGAAAACTCACTCATCCATTCATGATTTCTTTGTCTCTTTCACTCACACTTGTGTTTTTCAATTCTAAAATCCTCACACTTTTCACTCGTGTTTCCCTATATTAGAACTCAAGCTCTTGATATCAATTGTTAGAACATATTATGACTTAGGAGAATTGAAATTGAGAAAAAGAGAATTGAAAGAATCAAGCTTTATTAAGTTACTTGTTGTCCAAGCAACAAACCCAACTTTTAGTTTTATATCAAACAATTTGCATAGTGTCAATTACAACAAACTGACTAACTTCATTAATCAATTTCTAACTTCCTTGACTAACTTTTAATTAATACAAATCATTGTAAATTAACTATTTTTAACAAAAGTAAATTTAATCATCATTGACTAAAATCATGTGTATATTTTTTTTCTTTATATTTGAACCAACATTATAAATACTTGATTTGTTCTGCTACTCGATAGCAATTAAACCCTTCTTATCGAAAAATGGTGTAATTCCTTATTTTTCAAATAACTCAAATATTCGCTAGACTCTTAGCCACATGAGATTTTATAATTTAACACATTTCTTACAAATCACGTTTAGCCAACAAAATTATTGTGCATGACCTAAGGCAACATTAGAGTGGCCCAAATATCTGTTGGGGAGTCAGGAGGAGCACAACAATCCAGAAGGGGCTAAACAAAGATTCATAAGAGACTTAGACACCACATCTCAACCCAAAACCTTAAGACATTAGGTGTATGAGTCATTCTCCTTATATATCCAATACAGCCTCCATTCCTGGTTAATGTGAGACTAACCACTCATAATTGAATACTCAACAATCTCCCCCTCAATTATGAGTCCCCACCACTAGACTTGATTCACTTGATCATCGAGTCCTTTTTATTGACCACTTGACCACTAGACTTCATCCATTTGATCCAAGTCATTTTTTGGTCCACCACTAGACTTGATCCACTTGATCTAAGTCCTTTTATTTTGCTCCCCCATCAAGCCAAACTAGGCTCTGATACTACTTGTTGGGGAGTCCAGAGGAAGCACAATATTCGAAATGGGCTAAACAAGGATTCATAGGAGACTTAGACACCACATCACAACCCAAAGCCTTAAGGTTTTGGGTTGAGATGTGGTGTCTGAGTCTCTTATGAATCTTTGTTTAGCTCATTTCGAATTGTTGTGCTCCCCCTGACTCCCCAACAATATCTAGCCACATAAGATAACTCCCCAAATAGAACCAAATATAGGACACTCATAAAACAAATGTTAGAGAGATTTCTTCCAAATCACATCAACAACACATAAAATATAAAATCCATTTAAAATATGTCTCTTCAACAAATTATCTTCAGTAGGTATAACGTTGTTTAAGAACCTTCAAGTAAAACCTTCAAAGACTTTATTTTGTTCCAAATAATATCACAAATAAGAGAACAATCTTCATTTGTATTCTGCATCAAAAGATGATATGTCTCTTTCATTGAATTTAGACCACTAGACGAATTGTTAAAATCATTTATGAATATAATTTTACAATTATATTTAGTCCATTTTATTTAAAATCAAAATAAACATTACACCAAAATTATTTTTCATAATTAACATTTGTTAACACAATAAAAAAAAGTTGATAGACAACACAAGTGTCGGTCTTAACGCTAGTATCAAATTATCGCTCTTAAATTTTAATCTTAAATAAACAAACTCTCATATGTACTTTGTCGATATCCATGTATTGAGAAATTGCATCCCAATATCATTTTTGTTAAAATATTCAACTACAAGAGAAATGGGGAAATGGCCAACATTGGCATACTTGGATGATTGACATGAACATTTGGATACTTCCATTAGGCCAAAAGCCACATTGTAGTGTGGAATAGAGGAAAAAGCACAACAATACTCCTATTCCATAAACTTTCTACCTTCTAAAGTCCAATTTTGACACGACGCTTTTAAAAAACCAATTTCTTTACAATTTTTGGTTAACAAACAGTTTCCGAAATTTAAAACATGTTATACTAAAATGAATATTTAAATTTTGAATATTTTAATTTTATCATATTTACATGTTAGTTTTATTATATTTATAAAATATTTTATTGTTTTATGCTATTAACTTAAGTATTATGAGTTTGTTTGTAAATTTAGTCTTTTCAATTTTAGCAACTTTGAATTGTATTTTTCTAAATCAATGTCATTTCTACCAATTTGAATGAATAACTACAACTTTTTTTTTTACTAAAAACACAATGAAAATATAAAAAATGTGTTTTTACTATTTCAAAAAATACATTTTAATTAACTAGCATTCTATCTTCTATGCACGACAATAGTTAATTTTAAGAATGTCTCATCAATGTAAAATGAAAGCTAAATTGCTCTATTAATTTCTTAACAATTTTTTTATTTTATTTTAATCCCATAATTATTCTTCACTTTGTTTTTGTCTCTTAACTATATTTTCGTTTTTTAAGTTGATCATTTCCGTTAATTTATGCACACAAAAAAGTTAAATTTTGTTTTCTCCTTTATATAAACTCAAAAATTCTTCAATTTAAAAGCTCACAAAATTCATCACACATATGACTTTTAAACTCATGACCTTTCAAATTTAAAAAAATAAAAAATTCTCAAATCTAATTTTAAAAAACTCAACTGTGCGTTTTTCATTTTCAATTTTCAATTAACTCAACTCGTAAAAAAAATAAAAAAAACTTACGGAGGAGTATAGAATAACTTTACACCTTCTATGGCAATAGGCAAAATTAAGAAAGAAAAGGGAAAACCCAACCAACACAACCCTTAAATTAATGGTCCCTTATAGTCATAGTTATAAATGAATATTCTCCAAACCCATAAATCTCAACCCTTAAAATTTATGATATCTTGTTGTAATGGTAATAGATGTAAAAATCCCGAATCTTATAAACTTCCATAAAAACATATTTGAAGATTTATCATTTAAGGGAGAAAAGAAAGATTGAGTGAAAAAGCTAGTATTGTTGGTTCATAAATACTGATAGATACTTGGAGATCAATCTTGAGAAGACCTTAATCTTGTAAAGTTAAATCATCAATAATGGATTAATCTTGCTTGTCTGTGACGTAGATCTTATCATTTGAGACTGAACACGTAAATATGAGTGTTATTCTTCTCCTATCTTTCTCTAATTTTTGTTTAATTTGATCATGAAAACTGGTTTTCTCACAACTGTAGAAAATGCAGAATATTAATCAATCTCTGTTTTCTGGTTTTCAGAACATTCTTTGTTTTCATCAGAAAACTAAGAATGTTCTTGTTTTTCTGGTATTTCAGTTTTGGTCAAGAACGATCTTCGTTTTCAGCAGAAACACATAAAGTTTTCCATTTTCATTTTTTCTCTGTAATTGTTTGTTTTCTCTTTTGTTGGTTAATTCTTATTGAAGATCCCAATATTGTTTAAACAATTGGTGTCGTCTGTGGGAAGGGAGCAACAATGGTTGCAAACACAAAATTTGACATTGAAAAATTCAATGATCAAATGATTTTGGTCTATGGAAGATAAAAATGCATGTTGTTCTGGTACAACAAGGCTTGGTGAATGCATTAAAGGGTGAATCAGCTCTTCCAATAACAATGATTGCACGAGAAAAGGAAGAACTAATTGAAAAGACAAAGATCGCTTATGGCTTAAACAACAACAGCAACCTTATGGCTTAAACTTGAATCTCTACATGATTAAATCAATTTCAAATAGGCTCTTCTTGAAACAACAATTGTTCTCTTTTAAAATAGATAAAAATAAATCTGTCACAATTCAACTTGTTGATTTTAACAATATTATTGATGATTTAGAGAATTTAGAAGTCAAGCTAGATGATGAAGACAAAGCTCTGATCTTGCTTAGAGCTCTGCCAAGTTCATATGAACATTTCAAGGATGCTATTATGTTTGGAAGAGAACAAACAATTAGTCTTGAAGAAGTGCATGCCTCCACCCAGACAAAGGAAAGCTATAAAAGACTTGAGATCAAGAATGATAATCATGTTGAAAGTCTGAATGTGACCAGAGGAAGAACTGACAAGAAAGGATCAAATGGACATAAGCAAAGGTCGAATTCAAAAACAAAATATGAAGAGAAGTATATATGCTTTCATTGTCACAAGAAGGACCATTTCAAGAATCAAATAAGATGTGGAATGGCAAACCAATTGATTTCAATGAAGTATTTGCACCTATTGTAAAACATTGTTCAATCAGAATTTAGTTTTCAATTGTAACTCAACAAGACATGGAATTAGAGCAACTGGATATCAAAACAACTTTTCTACATGGTGATCTGGAAGAAACCATTTATATGCAGCAACCTGAAGGATTTGCTAAAGGCAGTAACAAGGTTTGTCTTCTTAAAAAGTTATTGTATGGCCTAAAGCAAAGTCCTAGACAATGGTACAGTAAGTTTGATGATTTCATGATAAGAACTGATTTCCAAAGATGTAGTTTTGACAACTGTGTTTACATTCTGAAAGAGAAAAATCAAGAACGTTCTCCAGCTCAAGAACATCCTCTAGTTTTTCATAAAAGTCAAGAATGTTCTCCAATTTACCTATTACTCTATGTGGATGATATTTATCTTGCAAGCTCAAGTAAAGACCAGATTAAAAGACTCAAATCTGATCTTAAAAACGAGATTGAGATGAAATAACTTGGAGAGACCAAGATGATCTTAGGAATGGATATAAAAAGAAACATAATGAATGGGGGGACTATTTCTTTCTCAAGCTTCCTACTTGAAGAAAGTTGTCATTAAATATATAATGCATGATACAAGACATGTTACTACTCCTCTTGAACAAAATTACAAATTGTCTATGCAAGACTCACCTAAGGTTGATGAGGAAAGACAAAGAATGAGTACCATTCCTTATGCTAGTGGAGTTGGGAGCATAATGTATGGAATGATCTGTAGCAGGCTAGATTTGGCTTATATTGTGAATGTTGTCAGCAGATTTATGACTAATCCTGGAGCACTGCATTGGTCAACACTCAAGTGGATTATGAGGTACTTAAATGGTTCATTGACAGCAGGTTTAAAATTCAAAAAGACTCATCATGACAAGGAACCAATCAAAGGATATGTGGACTCGGATTATGTTGGAAACATGGACACTAGAAAATCAATTTTTGGTTATGCTTTCACTCTATATGGGACTGCTGTAAGTTGGAGAGCAATTACACAATCAGTGGTAGCACTTTCTACATCTTAAGTTGAATTCATTACGCTTACTAAAGGTGTTAAAGAAGCTTTATGGATGAAATGACTTATTGGTGAATTAGGAATAAATCAGAATTGTGTTTCCATTTATTGTGATTGTCAAAGTGTTATACACTTATCCATGCATCAAGTGTATCATAATAAGTCTAAACACATTGATGTTAAGTATCACTTCATAAGAGATGTGATTGATTCAAAGCAGGTTTCAATTGAGAAGATTGCAACTGAGGAGAACCCAGTTGATGCATTCACCAAATCACTTTCACAAGCTAAGTTCAAGCATTACTTGGACATAGTTGGTTTCGACAAAGAGTAAAGTTGATGCAATGGCAGTAAGATCAATGATTGAATTATTTTGGTATTGAGTCAAGGTGGATAACTGTGGAAATGTGTCTCAAATCAGTAACAAACTTGGAGTTAGTTATTATAATAACTAAATTAGTTATGACAAATGTGGTTATAGTTAGTTAAGCAATGTGCCTTTAAATACTATAATTGTAAATGGAAGTTGCAATGTGTTGTAGAATGTCATAGCTAGAAAACTGAGAGTTAGAGAGAGACATAAGCAATCCATGATTCATAGGAAATCAGATAAGAAATATTAAGGGAGAAAAGAAACATTGAGTGAAAAAACAAGTATTGTTGGTTCATAAACAATGATAGATATTAGGAAATCAATCTTGAGAAGACCTTAATCTTGTAAAGTTCAATCATTAATAGTGGATTAATCTTGCTTTCCTGTCTGTGACGTATGTCTCATCATTTGAGACTGAACACGTAAGTTTGGGTGTTATTCTTCTCCTATGTTTCTCTAATTTTCGTTTAATTTGATTAAGAAAACTGGTTTTCTCAAAACTGAAGAAAACGGAGAACGATAATCAGTCTCCATTTTTTGGTTTTCAGAACATTCTCTGTTTTGAGCAAAAAAAACAAGAATGTTTTAGTTTTCTGGTTTTTCTGATATTTCAGTTATGGTCAATTATGGTCAAGAACGTCCTCCGTTTTCAATAGAAATGCAAAATGTTCTCCGTTTTCGTTTTTTTTTTCTCTTTTGTTGTAGATCCTAATGTTGTTTTAACATTAACTTTTTTTTTTGTAGAAATTAATGTAAACAATTATCTTAACTAACAAAAATATATTTAAAGGAATTAAAATGAACAAAAAAATAAGTATGAGACTAATTTGAAACCAAAAAACTAGTTAATAAACTAAAAGAGTAATTTAATCTAAAATGAATATACATTTTTAAAAAATAAAAATAAAATATTTTTTATAAAGTAAATACGACCTTATATTTTGACCCTTCTAATTACATTTTTAATTTTTTTTGAAAATTTAAAATTTCTAGATTTTAACTCTAATAAATATATTGGTCCTTTTTAAAGCTTCTCAAAAAATATATAAATAACAACAATTTGTATAAATTATTATGTATCATATATTGTTAGTGTTTATTGGGAAATTGGTAGACAACGACACATACACCTTGGTCTTGGGACACCTTTTCTATTATAATGTGTTAGATTGATTGTCGATAATTTTGTAATTGTGTGCATCTAATTTGTGTTTATTTGTATGTTCATTTTACGTATTTTTAGATAAACAAAACATATGAGAATTTTTATATTTTTTTAGTTTATATATTTCGGTTTTAATTCTATTTATAATTATAATATATTTTGATATTCTTATGGTCAACTGGTGTGTGTAAACAATTGGTGTAAATATATCAATAATTTTTATCAAATTATTCTTAAATTTTGTTACGGAGTATGTTGTGTGTTATCCAATATATTTTTCATATATACCCATGATTAGTTATGGAATATTATATTATCACAATTATACTATCTTTTTCACCTCATATTTAGATACATGAAGTCAAATAGTGTAACACATATCCTCTAAGTGTAGCACATACCTCTTTAAGTTTCTTCGAATGAAGAATAATAAGTACTTAATGTCTATATATCCCACATATTTTGTTTTTACAACTGTTTAATTTTTTTCGATTGAGTATTGCATAGTATCATCATGGTAAAAAAAAATCATGTTTTAATGAAAAAAAATAGTTCATTTTTAATGAAATCTATAAAATATTTTATAGTTCTCTTTTAAAGTATTTATATTCCATTTTTTAAATACAATTTTATTAAAATAGCCCCCATAAACTAGGATGTTGTCATCTCACTATTAATTTTGCTATATAAGTGTTTTTGACAATCTATATTATTCTACTCATTCAAACAATATATCTTAGTGGGGTCAATCTCTCCACAATTAGTGCCTTATTAAAACCAAAATTGAAACAACAATATTTACTTTGTCGTTATATTTTGTTTAATAATTCTTATTATTGCATTGCACTATTGTGACTCCTCCAATTCTGAATTTATAATTGTTTAAATGGTCAATACATTTTGTTTTCTTGTAATAATTTTCACACACCTTAGGCAATTAGCTTTCGGGTACGTATGAATTTTCACAACTCCACTTTATCAACTCAAAAGTAAATCCTTTTGCAACTCTATGATTTTCAAAGAAGTAAGTAGAGTTGGAAAATTCTTCTTTTGCACATATAGTTTTTGAGTAAGTGGTATTTTGTAACATATTCTACTTATCTGCTCATTTTTCTCAAAACATCGATTGTTATTAGTTAGAATATTGTTTTTACTTACATATTTGATCTCATCTAAACCTAAAAGTATAGTGACTCCCCAAAAGACAAAAAAAAAAATATTGTCCATATTCAACTTCATAATAGTGTTATTATTGTGTTTTTGGGAGATTTAGAACTATGTGTCGCTTAATAGATAAAAAGAATAATGTTTAATATTTAGATTTATAAATTATTTGTTTTTTTATTAGATATTTGAAGTTTCTACATCTATTTTACTTCTACTCAATCATACGTAAACGAATTGTTTGTGAAAATATTCAATTTAAGTTGTATAGAAGTTTCATACTCAAGACATTGAATTTTAGATTTGTCATTTCTTTGACAAGGTTAAAATGAAATGAATACCAAATGGCAAAACCACATACATATTTTTCTACCAGTATTCTGAATATAAATTTAGATTTGTTTTTCCATTTTTTCTATTAATATTTTTCTATTGAGAGAACAACTAAAGTTAAATTAAAATATTAGTTGCAACTATTTTTACTATGATTAAAACAATACTCGTTTTGTCTTGCCATTTTTAATTATATTTTTCACTTTGTATACTCCATTTTTTGTCCTCATATGAATGTGCCAACTTAGATCAAATTCTTGCTAAATCATTTTAAAATTACAATTACACGACAACACGAATAAAAAATGAGTATGACTAGATAATTACGTATATTAATATTTAGAAAAATACTTCTAAGATTTTTAGTACTAAATATAATTTATGGGTTTATTTGTTGAATGGTCTTCACTATAAGTTTATTTGAAAGAATTATATTTTTTAGTTTTACGCATCCTAACCACATATTTGATAGAGTGGTTTATTTTTTGGCTGAACATTGAAGAGAGTGTTATATTTGAAAAAATTTATCGGGACTAAATTCAAACAAAATAACTTACGAGAACTAAAATAAAAAAGTGTTATATTTGTAAGAACCAAATACATATTTAACCGTAAAGTTTAATATATGAATTAATTGCAATTATATTCTCTAAAATATTCTACATATATTCAAATGTGTGTTTATTAATGCATATATAATAATCACTCAAATAAACTCACTTGACAAAAAAATCAATAAGTTAC
>JBBPBT010001178.1:7560397-7584347 GCA_037974875.1 Cicer bijugum | reverse complement strand
AAAATAAAACTTTTTAAAAAATAGTATAAATAAAAATATCTTGAATGAAAGTCTTTTTTGAGGTGGATCCAATTAAAAACTTTTTTTCTTTTCTCTTTTTTGTGTACACCATATCTAGAATGACAATGAAATTTGAGTTTTTTTCCTTAAATTTTCTTTCCACTATATTTTTTTTCCAATCAAATATACATAAATGTATTGAAATTAAAAATACATTCTTAAGTATTCTTTCTTTTTGTTAGTAATTGTAAGTACTTAATTGATCAACAAAAAGATATTTGAAGATTAAAGTGAGTAATTCAAAACACATTGTACGGTTAAAATGACTAAATTTATGGATGCTTTTATATATATATATATATATATATATATATATATATATATATATTTCTTATTATGTTGATTTCTAGTGAGGGCTACATGTTGTCAGTTTTTCTTTTTTCCAGCCTAAAAGTGGAATGCCAGGCTTTGCTTTTAAAATCTGGTGCCAACCTATAATGCACAGTTAATGTATAAATTGGCAGTTGAAATTGTAAGTGGCAATTAAATTAATTTTTAAATTTTATGAATTAATAAATATATATTTGAAATTATAAAATATCAATTAAAACAATTTATATGTAGATTTTTGTCATTAGATATTTTGATGTGATAATGTAATTGAATATGTGACTTATCAACTTTGATCTCACATTAATATAATTTTTCTGGAGACAAATTTATTGATAAAATTTTGTTATCTCAAATAAAAATTTGTGAATAATTATAATAATACATGAACTAATTATGAACAAATTAGTCCTGAAAAAATTTAAATTTTATCGGAAAATTAATTTATGTTGTAATAATATTGATATGAGATTAATATGGAGGAATCAAATATTCAATTAACATCTCATATCTTAACTTATAACGATAAAAAATAAAATATAAACTATTTTTACTACTATTTTACAACTTTAATGATGTATACGTTAATTTATAAAATTTATAGATTAATTTAAGTAGGGTTGCGATTTGAAAGATATTTGTTTATTCACTCATATAAATTTTCTTCACATAAATTTGATTTATGATTAAATTGGCATCCAATAGTTTACTAAAATGTGAATGTGGTCTGCAATTACATAGATATGCTGGTATAATTGCTAATGTGGAACTTTATTTAAGCAAAAGAATGTTTGAGTGCATAATCATGACAATATGATCATTGATATCTGAACTCTAATAATCAACAATCACTACAACTACAAAATATATTAAATTGAAATGAGATACTAAAGCGAGGGAGGACTAGGTTAAATTAAAATTCAAACAAAAAATATTACATATCATCGAAAATAAAAAATGAGAAAATCTAATTTGTTTTGGTCAAAATTATCCTCAATGAAAAAAAAAATTTAATTCCACCACATAAAATAAGTAATAGTCAAATAACAGGAAGCAAGTTGATCAACACAATAGTTCTATTCACGATAGATAATGGTGTTGTTAATGCGATTTGGTATAAATTAATAATTAATTATATGGATGCGAATAAAAATGATGTTTTATTGTGCTCTTGATCCATCTAGTTTAGTCCTTCCATTTTTAAATGAATGTGATTTAAATTTTCTACAAATATTAAAGTTTTGGTTTAAATATAAAAAAAAAATATTGTGCAAAATAAATGTCAATTTAGTTATAATTCCAATAAAAAGTTTTTCTTTTAATTTGACTTTTCAGAATACATTTAATATAGACGTAAAACGATAACATATCATGTGTGACTGAACATAATTTATGCTAACTCAAAATTTTCATTATTAATCACAAATTAAACATTTGTGAGGTTGTATCAAAATTGTCGGAGGATGTAGATCTGAAATGCAGATATCAAAACACATGTGAGAACACAGAAAAAAAAAACCTATAATTCTAAAATCTCAAAAAAAAAAAAAAAAACTCAAAAACACTAAAAAGTTCGAAACCCATAACTCATTTTTGATGCATTTTATTTGAAATTTTCCTTTCACAATTCTAATGAAGAATCGGCTCTAAACTATATATGAATTCTTTGGGGTGAGTGAAAGAGGGTTAAAGGTTATGGTTTGGTTATGAATGTGAAGGTTTACATATAGTTTGTTTATGTGTTTAAAGATTAAGTTTTTTTTAGGTGGATGGAACAAAGCAAATATTATGCACTAGAAATCGCCTCTCATTTATTTTCCTTTTGTTCTTGGTGATATAACCATATATAGAATGAACAAAGCAAATTTTTGGGTTATGTTTGTTATGGGTTTGTATTGAGATTTAGGGGTTGGTGGATCTATTTTTTCATTTTTCAACAATAATAATTCAAATTAAATTAATAGAGTTAATTAAGTAATTAGTAATTTAGATGATTAATCAACTTAAGTTAAGTCTAGTCACACATTACACGTCATCCGTTTATGTCTACATTGTGTAAAAATATAATGAAGAACTAAATTAAAAGTGTTTGGAACTTGTAAGGTCAAAATTGAAAGAAATATAAAAATCCAAATCAAATAGACTCCTATATACGGAACGTTTTGCACTATTAAACCTAAATTTATTAATTTTAATTTTACAAAATGCATCTTATTAATCATGAGACTTTAATCATTGTCATAAACCGATACTAGTAAAATATAAAAATTAGAAGTGATCTAACCAATATTCATTTGGAGGTAAAATTAATTTTAACTAATTTTGAATTGAAAATTCTAAAACAACATTAATTTAGGAAGTAGAAGTATTAAAGCAATTCAAAAATTCGATACAACATTAATTTGCTTTATTATTTTTCTTTTATAAAAAATTAGATATTTTATTACATTTTAAGCATTTATGAATTATTATTTTTTATACATAAATAGATTATGACATCGCCTTCATTGATTTAAATAGTATATAATCTGAACCTCTTAAACAATAATCAATAGTTCAATTTTCGACTCTTGTATATAAAAAAATAAAAATAACTCATCTCAGATGATAAATCTTATTTTGTGTATCTAATAAATTTTTCGGATAAATTTTTCAAGAGAGATTAGATACTTGAAAAAATCATACCACATGTTCCTCATTTATCCCTCAAATGAAAGAAAAATACAAAAGTGTGATAAAGACATATAATCAACATCCACCTCCCCTAGAAAGTCTAGAGTCTTTTAGCCCACCAACTGCAACCGAAAGTTTCGTATCAAGGACAACGAAAATCGAACATCTTATAGCAAATGACTTCATCATTGAAATAATCTATTCTAGTGCTTTTTCTTTTTATTAATACATTAATGCAACAATCAAATACTATGTACGGCCAATAGGCACCGGACATTACAATACCAAACCAAATGTTAACCATGTTTCTTTTTGGCAATCTTTGGTCAAGCGAGAGAAGTTTCAATGTTAATGTTTGATGTAGTTTAAATATTGGTGATAAGTGGAAGGCAACTCTTACGTTTAAATTTGGTTTTATGAAGTTGAAATAAGTTCACCACAAATTCTCAAATGAATTTAGAGGTTTAAATTTGGTTTTATGAAGTTGAAATAAGTTCAACACAAATTCTCAAATGAATTTAGAGGTTATCACAAAACATCATGCCACCTACCATGCCTTTAGGCTAGATGTAAAGAAATCTCACAAATCAATTTTGTTAAGCGACTTAAAGAGCAATTATAAGTGAGAACGGAACAACTCTAACCAGAAACCCATTTAGTGAGATTAAAATTCACTTTGTGTACATTTCGTTAATAACGTACAAAAATGTTAATTCAAATCAAGATAAAAAAAATGTGTCCAATTTAATTACATAATTAACCATAATTTTCAACATTAACCACTTTTTGCATGGGATTAATATGTCACAACCTTGCAATGTACAAAAAAGTGAGTGTCCAAGAAACATTTTTATACCCCAAATTCTAAAAGTCAAGAGTTTACATGATTAGCTCAAACAACTTGAATGGTCTTACCACACGTCATCGTCTAAACTATGTAGCAAGATCTATCACAATTAGATGGAAATGATAAAGGGTCTTATATAACATTGTCAAAACTTGATAATATCATAACCAAAGAGAAAAGTTGAAGAGTTTTCCTTACAGTTTATAAATCATGCAATCATATGAGAATTGTATACTGCACAGCACCATGACATTAAGCCACCGATGTATGTTTCAACCAACTAAACCGGTATAAATTTTTGGGCTCAATTGCAAAAACAAATTAGGAGCAAACAAGAGGATGGGTTGTATACTGCACGCTCTTCTCTCATGGAGTGTTTTCTTTATTCTGGTTTTGACTTTGAGAGTTATCGCCACCTAAAGAAGATTCGACTTGTTGGTTGTTCTTATCATTCAGAAGAGAACCAGCTTCAATAGCTTCAACATGTTTGTTGCTTTCATCACTGGTAGGTAGAATCACTTCAATGGGCCCCACTTGTTCCTTGGGTTGAGAACTTGAAGGGGTAGTTTCAGTGGTTGCCACTTGTTTACTCCTTTGGTTATCATTTTGGGGAGCGCTCGCTTCAGCATTAGTCACGATCGGGGCTGAATCCATCAGACTAGCTGCTATAGCAGCCTTTAGATCTTCATCTTCCATGTCTGAAAATATTTCAGCTTCCTCTCGCGAAAGAAACTGATTTGAACGCTGTTGCCTTTCATTACTAACTCTTTCTTGTGGAGCCTGAATTGAGTTGCAGGATTTGGTTATTCTCTCAGCATCTTCAGGCGAAAGCCACTGCCCGAAACCGTTAGAAGCTTCAGATGAAGAGATGGGAAACTCTTTTGGAAAATTCCCTCTCACAAGGAATATGCTCCAACCAAAACCTTTCAAAGAGTCCAGGTAAGCTGCAAGGTAAAACTTGGAAAGGTGCTGTGGAGCTGCATAGAGACTATCAAAGTTGTACCATTCCCCGTTCACTTTGCGGATACAAAACCAATGATCTTGCAAATGACAAATGAAGGCATTTTCCAGCTCAGGGTCAATCTGGGCAGGCTCGGCAACTGGAGAATCAAGGGGAATGACTTGTAGGTCCCACACTTCCAAAGCCTTTTGTAAAACCTACAGGAAAGGCTTTGCAAAATTAAATAAATCATAAAATTGCAACGGATCAATGTCCTAAACTGCCTTCCCAAAAAAGTATTGGATGTATGCAACATCTCAATAAACAGAAGCAATTACTTTAAAACAAATAATGTTTTCCTCCAGAAACTGAATCATACAGGGCACCAAAGGTGTAGCAACATCTAGGTAGCTAGCTAATCCCAGATAGCGGCGCGTCGCGGCTAACTCCAGAAACCGGGATAGCGGGTTGCAGGATACTGGGATTTTTTGGACAAATTATATGAATAATACTATATAAACATGCATAATAAAACAATGTCTCAAACTCATAAACATTCATAAATAATAAAAAAAAAATAAATAAACATTCATCAATTAAAAAATAGAATAGAAAGAAAAAAATAAAAAGAAAGAAGTAAAATAAATAAATTAAACAAAAGAAATAGAAAGAAATAACTAAGTAACAAAAGATTAAAAAATACAAATTAAATTAAAATAAAAACAGAAAGAAGAAAAAAAGAAGCAACAAAAAAAGTACATTAAAAAAATGAAACAGAAGAAAGAACTAAAGATAAAAAAAAAACATAAAGAAAAAGAAAAAGAAGGAACAAAAAATAAATAAAGAACCAGAGAAAGAACTAAAAAGAAAAAAAAAATTGAATTAAAAAAAAATGAGTAAAAACAGGAACGGAACAGAGGAATAGAACAGAGAAAGAAGCAAAGAGAGAAAGAAGTAAAAAGCAGAGAACCAGTGATGAAGAGGAACTGCGGCGCAGACGAACAAGCGTGACGAACACAAACGGGAAGTCGAACAGGCGCGCCGAACGCAAAGGACAACGAAACGGCAGTGAGAAGACGCAGAGGACGCAAAATGGCAGTGAAAAGACACAGAGGACGATGAAATGGCAGAGGAAGGAGACAACTACTGAAACTCTGAAATTTGATGGACAATACCAAAATTACCCTTAAAATATTTTAAAATTTAAGAGTAAAATTGGTATTTAACGGAAAAAAAACAGAGGATTTTTCATTAAAAAATCTCGTTTTCTAGGATTTGAGATCCTGTGACCCGGAACGCGACCCGCAACCCACGAACTGGCCCAGATTGCGCGCGACCTCTCCTTTGCCCGCGCCGCACTGTGCTGCCGCGGCTATGTCCTTCGCCGCTCCGCTCCGGCGCGATCCCGCCGCGAACCGGCGCTATTGACTACAACATGCCAAAATATAATTGTAAATCTTAATTTCAATGACAGAAATATACAAAGCAGTGGTAGAACTTGGATTTTGATAATGAAACCCAGAGACCGAAGAATGCTATATAATATATCTACTGTCTTGAAAATAAATTAGGATCCACGTATTTATTGTATAGAGGATAGACATGTTGTATCACATCATACCTTGTAAATAGAGATAAACATTTTGTTATTAATCTATTTATTGCTTTTAAGCCTATATAATGAGACCCCGTTGTGTAGCTGACAAACAGTTTCACAATACTACCACCTCTGTTTTCTCTCATTAAACATGGTATCTAGATCTTAAAGTGAGGCAACCCTAAATCGTGTTAGCCTAGTGGACCCTGGTTCATTGGTTTGAACTTTTTTTTTTCTATCAGAAACAGTATTTCTTTCTAGTTTCTGCTCTCCACTGCCGTGTCAACAAAGTCTGATGCCTTTCCATCCCCTGGAGCAGCCGTCCGCTGCCACTGGAAGTCTTTTCCAGCAAAACCACCTCCACTGCGTGAGGATTCTAAATCTACTTTTCTGGTGTATTTTCTCTCTCCTATGAAGACCAATGGTTTCCACCAACGCTCTGGATGCTTCCAAGACTAAGACAGCTGCTTTCACCAAGTTATGGCTTTCACCAACTTCATCACTTCATTCCTCGTTAAGGGGAAATTGGATGGTTCCAATTTTGACACTTGGGCTTTTGACATCAAGTTATGGCTTATCGGTCAAGGGTACATACTACATAGTCCATCTCACCACAAAGGCTGAATCAGTGGCCCAATAAAGATTGATACCCAGTTGTGCAATTTCATTAAATTAACGTGTCATCCTGTCATCAAACTGATCTTCTGCCCTCATCTCATGTGTGAATCGATTTCGGACCAGGCTAAGGTACTCTACAACAATTATACTCAACGTCTCTACGGAGTTTGTCATGACTTGATATGTTGCAGTCGCACTTCATGTTTTAATGAGCTCCTACCGCTTGCCGCAAGTTTCATAGCTGAAAAGGAAAATGAGCTTGAGCAATGCAGCCCCTTCATACTCCTCACCCTTAAAATTTGACTTGACAGCACTCTACCACTCGTGATCAGGTTTTGGGGCCTGCTACTTGTTGGGTATTCAATTATGAGTGGTTAGTCCCACATTGACCAGGAATGGAGGCTGTATTGGATATATAAAGAGAATGACACATACACCTAATGCCTTAAGGTTTTCTATTGTTCTCTAACTTCCTACTGAATCCTCTATTGAACGCTCTGTTACCGCTGTGCTCTTGGTGACACAAGTACCCTTGCATCTTAAGCAACAATTAGAACCACTATCGGGGAAGACCTTCCAACTTCAAGCCTCTTTCCAAGTGTAAGCATTGCCATTGTTTGCGACAGACTATTGATTGCTGCTGAAAATTACATGGCCACCCTCCCCGATCTATAAATGGAACCCAAACTGCTCCATCTGACACTCCTCAAACCATGATTCCTCCACAAGCCTCTTTGGCTAATAAAAAGATGTACAAAGAAAGACGAGTGAACCAACTTGATATTTTGGTAATAGAAGCACAAAGAAAGTCCTAAGAGCTCATCTATCCATACTTCTGTCCACATTCACGTTATCTTCAAGGTGACTGGAATGAATAATGGCGGAAGTCTAGTTGGATTATCCTCTTTTGGGCACCTTGTTTTGTGCACCCCTAACAAAAATAACCAAGATAATCCAAACATTTCAGTTCATCATCTACACTAGCTAGATGACCTACTGAATGATAAGGCTTGATTTCCTAAAACATCTTTTCCAACATCCACTCTTTTTTCATCATTAAAAAATACATTTTTACTTCCAGTGTCTACATCCTCTATTGATTGGGCCAGGTTTATCTCTCTTCCTAACAGATCAATCTCTATTATTGGGTTACAAAGTACCAATTCATCCAATTAATTTAGGCTTGGTTCAACAAGCCAAAGAAGCATCTTGCCCTTTTTCTGCTCTCCCATTTCACGTGCTATTCGAAATGATTTCCCTCTCATGTTGTACTCCCTCTGGATTCAAATTTAAGCAAAAAAAAGGGTCATATTTAGTGGAGCAAAATTTAACTACACCCTATTTAATGCTATTTTTCTCAAAATATCCTTCAATATAACAAGTCCCCATACAACATTAAATGAAAGAAGGGGTAATTTACGAAATCCAATTGGTATTTTTGATTCCATCAAGAAAATTAAATGAAGGCAACTATTATTCTTAATCTGTGTTTAATTGGTTACTTTTGCGTATATCGAGTCTGGAGGTAGTAACAAAATATTTAGGGTCTGCACATAAACTCCCTAATTACAAACATATAACAAATCTTTAGTGTTTACACCTCCTATCCAAAGGCTCCAACTCCGTTTCAAATGATCGCCTGCCCTCCTAATCCCTTCCTCTCATATATATACATCAGTCTAACCCTCTAACTAACTCACAGATTACTCACTAACTAATCACCTTATATATCGCTTCATGCCTATGTTCATTCAAAAGCCATACAGAGTCTTGCAAGGTTTAAGCAATAGGGGATTGTGCGCAAATACAAGGAACAGTCTAATATACATGAAACACACTAGGGGTGCTAGAGCAAGAATATCTCTAAAAAGGGTTTCCTTGAAGCGACGAAAGAGGTGTGGGCAAGACTAC
Source organism: Cicer bijugum (assembly GCA_037974875.1). NCBI lineage: Eukaryota > Viridiplantae > Streptophyta > Magnoliopsida > Fabales > Fabaceae > Cicer > Cicer bijugum. The sequence continues at coordinate 7,575,371 of JBBPBT010001178.1, read as the reverse complement.
AGTTGCATCGAGAATTGATACTTGATGGACATTGCACAACTTATACATGAGAAAAATTGGATGAACCAAGGAGAGTAAGGGGGTAGAAATGGCTGAACTGCAAGTTGTAATACAGGTAGGTAATGACACCATGCAAGAACATTGACGTGCTAGAATCAGAACTGCCTGAGTCAAAGGATGGGAACTAAAAATTTCTACTAGCGCAAGAGGAAGCAATGGAAATAAAGAGGGGGGAAAAGAGAATATCCGTGTGGGGGTCACAGTTGAGATAAAGCGGGAAAAAGACATTGACCACCATTGAGGCCATGTATGATAACCAACCATTGGGACCTTGTCATAACTGATCAACTCTAGGTCATCACAAAATAGGAGGGGTCTTCAACAATGGAAGGGTGACACAGGTCTTTGACATGTCAGTCAAGGTCCACTTGTTTGATAGCTATTGGACAGTGGTACTCACATGGTGACTGCCACTTGTGGAGACAACCAAGGAGAAAGTAGTTGCGATTTTGTAGCTTAAAGATTGAAGTCTATCCCACCAAGAGAAAGGAGTAAGGACAAGAATCATATATTACATACATGGTGTTAGTTTATTTCCTTATTTGGCCAAACCCAGCCCAAATTCTCATGCATAATCTAGTAGGTGCAATCTGGTATCATTGTTTCTTTTGGTACGCCTCCTTTGTTTTGTGGTCCTCGATGTTATTTAGACACTTTGAGTATCCAGCAGCTATAGGGAAATAGACATACTGTTAGAATATTAGAAAATATCTTATAATATCTTATAGTATCTTTTATATTATATTAGAGTATCTTGAGTTATTTTATATTATCAATTTATAATCATAGAGAATCTTAAAATATCTCTCATTATTATTATGATTTATTCCTAATTTAGGATTTAGTTTATGTTTCTCTATAAATAGAGATTAGTATTGAGTCTTTTGTAATGAAGTCAGCATTAAGCTATTATCAATAATATTCAAACCCTTATTATTTTCTATCCTCCTTTTCTCTAAAATCCCACAACTTCAACATGGTATCTAGAGCCTATTTCGATCCTCCTTGAACGATCTAGCCTCTATTCCGCTGCCAAGTTCCCAACAATTAGGAAATATAATCATAGTTTCTCTTTTCTAACATTCCAACATTCGGTAAAAAAAAAAATATTAGATAAACTGTGTCCCAATTTCGATTTACCATTCTTTGTAGCTTTTCGTTTATTTTTCAGTAGATTAGCCGCAGCACTGTTCACCGTGCGGTATTGTTTACCAAAAAAAAAATATATTCCAATTACCAGCAGGTTTATCCTTATTCTATTTAAACACATAAGCTCTTTGGCCGAAACCCTAATAAATAGCCCTAACTAACATTGGCCAGGCCTGTGTATTTTCTAGGGGTCTCGTTTCACTCGCAGTTCCCAATATATTATTATTGTGGAATTTGTGAAAAGGTATATTCGTATATCGCTGAAACGGTGCCTAATAACTGAAGATAATTAGGGTTTTGATGGGTACAGAGAGGAAGAGGAAGATGAGTTTATTCGACATCGTGGACGACTCTGCAGCTAAGATTAACAAGGGTACTGTTGAAATCACTAACCCTGTTGAACTCATCAAGAAGGGAGACAAGGTTGGTTCATCAGAAGCTGCATTGCTTTCCAAGCTAGGCATAAGGCCCTTTTCATATGGTCTTGTGGTGCTTTCCGTTTATCATAATGGTTCAGTATTTACCCCTGAGGTTCTCATTGAGAAGTTTGCTATTGGTGTCTCAGTGGTGACTTCACTTTCGTTGGCCATCTCATACCTAACACTTGTTGCTGCTCCTCACATGTTTGTGAATGCCTACAAGAATATTCTTGCTGTCGCAGTTGCAACAGAATATTCTTTCCATGAGGCTGACAAGGTCAAGGAGTTCCTAAAGGATCCAAGCAAGTTTGTTGTAGCTGCAGTGGCTGCCCCAGCTGCTAATTCTGGTGCTGCCCCTGATGCTGCTGCCAAGGAGGAGGAGAAGAAGGATGAATTGATGGTATGGTCTATGTTATTGATCCTGGATTTGCTACGCAGAATGATTTGTTTGAGGATAGCCTTAGAGCTGCAGGAATTCAAGGAGTAGAAGCCGAATATGGCACCATTACTAGTGTTGTTTTGATGAGAGATGCAGATGGTAGATCAAAGTGTTTTGTTTTTGTCAATTTCGAAAATCCAGACAATGTTGTGGAGGCATTGAATGGGTGTCCTGATTCTGATTCTGGGAATAGTGGTCCCAAAGATTGTGGTATCCTTCAGAAGTGGACTTTGGAATCAAATTTTTGGTGGAGGAAACTCTCCAGCCTTTGTCGTGGCAGCTGTTGCAGCCCTTATGAGTGGGCTTTTAACTGACAGGTTTGGAAGATTTGCAATTCAATTGATGAGATTCTTCTTGGTGCACGATTATTTATCTTTGATGGTTTTAGATCTGCCCTAACTCTCCAATTTTGATCAACAAAAATATGAGTCATTGTTCAAACAGCAGTTATCTCTCCTGTTTTGGACACATTTTCTTACTTTGATGATCGATCATGGCTTCGTTTCGTTAGAGTTGCGCTACTTCTTCTTTGGTGTTTGTCATGCAATTTAGTTCTTACTAATAGATTCCAACAGTGGCTTTTATTCCCACCGACGATCATTATGGTGGTGTCTCAGTTTCCACATATGAACTATATTAGTGATGACTTCTTCCGTTGTTGGTTATTCTAACGGTGTCTTTTATTTTAATGACTTACTTTATCTTGGCAATTTGTCCCAAATGCACTGGTTTTGCCTTTCTCTCCTTGAAGCAGATTCAAGTTTAAATATTTTGAGTCTCCACTATTATTGGTTTGAAGCTTCCAAATGCAGTTTTTAGAAGAACGGAGCTTGCTTTGTTCAATTGCCTACCATGAATTTCTCTCAGGCTGATGATCAATCAGACTATCTGGCTAGGCTATATTTATAGCAATTCTCTCTGACTTCACACGCATCTCTGAGTTGCCTCTCCATCTTTTTTTATTATTTTGTGGAGCAAAACATTGTTTTCTTGTAGCAAGCTAAAGCTTAGTAAGCTTTAGCTTGAGGGGGAGTGTTAGAATATTAGAAAATATCTTATAATATCTTATAGTATCTTTTATATTATATTAGAGTATCTTGAGTTATTTTCTATGATCAATTTATAATCATAGAGAATCTTATAATATCTCTCATTATTATTATGATTTATTCCTAATTCAGGATTTAGTCTATGTTTCTCTATAAATAGAAATTAGTATTGAGTCTTTTGTAATTAAGTCAGCATTAAGCTATTATCAATAATATTTAAACCCTTATTATTTTCTCTCCTCCTTTTCTCTAAAATCCCACAGCTTCAACACATACTATACTACATGTTTTCATATTGGATTTGAACATCGTGTATTATGAAACTTCTAGTTATATATAGCTATCAGGTGTTTGATATTTTGGGATGTTGGAAATACAAAGCTATCCAAATTTTACTCAAATTTGGAAAGCATGGTTATATTGGAAAATGTATTTTGCAATGTTTTGGTTATTAGGTTTTCCATACTAGCAGCTATATCCCAGTCAAGGCTTAGATGATTGCAACACAAACCCTAGAGATTAAGCATCTGAAGGTACAAATTAAACATAAGAGACAGATGGCATATGCGAGAAGTCACAACGAAGAAAATTATGGATCATGCTGCAGTTTTAAAAAAAATCGGTGCACATCTCTTCTTTCCTTAAATAGATTTTCCATTATTTTTTTTGCTTAAGCAACTTCGGGAAAAAAAAAAAAAAAAAAGCAATAGAGACAGATGGCATACAGGAGAAGTCACAAGAAAGAAAACTAAGGATCATGCTGCAGTTTTAAAAATAGACTGGTGCACATCTCTTTGCTTAAATCTTTCATCTGCAGTTAATGCTAATGACTTAGAACCCATTTGTTTCAGATTTTCCATGAAAAAGTCACTTTTATCTTTTATCTAGAAAAGCCTCATATTTGAAGTTTCTAGGCTGTTGGTTTAAGCTTTTACAATAATATAATTTGAAAGAAAAATAAATTGATTTTGATTACTATACAAAGTTAACAAAGTAGTTTCTACAAATTACAACTACCTTTTAAGACAAAACATGGTTTTATAATTGTAACTAAAAAAAACAATAGTTTCTGCTTTACAAAATATAAATCACTTTTTAAAACAATATTTAAATAACTTCTTTCTAAAGCATAACAAATGGGGACCTCAATGGTATGTTTTGGAAAAAGGACTCAGAGGGAAGGGAAAGGGAGATAAAGATATCCATTTACATAAAACTCAATTATTAAGGTTCAACAATGATGCATGTACACTATTTGGTAAATTAACAGTGCCGTTACAAACCATGCGTGAAAATGAAACGAATAACTAACTAGTTCCCTTACTAAACAAAACTTATAAAAACCATTTATGAAGTATATGGCATTATAACTGAACTCCAGCCAAACCAAAACACATTTTCACACTAATGCAACAATCAGACTTTGTTACTGGTTAGTATTAGCCATGAACATACACAATAGAGGCAAAAAACAAATTTCTCAAAAACGAAGAAATTTACAAAAATAAAACAAAAACAATCAGACTTTGTTACTGGTTAGTATTAGCCATGAACATACCAACAGTTTCTATTTAATTGAAATCCAAACAACACAACAAGACATTTTCAAAAATAAACCAAAAAGGGTTGATAGTGGTTTTTGTACGTGTAATATGGCTTGAATCCAATTTTAGTCGTGTAAAGTTCTTTTTTTAATTTGTCCCTGTAATTTTAGATTTATTTACTTTTAGTCCTTAGTGGTATCTACTCATACAATAATAATTATGGTGGCAGAATGACTTGGCAAACAAATAACTTTGTCGTCATTTTTTAATGTCCTGTCAATTTTTTATTTTACTGACTAAATAATAATTTATAACTATATAATAAAAATAAAATAAAAACAACTCACCTTCTTCATCTTCATCCCTTAGCCTTCCCAACTCACCCTACCATCACCAATTCTTCCTCAACCTTATCCTTATCCTTACTGCCACCATCTCCATCTCCTCCACAACCCAAACCCCACCATCTTCCCCAACCGATTGGCTCCTCATCACCCCCACACCCCAATCCATTTAATCAACCTAATATTCCCACTATAGTAGTTTTAAAAAGAGGGGGGAAATGACAAATAAAATTAGATGTGTGTGTGAAGTGCTACTCCTGAAGTCTCGATACATTATTGGCCATGATATATGCGACATTTAAAACTCAATCATTTGATTTCAATGAATGCATGCGTGTGTACTATTTGTTTAATAGTACGGTTGCAAAACATGCGCAAAAACAAAAGAGACCCATACCTCGCATGGGTAACTAACTAGTTCTGTTACTACATACAAAGCTCATAATAACCGTCTATAATGTATATGGCATAAAAACTCAAATCCGGCAAAACCACAACACACTTTTACACTAACACCAAAATGAGACTTATTTGTATTAGCCATGCAAATACACAACAAGAGAATCTAAAACAAAACTCCTCAACAAAAATAAAACTTACCATAACTTACATCCAAACAACCCAAAGAAACAACACAATTTTCAAAATAAAAAAATAGAAAACAGATAACACAGTCTGCCATACCATGAATTTAAGATGTTTTCAAAACTCACCTGTAATTTCATCAACAGAAAAGAAAGACGACACAGACATAACACCTGACATTATTTTTAATAATGAAAAGTTTAAGTGAGTTGTGTCTTGGGGATCATCAAAGCCAGTAAAAACCCTAAGGGTTAATGAGCATCTCCAAAGTTACGTACAAATTACACACCAACAAGGTCTTTACATCAGCAGTTTTGAACTTATGTTTTTGAATCCTTACCACCTGGACTAACCTTTTTTGGCCAACTAGACATGATTTAACCTAATTAAACCATTTATGAGTATTTCTCATCCAAAAACGATGTCTATCAAGCACATTCAAATTATTTATCATCGACACTTCGGATTAAAGGCGTGTAGGTATTCCACACCGAGACAATACCGATCATTGTGATTACACTCATCACTTCAATTTTCTTAAATTATTGTCAGTGTTAGGATCAGTGCCTGCCTATTAAGCATATTCAAACTATGTAGCACCAATACTGCAGATTAATGACGTGTCCGTATTCCACACCAGGACATTACCGCTTACTGTGATTACACTCAATTACTTCAATTTTCTTAAATTATTACCAATATCAATATTGTGTCTAGTGTCCATCTATATGTAACACCAACTCTTCAGAATAAAGGCATGTGCTATTCCAACCGAGAGTCTATCACTTCAATTTTCTTAAACGTGTCATCTTCCACACAGAGACAATATCAATAATTGTGATTAGACTCGATCACTTCAATTTTCTAAAATTATTACGAGTTGTGTCTAGTGTCCGTTTAAGTGCCTCAATCTTCAATGCATTCAAACAAAAGCTCAAAATACATTGAAAAAAAGAATAAAACTCATGATAAAATTATTCTGAAGTATTTGATAAGTTCTGAAGAAAAATAAAAAGAAAGAATATGAAAAAAAGAAGAGAATTAAGGAAGAAATGAAAGGAACCTGGATACTGAAATCACCGTCGAGAGAAACATTATGAGAGAGAAAATCACCGGCGGAGGAGTGAGCAGGAAGCATCATCATCTGGCGTTCCTTACAATCGAGATCAGAAGCGAGTGCAGCCAAGTCGAATTCAGAGAAAAATGGACCTTGAAGCACTGTGTTAACACAATGAACAGCGCAAAGTTTCGATTCTTGAACCTCGTGATACAACATGCCTCCATTGCTTGCTCCTTCCATCATCGTTTTCGATTCGAAATGAAATGAAATGAAATTGAATTTAGATTGAATCGTTTTTCACAGCATGAAATAGAGAAACTAAACCCTAATTGAATTGGATTATTAATAATGAGAAAACCAACACTTTCTTCTTTTTGTTGTTATTCTTTTCTCTTAGGTCGTTTTTTTTCTTTTGGCTTTTGGATTGAGTTGTGTGTTTGAGACGAGAACGGAACAAAATTTGCAAAAAAGAGATTGGCCTCTTAATTAACGGATAATTTTAATTTAATCTAATTTAATTAAAAGTTTGATTTTTATATATTTTATTAAATATTTTACACACTTTATAATGATTTATTTTTATTATTTTAAAAGTGGTTAGCATCAGATATTTCTAAATAATTGTGATTTTATATCACAATAAAAGTATATATAAATTAAATGTTTATAAAATAAATTCTTATATAAAGTAATTTTATTTATCTTTTGATAATAATAAATTGTTTTAGTATATATTTATAGTGAAATAAAACATCAATAAAAAATATTTGAAAAATTTATATATTTAATATTAATTTTTAATCAAATATATTAATTTGTTAATTTTTTATATTTAATTTTGGAGAAAAAATATTGTAATTGCTTTTATAAAACCTTTCCTTAATTTAATTGAATGTTATAAACTAAATTTATCCAGACTTTGTATGTATTTTCGTTTTCCTTATAAAATTGTCGGTTTTTACTTTTTTTTAATTGGATTTTCTTTCTTTTTTATTTTTTTGTCGCTCTGATTTTTCATTATTTTGCGGCACAGATAAACGATAATAAGTGTTTGTAGTATATGGTACGCTTGGCAGTGTTGTGTTCTGATGTGTTGCCGCATGTCATAACCAAGGTATAATAAATACGAAATTTAATTCTATTAAAGTGAAAGTTTGATAAAGTCAGTACATTAAAGGATTAATATTGTAATCGTTTAATTATTAATTATTAGTTATTGATTTTATTTTATTTTTTTAAGCGTGCGAGTCAAATATGTGGTGTAGGAAGATTTAGTTCGTTGGTTTAGATCGTGATATTTTAAGAGTATTGAAGAAAACATACTCATATTTAATGAGTTTTAAGGAATTTGTGATATTTTAAGAGTATTGAAGAAAACATGCTCATATTTAATAAGTTTTAAAGAATGTTTGGTTCAACTAATATGAGAGAAGAAAATAGATTTCTATAAAGAGGAGAGATATATATAGAGAGAGAAAATAAATACATATTATTGAAAAAAAAAGTATGTTATAGTGTGAATTTAATAAATTGTTGAAGTCCCACTTTAGAAAGAAATTTTTATTCTAAATTTAAGTGGAAAGAAATTTGTTAAGTCTCACCTTGAAAAGAAATAATTTTGAAATCTTATATTGGAAAACTCTAGTATTTTGAATAGTTTCAAATCTATACATACTAAAGTCCCACATTGCTTAGAAAAGTAATGTGAGTTTACTTCCATCACTATATAAAGAGCATCAAACTATTGTGAAAAGGACACCAAAGCTGGATGTTTTTCCCAACTTTCTCTTTTCTCTCTCTTATATTCTGCTCGCCAAATTTCGAGCCACTTATCCCCTTTCTTTATGCCCCTTTCGGTTTAGAGCGGTAATTATACTGCAGTCCCTTTCGGAGAGCAATAGTTTTGCAATAGTTTTGCAGTCCCTTTCGGAGAGCAATAGTTTTTTAGAGCGGTTATTATGCCGCAGTCTCTTTCGGTTTTTTAGAGCGGGTTATTATACCGCAGTCCCTTCGGTTTTTAGAGCGGCTGTTATGCTGCAATCCCTTCGGTTTTTAGAGCGGTTGTTATGCCGTAGTCCCTTCGGTTTTTAGAGTGGTCGTTGTGCCGTAGTCCTTTTGTTTTTTAGAGTGGTCGTTATGTCGTAGTTATGAATGGTCATAGTACCATATTGCGGATGACTTTAACCGTCATATTAAGAGTGGCTTTAAGCGCCGTATTGAGAGTGTAATTCTAGAACGGTTTTCTACAGTGCAGTAGAACTCTGATACAGTGATCTGGGCTATTTTATCCTGGGGACTTCGTGGTTGATAGTCTGTCTTGTACAATTTGGGCAGTGCCACGAAACGTCTTAAAGAGAGCGACCTAGTCCGCGACTCAATCCAGTAATATCTTCGGTGGCATAAATTGTGATTTTTAAATAGTTTTTGAAACTCAAATTCCAACAATTTAAGACGTTTTATTCTACCATGTCAACCGAAGATGTTACTGGATTTGATTATGTTGCCTCTTCAATAAACTGTTTAAGTTTTGAAGCAAACAGAAAAGGATAAGAAAGCTGGAGAATTGACCCATCGGAAAATAATGATAAGAATTATATTCTTAATGGAGTTGCTGATGATCTGTATAGCTACTACAGTTCCAGCAATACTGGTAGAGATGTTTGAGATGCTCCGAATGAGTATGTAGTGAGCTGCTACCCAAAGTATCAGATGGCTTACGACAGATCCGTGGAGGCACACTTCTATAAAATTCAGAAGATAACTTATGGGATCATCTATTAAGGTACGTTACTCGTGACATATTTAAATTCAGTGTTGAAATTTAATATGTCTCTTTATGTTTGATTGTTGAAATCAATAAAATGTATCTTTTTGCATACATGTTGTGTGATTTTAATTTTTGACATGTTATATTATGTGATGTGAACCCATTTGATTTCAAAATTAAGTAACTTAGATTTAATTCCAAAGTTATTGTTAAATGATTTTGAAAAATGTGATTTTTCGTAGTCAAACTAAAATAATAAAGAGTTCACATAAATTTGTAGTTAGAGAATCTAAGTCTTTAGATTTATTACACTTTGATATATGTGAATATTATGGAAAAGTTAACATGAAATGAAAAACAAAAATAAAATGTTTGACATGTTAAGAATCTCTGTAACTAAAATTGAAAATCAATTTAGTAGAAAGATTAAAAGGTTTCAAGTATGATTCTAGTTTGTTTAAATAAATTTTATAAATTGTCTAGAATTATATGTGGAACAACTGCACCATAATTGCTTAATGTGAATGGTAAAGTTGAAAAGAAAGAAAATATAACTCTTATTGAACTAGTTGTTGCTAGTATGCTTAATTATATTATTGCATCTCATTAGTGTGCAGAAAATATATTGCTTATTTGTTATGTTTTGAATAGAGTTCTTAAATCTAAAAACAAAACATCTCCTTATGAGATAGTGAAGAAAAGACAATCGAACTTGTCTTATTTTCAAACATGGGGTGATCTGACTTATCTCAGAATCCCCGATCCCGAGCGAATTAAACTCACCAGTAGAACCTATGAATGAGAAATCATTTGGGTATGCGGTACAGAACAAAGTGTATAGGTTTTATGACCTAAATGCAAAAGTGATCATAAAGTCAAATGATGTTGACTTCTATGAAACTAAATTCCCTGTAAAATTGAGAAATAGTGGGGGCAGCGAACCAAGTTACGTTTCTGTTACAAGAAGCACTAAAAGCAGCAAACAAGGTCAAACAGAAGCTCGAAGAAGTAAGAGAGTCAAAGTTGCTAAAGATTAATGACCAGAATATATGGTCTATAATTTAAAAGAGAATCCTGCAAATCTATGACTAGAATCCTGCAAATCTTAAAGAAATTTTGCCATCATTGGATGCATATCTATGACAAGAAGCTATAAACGATGAAATGGATTCTCTAGAGTCTAACAAGACCTGACATTTAGTAGACTTGTCTCCTGGTTGCAAACTAATAGGTTGTAAATGAATTTTGAAAAAGAAACTAAAACCCGATGGATGTATTGATAAGTACAAGGCACGCCTTGTAGCCAAGGGTTTTAGACAAAGAGAAAATATAGATTTCTTCGACACTTTTTTTACCAGTCACTAGACTAACATCCATTAGGGTGCTTATATCACTTGCGGCTATTCATAACCTGGTGATACACCAGATGGATGTTAAAACAATCTTTTTTTAAATGGTGACCTAGAAGAAGAAATTTATATGGAACAACCTGAAGATTTTGTAATTCATGGACAAGAAGACAAAGTATGTAAGCTAGATAGATAAATCTCTATATGGTCTTAAACAAGTTCCTAAGAAATAACATGAAAAGTTTGATAACTTGATTAAATTGAATGAGTTTAAAGTGAATGAAAGTGACAAATGTATTTACTACAAATTTGAAAATGGTATTTGCACTATCATATGTCTCTATGTAGACGACATACTCATATTTGATTCAAACTTTCATGCTATAACATTTTGAAATCATGTTGTGTAACAACTTTGATATGAAAGACCTCAGAGAAGCAAATGTAATCCTTAGAATCAAGATTACTAGGTCAGAAAAGGGAATTTCTTTGGATCAATCTCACTATGTTGAAAATATCCTAAAGAAATATAATTACTTTGACTGTAAACATGCTTGCACACCTTACGGTCCAAGTGTGAAATTTTTCAAGAACACTGGTGAAGGTGTTAGACAAACTGAATATGCGAGCATCATTGGCAGCCTCAGGTATGTCACTGATTGTACTAGACCCGACATTGCCTATGTTGTGGGATTGTTGTGCAAGTTTACTAGTAGACCTAGTATAGAACATTGACACGCTATAGAAAGAGTCATGAGATACCGAAAAAGGACCATGAGTTTCAGATTACATTATCAAAGATTTCCTATAGTCTTTGAAGGATACAATGTTGCTGATTGGAACGTCTTATCAGATGACTCCAAAGCAATTGATTACTATATTTTAATATAGTGAGTGATGTTGTATCTTGGAAATCGAAGAACAGACGATATTGGCTCAGTCCATTATGGAGTCTGAAATGATAGTACTAGCTACTGCTACTGCTAGTGAAGAAGCAAGCTGGTTGAGATGCTTGCTAGCAGAGATCCCTATATGGGAAAAATCTATGACAGATGTGTTGATCCACTGTGATAGTATCGCGGCTATTGAGAATATTGAAAATCGTTATTACAACGATAAGAGACGACAAATTTGTCGTAAGCACAACATTGTTAGAAAGTTATTTACTAAATGAGTTGTTATAGTGGATCATGTATGCACTGACGAGAATTTAGCAAATCCTTTGACGAAAAGGTTAGCTATAGAGAAAGTCATAAATAAGATATTAGGGAAGTATGATTTCTGAAGCGATGATAGGATGAGGTAATAGAAGCGTTTGACGCTATTTTAGAAACATTTTTTTAAATTCAAGTGGAGGATTGTTGGGAAAAAAAGTATGTTATAGTGTGAATTTAATAAATTGTTGAAGTCCCACTTTGGAAATAAATTTTTATTGTAAATTTAAGTGGAAAGAAACTTGTTAAGTCTCACATTGAAAAGAAATAATTTTGAAATCTCATATTGGAAAACTCCAGTATTTTGAGTAGTTTCAAATCTATACATACTAAAGTCCCACATTGTTTAGAAAAGAAATATGAGTTTACTTCCATCACTATATAAAGAGCATCAAACTATTGTGAAAAGGACACCAAAGTTGGATTTTTTTCCAACTTTCTCTTTTCTCCCTCTTATATTCTACTCGCCAAATTTCGATTCACTTCTCCCCTTTCTTTATGTCCCTTTCGGTTTAGAGCAGTAATTATACTGCAATCCCTTTCGGTTTTTTTAGAGCGGTTATTATGCCGCAGTCTCTTTCGGTTTTTTAGAGCGGTTATTATATCGCAGTCCCTTCAGGTTTTAGAGCAGTTGTTATGCCGCAGTCCCTTCGGTTTTTAGAGTGCTTGTTATGTTGTAGTCCCTTCGATTTTTAGAGCGGTCGTTGTGCCGTAGTCCTTTTGTTTTTTAGAGTGGTCGTTATGACGTAGTTATGAGTGGTCATAATACCATATTGTGAATGACTTTAACCGTCATATTAAGAGTGGCTTTAAGCGCCATATTAAGGGTGTAATTCTAGAACGGTTTTCTACAGTGCAGTAGAACTCCGATACAGTGATCTGGCCTGTTTTATCCTGGGGACTTCGTGGTTGATAGTCTGTCTTGCACAATTTGGGCAGTGCCGCGAAACGTCTTAAAGAGAGCAACCTAGTCCGCGACTCAACCCAGTAATATCTTCGGTGGCATAAATTGTGATTTTTAAATAGTTTTTGAAACTCAATTCCAACACATATTTGATTCAAAAGAGGTGAAAAGATGAAAAGGAATAAATTTTTAATGGTTTTGTATATGATTTAAGGAGTTAAAATGAATTTTAAATGATTTCAAGTTATATTTCTTCTCTAATCTAAATTCCAAAACGAAGGAGATCAAAAATCACTTAAAGATGAATTTTGATAGAAGTGTTCACATCGAAACATATCCAAAAAAAAATTGCATACCAATAAAAAAAATCAAAAATAACACAAAACCAAATTCTTTTGGATATTTTTAAACATATTAGATTGAATTTCAAATTCATTTTTCAAAACTGAACCAAATTGCAATCACAAATTTTAATACTTATATATTTTTCATTGGTATGATATGTTGCATTTAATACTTATTTATTTTTCATTGGTATTATATGTTGCATTTATATATGTTGCATTTATACTTATTTATTTAATCTATTCTATTATTATTTAATGTATTTTAAATATAAGCATCGTTGTTATTTTGTAATGTTATATTTTATATCAAACCTACTATTTTGTCATGTTTTTATAATATTAATATTTATATTTGTAAAAATTAATTCAAATTAAACCGTATATAATTTTATCTTTAGATTATGAGTTTTTACTCTAAAACCCATCCAAACCGCGTCACGAAAACCCTTAGATTTTGCTCAACTCCGTTTTAAAAATTTATAGCAAACACACTTCTTTTGAAATATTAGCTCCCCTCTAAACCAAACACACCATAAAGGGTGGGTTGTAGTCGGTACAAAATTGTTAGAATATTAATAAAATTACTATTTTCTTAAAATATCATAATAATTTTATAAAATTTGTATTTATAAAAAAAATTCAATCGTCTATTTGATTGATGTCTGGATTTGTCATTAAAAAGAGACTAAGATTTTGATATTTGCTATTACTAACATCATTTCCAAAAACATTAAAATTTCATGTATGGTTTATATTGCCACACCATCTTCAAATAATTTATTAATTTTTTATTTCAATGATGTAAATCTTAAGAATTTATGTTGAATTCCACAACTTTAACTTATATATTAATTTTATTTTTTAAGTAGATAGTGGTTGAATTGTAGTAAAAAAGTAAAAAATCTCAAATTAAAATTTCAACTCCAATATATCAATACTTTATCAGTCACCAATTAATCTACAATTACAAAACCACATATTAGTATTTCATTTATATAATCTTACTACGGCTGATTTTGTTAAAATTTATGTGGTTATGTCAGAAGATGCCTTGCGAACATTGCTACACCATGCAAAGGTGGAAAAGAAGTTTTTTGTTCCATCTACAAACCTAGACTAGATTTATCATTGCTGTATCATTGTTTATCTTTATTAATAAATTAATTACTAATATTCATTAAAAAATATTAAAATATTAAAATTTAATAGCAGTTTTAATCCTTTTATTATTATCACTTTATGAAATTGGTACTATCCTATTTTAAAAGTTGATAGTTTTAGTTTTTTCTTCAGATTTTTTAATTTAAAAATGTCGATTTGACATATTTTAAATGAAGTATCATACAATTTTATAATATAGAACTATCTAGATGCATTAATTATTCTTATATCATTAATTAAATAAAAAATATGAAAAATTTATGAAATAAAAAACTAAATTTTTACAATATTTTAGTTCAATTTCATGGATGTTAATAATTTTATATAATTGTATCATATATCACATTATTTAAAATATTTTATCTCATCATTTTTTAGTTAAAACATCATAGAAGAACAAAAACTTTTGACTTTTAAAATATGAAGACCGATTTCGTGAATCAATAAAAAAAAGAAACCTAAAATTATAATTAAATTAAATATCATTTTACTTTCGTAATCACGAAGATCTCTAATTATCAATTTTGTAATTTTAATTATCTTATTTTAACTGATTTAAAATTTTAATCTCTTTATTTTTAAT
>JBBPBT010001178.1:7519858-7551766 GCA_037974875.1 Cicer bijugum | reverse complement strand
TAACATATATATAAAATAAAGTTTATGATTTATTTCCATGTATGCTCTTGATCCCTTAATTCAACAAGTTTTTATTTTAATTTTATTTAATAATTTATTAAATATCATAAATCATGAAAAACTAATTAAATTTTTAAATAATATAAAACTATTATTTTAATTAATGTTAATGTTGATTGTATTATGAGGTTGGTGCTGACATCATAAAGCAAAGAATTGGTTCAAAGATCAAATATATAATAACAAATTTGAAATTGTAACTCGGAGCTAAAATTCTAGAAATTAGTTTCTACTTATTTTTCTTTTTTTATCATATCCTTGTTTTTATTTTTATTTTGTTTTTTCGTTACATGATATCCTAAACATGCATTCAAATGTCATTGACAAATACGAAAACAACCACATACCTATTAACAACGATACTTTAACTAATTTATAATTTTACAAGCACCAATTTATTAAAGCACATAAAAGATCTCATCCAACTAAACTGCATTTTAAAAAAAGTAAAGATCAATATACTTACATGGGTTAGATTCCAATATACGAAAGAAACTATCTTTTTAATTTGGTTGGCTACGACACAATGCACTAATAAATAAGTTTGTACCATCATATTATAATATATTGTATGATACGTGACACATTTCATGAAGTGCAACTATTTAAAATAAAAAAAAATAAATAAAATCACTCAATTATAGAAGTTAGAGCATCAAATTGATCAAAAGCACACATTCAATCATAGCTTAGTTCATTGATGATAGTTTCATAGATATACTTATATTTATAATCTAAATTTTCAAAAACACAACTTAAATATTTTCTAGTTATAATTAAATTTATAGTGCATTTTCACCGACATGTCCTTTTATCTAGAATATAATTTTAGGAATTTGGATATGATTATATATGGTACACTATAGAGCTTTATGACATATCCATGTAATTGAATCCACATAGAGGGAGGGAAAAGAACGTACTTTTGTTGTTATTATTAGGAAATTTTCCATCCCACCTCCCAACATTTCTAAAAGTCCCCAAAATATATTTTTCTTTCTCAATTTTAACTTTTTCTAAATCAATTAATTCAAACAAGATTTGTTCGAATTAATTATTTTGGAGATATGAATACTAATTTGAATTTTTTACGCTTGAGATTTACTTAGAAGTGTAAAATATCACAAAATTAGTTTTTTACAACTTTAAACTAACTAATTTAAAGATGTAAAAAATTCTGAAAATATTCAAGTTAGCATTTACACCTCTGAATTGATCAATCGGAATAAATCTCATCGACATTCATTATTTTAGATAGGTTAAAATTAGCAAATAAAAAGAAAATTTTGGGGATTTTTAAGAATGTTGGGGTTAGATGAGAAATATCCTTATGATTATTGTTGTATAATCATACGTTTTTGAATTTTAGCTTGTAAAACAATTGAGTAATATATTCGATTACAATTGTGGAAGTTGCAAATTTTACTTGTGTTTTTCTTTGACTTTTCTTACATCTTGTCATAATCACCTCATGGAAACATATAAGCCTTTATCTTTTTTTTCTTAAAATTTACATTTCATTTGATGTTTTCATTATTTGTGTCTTGGCAGCAAGAATGTGATGAACTATGTAAAAAGGTAGACTCTTTTAGGGATGAAAACTCTACCCTAACACAAATGCTCATTAAATTTTATGTGGAGTGTCTAGAGCTCACCAATAAAAATGAATACATTAAGTTCCATCATTTTAACTCTCCATATTGATTCAATTTTATATTATTTGTTCAAGATGAGTACTCGTTTGCTTTGGTAAAATATTTTCTATTTTCACTTTTAATTACAAAAATATTATCTTATTTTCTAATATTTGTATGAGAAACTATTAAATAAACTAAAAAGTTGGTGATAATTTTGTAAGTAAGAAAGGAAGAAATAAAAACAATAGTTAAAAGGTGTCCAAAATAGAAGATGACTTGCTTTAATTGGAAAAGACATAGAGAAACTCGTAGTGCCTTAGCACCATATACTATCTCAAAATATTAAGGTAATTAATGAGCGGAACTCACATGATTACCCAATATTTTTGAATAGAAACTACAGTGACACTATAGCAGATATAGCATAGCGAAATTTTTAAAAAATATTATTGTTCTACAATATGAAATATTGGCAAATAGTGGCTATAGTATTATTGTACAGTAGAATTTGTTACCTCCACTTTGTTGACATAACTCGTCTCTACAAATTATTTGTTTTGTTATGCAATTTCTCTTTTCTCTTCACTTGTATCATAATCATTTGCATAGTTTGTAGTCTCATATGAAATAACTTATTCTGTGAGAAGGAACTCTTATACAAGTTGATAGATACTGATTTTGAATACATAACAAAAATAGTGTTAGTTGATAAAAAGCTTTTTACATGATGAATTGATCCCTCCTATACAAGTTGATAGATATTGATTTTGAATACATAACATTTTTTATTTTTATGCATGAATGAATATAACAACTAACACATTATATATGCAAGTACGTGGAAACAAGTGCTTATAAATATATTCACAATTTTCTTCAAATTTTTAGTTTATGAGTTTGTTTTAAGTTATTTTCTTTTTCCTTTTATTTTAACATTGTATAATATTTTTTCTACAATGTGTTTGAAGTGTTCAAGTGTCTTTAAAAATTCTCTAATGCCATATTAAATGTTTCCTCAAGTGGTTCCCCAATTATAGATCAACAAGGCTTTCAATGTTGGGAGCAAGTCATCAAGTACATTGACATTTTTTTTTTTGAACGAGTAAACTCTTGATATATATATTTGTTGAATTTGTCTAACATTTCATATTAGCCATACTTTCTTCTCAATTAGAGAAGTAGTTATAACTATATTTTATGTAACTGATCTTAAAATTTCTCTCTAACTGTGTTACATGACTTTTATTAAAAAGAATATCAATTGAAGATATATTTAAGAGCTTTTTTTTTCACTAACTCACTCTTTTCTATCACCTTTTACGGAGTCTCTATTTTTATTAATTTGAAATGATTTTCAGAAGTAATTTAAATATTTTCAAGATATGAATTTACTGTATATTGTGCTTTAGTATTAGATATGTAACAAACTCACATTGATGAACCAATTCTAGCGAAAAAAGAGAGAACTACAATTTCCAACTCCAAACAAACTTGCATTCCAATTAAAACGAGAAACAACGGAAGTCAGCGGAGAAGAAACAATCTCAAATTTTAAAGTATCATCTCTCAACTGCTTAAGAATATTATTATCATATAAAGGTTCACATTTCACAAAACGAATTAGCAAAGTTTCAAAATGTAGAGTCAAAATTAGCGTTGAGAAATAGGCATGGCAACGGGGCGGGAGGGGGCGGATTTCGCCTCCTCCACACCCGCACCCGACTAATCGGGAAAAACCCGCATCCGCCCCGTTTCATAGCGGGTGTAAAATTTAAGCACCCATCCCCGCGGGTCTCGGGTTTCCCCGCCCGCACCCACTCAAATATATAAAATTATAAATTTAAAAATCATATTTATTATAATAAAATAATTATTATTAAATAATAAAATAAAAAATATTTTATATAGAGATAAAATTATAATTTTTAATATTTTAAATAAATATTAAATATATTAAATAAATATTTGTATATAAAATTAAAAAATTACAATAATAATACTTGCGGGGAGGCTTCGGGTGCGGGGGCGGAGTGGATATCACCACCCCCAAACCCGCCCCCGCCCCCGAATTTTATTGTCGGGAAAATCCGCACCCACACCCAATTAAAGCGGGTTTTTCCCGCCCAAATCAAACGGGTTTGGGTGGGTACCCACAGATGCGGATTTCATCGACATCTCTATTGAGAAATAGTGAAAAGAGAGAGTTTATGTTCATAGTAGTTTATTTTCTTTATGACGAAATTGAAGAGAGAGTTGGGAGTTGATTAACTCATGTGCATATATAGAGGAAGAGATGTAAATGTTTGGTGTATTGGAATGTAAGTAACTAATTAATTAGGACAATACAACCTAGTTAGGATAATTACAGTTAAAAAAAGAGGATAATTATTATGCGTACATTATTATACATGTACATGGCATGCCTTGATATTAATACACTTTTGCATGTTTTTAATTTTTTTATGTTGTTTAGTCATATATTGTACTACGAGTAACTAATTAGTAGCATAGCATGAAAGAGTACAACCTAGGTAAGGTATTAGGCTATATCGTCACATTATATTAGGCTATTAGACAATGAACACTTATTCAGAAGAATTATTATTATGCATACATGACATGCATGACTTGATTACAATTATTGAAAAATGTTTATTTGCATTTATATTAAATATTTCATTTAATGATATGTAATTATATGTCATAGTAGAGAATTGAAACCAGAAGAAGATCAATTACTTGTAAAAAATATCACTACGCCAAAAATGACATTTAACAGCGCACCTTTTACAGCGCTTTCTAAACATAAGCGCTGTTGTAAATATATTTTAAAAATAACGGAGCCTTTTACAGCGCTTTTGATGACAAGCGCTGTAAAAGAAGCGCTGTTGTAGGTCATATAACGTCTGCGCATAACGTTATAAGGCTTTTACAGCGCTTGTCAAAAAAGCGCTGTAAAATGAAGCGCTTTCGCGTATTATTTTACAGCGCTTTTTTCACAAGCGTTGTAAAATACATCTTTCAAATAATTATATACGTTGAAAATCCTCATATCCTCTACATCTTTCAAAACCCTAATATCCTCTACGTACTATGCGGCCATCTACGTTGTCTCAGGTATTTTTTAATTTATTTTTGTCAAAAAATCTTTAGTTTTTTAATAATTGAAAACTAAAAATTGTTATATATTAAATCTCTTCTACACATATATACCACATGATCTGTTATGTTTTGAAATTGTCAAAAATTGTCAAAAACTCATACCACATGATCTGTTTTGAAATTGTTAGTTGATATTGGTTTCTTTTTGAAACTTGTTGATATGTTTTGAAAGCTTATTAGTTTTGTAACTACATTTATATAGGTGATATAATATGGATAGGAAGTGGATGTCAGCTAATCGATTGTCAAAAGAGTATGAAATTAGAGTGAAGGAGTTTGTTGAGTTTGCAGTGAAGAATGCAAAAGATCCAAATAGAGTAGTTTATCCTTGTTTAAAATGTTGTTTTGGAAAACGTGTTAGAGAAAATGAATTAGAAGGACATCTAGTATGTAATGGAATTGATCAAAGCTACACATGTTGGATAAGACATGGTGAGAAAAAAAAAGGAAACATTAATTTTGAGAATAGTTAGACATATGCTTCAACTGACTTCGATACAGATACATATGAGTCGGACCGAGTTGATGAGATCGCAAAAGCAGTTGAAGAAGATCTACGAGATTGTCCTAAAATGTTTGAAAGTTTGTTGTGTGATGCAGATAAAGAATTATATAATGGTTGTACTAAATTCACAAGATTGTCGGCGATATTAAAGTTGTACAACTTAAAAGCGAGTAATGAATGGTCTGATAAAAGTTTTACAGAATTATTAACACTCATAAAAGATATGTTGCCAAATGATAATGAACTTCCCAGTCAAACCTACGAGGCTAAATGGATTTTGTGTTCTATTGGCATGAGTTACGAAAGGATTCATGCATGTCCTAACGATTGCATTTTATTTCGAAATGAATATGAACTACTTAAGGTGTGTCCGAAATGCAATGTCTCTCGATATAAGAAGAAAGAATCTACTCAAGTGGTTCCCCAATTATAGATCAACAAGGCTTTCAATGTTGGGAGCAAGTCATCAAGTACATTGACATTTTTTTTTTTTTTGAACGAGTAAACTCTTGATATATATATTTGTTGAATTTGTCTAACATTTCATATTAGCCATACTTTCTTCTCAATTAGAGAAATAGTTATAACTATATTTTATCTAACTGATGTTAAATTTCTCTCTAACTATGTTACATAACTTTTATTAAAAAGAATATCAATTGAAGATATATCTAAGAGCTTTTTTTTTCACTAACTCACTATTTTCTATCATCTTTTATGGAGTCTCTATTTTTATTAATTTGAAATGATTTTCAAAACTAATTTAAATATTTTCAAGATATGAATTTACTATATATTGTGTTTTAGTATTAGATATGTAACAAACTCACATTGATGAACCAATTCTAGCGAAAAAAAGAGAGAACTACAATTTCCAACTCCAAACAAACTTGCATTCCAATTAAAACGAGAAACAACGGAAGTCAGTGGAGAAGAAACAATCTCAAATTTTAAAGTATCATCTCTCAACTGCTTAAGAATATTATTATCATATAAAGGTTCACATTTCACAAAATGAATTAGCAAAGTTTCAAAATGTAGAGTCAAAATTAGCGTTGAAAAATAGTGAAAAGAGAGAGAATATCTTCATAGTAGTTTATTTTCTTTATGAAAAAATTGAAGAGAGAGTTGGGAGTTGATTAAATCATGTGTATATGTAGAGGAAGAGATGTAAATGTTTGGTGTATTGGACTGTAAGTAACTAATTAATTAGGACAATACAACCTAGTTAGGATAATTACAGTTAAAAAAAGAGGATAATTATTATACATGTACATGGCATGTATTGATATTAATGCACTTTTGCATGTTTTTAATTTTTTTATGTTGTTTAGTCATATATTGGACTACGAGTAACTAATTAGTCGCATAGCATGAAAGAGTACAACCTAGGTAAGGTATTATGCACTTATTCAGAAGAATTATTATTATGCATACATGACATGCATGTCTTATTTACAATTGTTGAAAAATGTTTATTTGCATTTATATTAAATATTTCATTTAATGATATGTAATGATATGTCATAGTAGAGAAATGAAACAAGAAAAATATCAATTACTTGTAAAAAATGTGTAATTGTGTCAATAGTTACAATTCAACCCTTGACACATGTTTTGGAGGGAATTTTGGCTTGGGGATTTGGGTATAGTAAGGTAATATTTAAATTACAACATCAAAATGATCCAATTCAAAATAACAAAAGTGAAGTAAACTGATGCCTAAATCAACACAAAAGAGCATATAAAATTATTTAAGAAGAAACTAAATAAAATGCACATCAAACACATCTTGCAATGAGATGCCAATCATTCATGTAAGTTCCTCCTCTCCCAATACCTGATGACACTATCTAAAGTTGTGAAATATTCTCCTAATTATGCAATCTTAAAATAAATAAACTTTGTTAAAAAAAAAGCCACACAAAATGAAAATGAAGGGATGGAAGAACAAGAAAACAACTCACGTGATTTGCAAAGGAAGTGAATATAGTTACATACAGATGATGCTATGAACTTGATTCTCCAATAGCAAAAAAAAATGGAAAAAAAGAGAGTGTAAAATACAAAGAAATAAGATTATAAAGAGAAAAAGTGATTTTAGAAGATGGAAAAAGATAGGCAAAAAATCCATCTTTAGTAGTAATAACTTAATTTTCATACAATTTCACCATTGCATACGTACTACCTACCATCCTTCAACGTTTCATAGATCTCATCCATATGCTATAAAATATGAAATGAAAATATAAGGAAATGTGCAACAACATAAAATGAATGAGACAATGGTTTTAATAATGCAAATATTTAGAGGAATGAGAGAGTAAATTATGAGAAAGAATATGGGTGGGAGATCACCAATGACTTAACCGTAAATTTCCATGATTTATGCAAAAAATAGTTTTTTGATGCACGTGGTGGATAGAGGTTTGCACTACAAACACAACATAAAGAGTCTTACATATGTGGCACAAAATTTTGTACTACTTAATTGATTTTTTAGTGATGATTTTATTATCCGTGCACTAGAATTGGTGTAAAAAGTAATTTCCCAATGCATGTGTGACATAGAGTCTTGTGATGCAATCACATCATAAATAGGCTTGTGCGGGTCATAAAGTCTTGTGTTGTATTAATTAGTTTTTCATTGGTTGTCTTTGTTGTGGATATAAATTCATTGATGCAAAAAATTGTTTTCGAAACACGTATAACATAGAATCTTGAGCTGCATTAATTGGTTTGTAGTGGTTTTCCTTATTATGTGTGTACATGATATACATTTTTATTCATGCATTCTATCAATAAAGTCATTATGGAAAATCAAAGAGATTGGTAGGAAATATTGTGTCCATAATTACAATTCGACCCTTGGTACATATTTTGAAAAGGTTTGGACTTGAAGACTTGTAGAGTGAGTTAAGGTTTAATTGGATTAGATAAGAGGATTTATAAATAAGGGATTTTGAATGAAATTAAGGTTATATGATTTGATAGACTATTAATTAATATTCCATTAACGTGAAATTGAAACATCTCTATTTATATAAGTGTGCATTTGAATAGATACCGTTGAGTATATTGTGCCAAAAATGATAAGATTGACACAAATGATTTTATTATTTTTAAATTATATATTTTTTCATTTATTACACATAGAGATTATTTAATTGATGTTTCATGATAGGTTATTTAATCATTTGTTATGTTATTTAATTGTTAACATATTAAACAATTAGTACATGTGATGTCATATGTACACTCATTTGAGTTTCTATTTATATTCCAAGTTATCTACACTCATTTAAATATAATCTCATATGTACTTGATTTTCAACAAAAATACCATAATACAACTTCCACACATACATGTTTTACCAAGAGACCATAATTGTCGATGATAATATGAAAAACTCAAAATTAAAACTTAAAGTCTTGTTTTTATTTATTTAAGATTCAATAAATAATTGTTATAGGTAGATGTTTATGTACTACATAAAATCCAATTGCCTTTTGTGTAATCCAATTGCCCGATCATTCGAAATACTTCCTTGAGGTTACTAAGGATTCTAAAACTATGACACCTAAAATTTCATAGGTTAATCTCTGTAAATGAGGTGGATTGTTCTATTAATATTCATGTATGTTATTCTCTTATATATATATATATTTATAGATATATATTAAGTTATGTTCCTGTATATATTTATAGATATATTTTAAGTTATATTTAATCAAAAATATATATATTAAGATATGTTAACCGATAATAAAAATATATTATGAAGTGGTCTAATTGTCACATTAATTGTTAAGACAAAATCACAAATTAATGTTTTGATGATAATAAAAAAAAAAGTTAATAAATAATTCTAATTATGATTCTAAGTGTTTATTTAACATGTGTATTTGAGTGTGTCAAAACAAGTTAGGTACCATGTATTTTAAATAAGATCTCATTCAAATCATGAAATCAAAAAACAGTTAAGTGAATATCGATCTTGAAATGATCCAGGAAAACGAAAATCAATCTTGACATAATCCTGGAAAACGAAGAACTTTGCCACATATGTCTTAAACAAGAATGATCAATTTTCTTTGTGAAATATTGAATCCTGAAAACTTTATTCATCTCATACACTCATCAAAGAATAAGCAAGGATCAATGTAAGTCTGAATTATTCCAGAATTCAAAGGATCAAAGACATGCTTCATAAAAAATATAAAGTAAGATCATTCTTCAAGTGAGGCATTTACAAGTACAAGTTTGTAGGCTGTAAAGTGCACCTAAGTTGTACTTCAATCCAGATCTTCAAGTACTTATATAATTGTGACACCCTAAACCCCAAATAAATTTTTTTCAATCTTTATTATTATTAACATAAAGAATATCACATAATCATAAACATGTCCCATAAATCCAAAATTTCCATTAGAACATAATGACATCGAAATCATAATATCAAACAATAGAATCCTTTTTGAAGTACACATACTTATGTTTTAAATTCAGTACAAACATAGTCCCAACCCGGTGTCACTATTAGAGTGGGAATTCCCAAAATAAAAATACTCAAAATAACATCAACACGATGCATAATAATAAAGGTCTCCAAGACATGATGGTTTCCGCCTCTCCGATGGTCCTAGTCATCATCTGCAACTTACAACTCGTCTGCGTCCATCGCAAACGCCAAACACAAACAACGAGGGGGTGAGTATCGAAATCATGTAACAGTATAAAATACATGAGGATAACACACAAGCAATTAAATTATCACAACCTCAAAAACAGTCAAGTGTATAATATCAATGGTTTATCCAATTCATTCACAATAAGATAATCACAAGGATGAAATGCTATGCATGTCCTATACTCTACACTTCATCATTTGGTACCATTCTACTCTGAAGTACTTGGATAGGAGGCCTGATACTATGCCACTATAAGAGTGGACTGACAATTCATGAATAGCCAAGTCCTCATAGATCCCCTCAACTCAACCCCAGACACATATACGTGACGGTCGGGGTACTCTTGTGTTGCACGGTAGCTCCCGTCCTTAGGGAATAACCCACTAATCCACTTAGGAATTCCCCACTAGGTGTACCCCCAAGGTCTATCAGTCTTACTTTACTGTTCGACTGTAGCCCTCCACGATCAGGCTCATTCAGTTGTACTTCCCCGAATCACTAGGTTTATCAGGCTCTCCCTATATGATGATAAAATAATCCTAACTCCAAAATCTACAACACATATCTCAGACTTACTCGATCATCACAACTCAATAAGTTTTAATTTGACTTCACAACATTCATCATTATATATCTTTATCAGTCAATCACCATAAAATCACATTATTTGGTTTACACTACTCACGATACACAATCACCAATAAAAGATCAAACAGTGGCATATTAAAGTGATATCACAATTTCATTCAAGTAGCAAGAATACTCCAGTACATATCTTCACATAGTAACAATCAACATAATATTCATAAAATCAGACAACATACAATCTTGATATAAATAATTTCACGGTAATTCTATTGGTTGCTAAATAATATTTTAATCCTCACTATTACCATTCACATTTTATTAATTAATTATTATTACTCAATAGGGCTCAACTGTACGTAGTAAGCCCCAAATGAACATCTGGGAATTTCAATATTCCCGTTCATCTCACGTTATTTTATACTCATAAAATCGAACCTCATCTCACCCCTTACCTTAGCTGAAGATTTTTCCCAACGAAGTCGATCCGCTGATTTAATGTGTCACGTCTTCGCCAACCACCGTCTCTAACAGTCCACGAGTGAGAATAAATCAACGCAACAACCAATTACAAATTAGTTACTTACTCCGATAGGTAATTAATTAATTTATTAATAATACATTGATACTTCATCTAATAGTACATTAATACATTGTAATATAATTAAAAAAATATATATTCAATATCTTTAAACACTCATATTACTATAATCAAATTTTATTTAACAAAGTATGATAGAAAGAACTTAATATTATGTCTATATATAATATATATATATATATATATAGTTTTGATTTATAAATATATATATATATATATATATATCACATGGACGTAAATAATAATTAATTATTACTTATTATTGAATATACTTAATTTTTATAACATAATCAAATAGATTAACCCATTTAGGTGAAAGAATTAATATGCATCTAATGATTTAGTTACTAACTTATTTTCTGGAATTTGTATAACAACAATTCTTATATAGCATAATCCGTTTGTTGACAGAAATAAAGGCAAGGCTTCTAAAATTCCAAAATAAAGACTCAAATCATGGCTATACAAATTTATTTTGGGTTTGTGGTTTTCAATTTCTTAACTTTCATCTATATATATATATATATGTATTATTTATCCTATTGTACTAACAAAATATATATCATTATTAAAGCTAATTGAAGGAATTAGTGAAACATACCTTATATGATTAGGTATTGAAATTGGAATTTGAAATTAGAATTGTGATTGGAGTTGAAATTGGAAATTGGAATTGCAATTGGAGCTTGAAATTGAAATTGGAATTGTGATTGAAAATGAATTTGCAAAATCCTAATTTGGTGAAATTGGATTACGGCTGAAATTCGAAGGATGCTGAAGGAATTGGAATTTGCAGAATCCTTAATTTGGTGCAAGAATGCGGCTCCCGAACGTATGTTACAGCTGGGTTGGATGGCCATATTTATATATATATATATATATATATATATATATATATATATATATATATATATATATATATATATACACACACACTACATAATAATAACTTAAGTTGTTGTAACAATTATTATTATTATAAATCCTAATTTGCTGAAAGAATGCGGCTCCCGTATGTATGTTACGGCTGGGTTGGATGGCCATATATATATATATATATATAATACATAATAATAGCTTAGGTTGTTAAAACAATTATTATTATTATTAGAGCTAACTTCTGGTATTATTTTATTTATATCTATATACATATCTATTTATTTTATTTTAATTATTTTTTTGTAATTTAAATATGGTTAATATTAATAATTTAAATCGATTACTAAAGCAAACACACAGGCACACCTAAAGAAATTAGAGCACATATTAACACTCATATAAAAAAAATAGTATCGTATCATTATACTATTTAAAATAAGATAATGGGAAATTGGGGTGTTACATTTCTCCCCCCGTTGAAGAAAATTTCGTCTTGGAATTGTGATTTGGGATTGTGATTGAAATTGAATTTGCAAAATCCTAATTTGGTGAAATTGGATTACGACTGAAATTCGAAGGATGCTGAAGGAATTGGAATTTGCAGAATCCTTAATTTGGTGAAAGAATGCGGCTCCCGTACGTATGTTACGGCTGGGTTGGATGGCCATATATATATATATATATATAATACATAATAATAGCTTAGGTTGTTATAACAATTATTATTATTATTATTATTACTATTATTATTATTATTATTATCCCATTCTATTATTATTATTAGAGCTAACTTTTGGTATTATTTTATTTATATCTATATACATATCTATTTATTTTATTTTAATTATTATTTTTTAATTTAAATATGGTTAATATTAATAATTTAAATCGATTACTAAAGCAAACACACAGACACACTTAAAGAAATTAGAGCACATATTAACACTCATATAAAAAAAATAGTATCGTATCATTATACTATTTAAAATAAGATAATGGGAAATTGGAGTGTTACATTTCTCCCCCAGTTGAAGAAAATTTCGTCCTCGAAATTTACCTGACAGAAAAAGTTGTAGATAAGAATCGCGCATCTGGCTTTCGACCTCCCACGTAGCACTTTCACCAGTGGCACCTCCCCAGACAACCTTAACCAATGAAATCGTCTTACCCCTTAATTCTTTGGTCTTTTGGTCCTCAATGCGTACCGGTAAGGTTTCAAAAGTTAGATTCTCTTTTATTTGGACCTTGTCTGACTCAATCACGTGTGAGGGATCAAAAATGTACTTGCGAAGTTGAGACACATGAAAAACACTATGAAGATTAGAAAGAGACGGAGGCAACGCGATCTGATATGCTACGTTACCGACACGTTTAAGAATTTGGTACGGTCCTATAAAATGAGGTGTAAGCTTTCGCATTTTTAATGCCCGACCAACCCCAGTTGTTGGAGTAACTCTCAGAAATACATGATCACCTTCTTGAAATTCGAGGTTTTTCTTTCTTTTATCATGGTAACTCTTTTGCCTACTTTGAGATGCTCTCATCTTTTCCTGAATCATTTTTACTTTATCTGTAGTTTGTCGAACAATCTCAGGTCCTAACACAAGGTTATCACCCGTCTCAAACCAACACAAAGGGGTCCTACATCTTCTCCCATACAACGCCTCAAAATGGGTCATTCCAATGCTAGAGTGGAAACTATTGTTATAGGTAAACTCTATAAGTGGCAAAAATTTATCCCAACTTCCATTTTGTTCCAACACACAAGCTCTCAACAAGTCTTCTAGGGATTGATTAGTTCGCTCAGTCTGACCATCTGTTTGTGGGTGGTAGGCTGAACTCATCCTAAGGTTCGTACCTAAAGCGATTTGTAAACCTTGCCAAAACTTAGAGGTAAACCTAGGGTCTCTGTCTGAGACTATACTTGATGGGATTCCATGCAACTTCACAATTTCCTTTATGTATATTTCAGCTAACCTTTCCATAGAATAAGTTATGTTTATCGGAATAAAGTGAGCATATTTAGTTAGTCTATCCACAATAACCCAAATACTATCGTACCTTTTTGGAGTTCGAGGTAAGCCTACAACAAAGTCCATAGAGATGCTATCCCACTTCCATTTTGGAATACTCAAAGGTTGCATCAAGCCTGAAGGTTTTTGGTGTTCTACCTTAGATTTTTGACATATCAAACAAGCATACACAAACTCAGCAACATTCTTTTTCATTTTAGGCCACCAAAATATCCTCTTGAGATCCTTATACATCTTTGTGGCTCCAGGGTGAATACTTAGACAACTCCTATGTACTTCCTCTAAGATCATCTTTCTTAACTCCTCTACATCGGGAACACAAATTCTCTCCTTAAATCACAAAATTCCATCCACACCTTTTTTAAAGTCAGGTTCTCTCCCTTGGTCAATAGACTGTAACTTATCTAAAAGGTATAAATCCAACTTCTGATTCTTTTCAATCTCTTCCAATAGTCCACTAGTTACCTTCAACATTCCCAATTTAATACTTTCTGGTGTTACTTCACAAACTAAACTAAGGTCTCTAAATTGTTCCCATAATTAACTATGCTTAACCAATAAGGCAGACACACTTAAAGTCTTCCTACTCAAGGCATCAGCCACTACATTGGCCTTTCCAGGGTGATAGTTAAGCTCAAAATCAAAATCTTTAAGAAATTCCATCCACCTACGTTGTCTCATGTTCAACTCTTTCTGACTAAAAAGATACTTAAGGCTCTTATGGTCACTAAAAACCTCAAATCTAGATCCATATAAATAATGTCTCCACATCTTAAGTACAAAGACAACTGCTGCTAGTTCTAGGTCATGGGTAGGGTAGTTCCTCTCGCGAATCTTCAGTTGCCTAGAAGCATATGCTACCACCTTCCCATCTTGCATAAGTACTCCACCTAATCTGGAACCACACGCATCACAATATACTACAAAAGGTTCATTTAGGTTAGGTAGTACTAAGATCGGTGCAGAGGTCAATTGTTTCTTAAGCTCTTGGAAACTATTCTCACAATGAGTATCCCACACGAAAAATTCCCCTTTTCGGGTCAACTTAGTTAAAGGTAAGGCCAACTTGGAGAATCCTTCTATGAACCTACGGTAATAACCTGCCAATCCTAGGAAACTTCTAATCTCAGTTACTGACTTAGGTGCTTTCCATTCTAATACACTCTCCACCTTGGCAGGATCAACAACTATTCCACCACTTGAGATTACATGTCCTAGGAAACTTACTTCTTCTAACCAAAATTCACACTTAGACAACTTGGCAAATAATTGTTTCTCCTTAAGGGTTTGCAAAACTATCCTTAAATGCCCTCCATGTTCTTCCTTAGTCTTAGAGTACACTAAGATGTCATCAATAAACACAACCACAAATGAGTCTCGGTAAGGATGAAAGATCTGGTTCATGTAATCCATAAACACTGCTGGTGCATTAGTCACACCAAAAGGCATAACCAAATACTCATAATGGCCATAACGGGTTCTAAAGGCGGTTTTAGGGATATCAGAAGACTTCACTCAGATCTGATGATAATCTGATCTCAATTCGATCTTACTAAACATACAAGATCCTCTCAATTGGTCCATAAGGTCATCTATCCTGGGTAGGGGATACTTATTCTTGATTGTCACTTTATTAAGTTGGCGATAATCTACACACAACCTTATAGAGCTATCATTCTTCTTAACCAACAATACAGGTGCACCCTATGGTGAAATACTAGGTCTTATAAATTGTTTATCTAAAAGCTCTTCCAATTGCTTCTTAAGCTTAGACAATTAAAGGGAGACATCCTATACGGTGCCATGGATATGGGTCCAGCACCTGGTACAAGGTCAATGCTAAATTCAATCTCGCGCTCTGGTGGTAAACTAGTGACATCTTCAGGGAATACTTCAGGGAATTCACATACAATAGGAATATCTCATATTACCACTTTTTCTTCAAATTCCAATGAGACAAGGATCATGTATAACTGAGCATCTTCCTTCAAGAGTGCCTTCACTTGGTTGGTGGATATATTGCTAGGCTTATCCCTCTCTTCTGACTCCATGAATTCAATGGTTTTACAAAAAAATCTACGCGGACACGGTTGGCAGATAGCCAATCCATACCAAGAATCACATCAACAAGACGCAAAGAGTGTTAGTATTTTATTTATTTATGCGAAAACAAATAAGTTTGTTATTTTTAAAGTCATGTGATAAGGTAAGAAAAAGTTCAAATTCATGCGATAAAAATAAAATAAGTTTTGAATGAATAATATAGATCATTCACTAACTTTAGTACCTAATTTTTGTCCCAATAATTTAAAAATATTTTAATAATAATAATAATATATTTAATAAATATTTTATATTTATTAACAGAAATATACAAATTAGTATTTTACAATCCAATTTCCAGCCTGTATTTCCAGCTTTGCTTTCCTATCAATTTCCAGTCTGTCTTGTTTTCCTATCAGCACACCCAGCAAACAGATTGTTCACGTTTCCTCTGCTTCACAAGCATACTCACAAGCATACACAACCTCCTAGCATACACAACCTCCTGACAAAGGAAACCAGCTTTTATTTTCTTTGTATTAGTGTGAAACAATGCAAGATTTAGAACTGGAATTTATCTAAAAGACATAAGTATGCACTGCTTTACCTATAAATAGAGACAAAAAAAAATCAAGAGAAAAGAGAAAAAACACAGATTTTAAAATTCTGAAATAGAGAGGACAGGTTCTTTTTTTCGAAAGTTCGATTTTAAACACTAAAACAGATCAAGATCGAATTTTTATTATTGTTATCAAAACCAACAGAGGAACAACTTGAAGAAGGGTGAAGGTATTTTCGCTTTCTTCATTTTAAAAGTTATTATTGTTATAGATTTGATTGAGAAGTATTAGAAGGTTAGAAAGGATAGGATTCGACCCTTACTTGTTTTGGCCGCCGTTTGCGTTCTTCTGGATCCGCCGCTCAGTTTGTTTGCGTTCTTCTGGATCCGCCGCTTGTTTTGGTTTCAGGATGAAGCATGCGGCTTCTGTGGCTTTTTTTCAAGATTAGGGTTTTTATTTTACCATCTGAAGATACTGGGCCAGGGTTCTTTGTGCGGCCCATTTACTCCAACTTTTTTTTTTTTAGTTTCATCTGGGTCTTTTATTTTTAAAATATGTGCCTTTTATTTTAAAACCATATATGCTTAAATATTTAATCAATCTCTAATATAAAAAAAATAATTGTTATATTGTTATCTGTTTTATTTTTTTTATTTTAGATATGACATATTTTTTTTGAAGTTGTACTATTTTTTTTTTAATTTTGAAATTTAATATCAAAAATAAATAAAAAAATAATAAAATTTCTTAAGGTAGTATTAACTAGATGTGACATCTTTTTAATCTTTGAGTTATTAGAACACAAATTGTGACAATTTGATGGTTCTAAATCTCATAATCACAAATATATTAATAAACTAAAAAAAATCATAAACAAATTAATCATAAAATCTATTTAAAGTTAATTAAAATCTTTCAATCTCGAAGTTACATAATACAAATTATATATTTTGTTAATTCTAAAACTTATTTTTAAAAATTTTATTTAATTATTATTATTATTATTATTACTATTATTATTTAATCTTGGAGTTCGTTAGGATACAAATTAAACTATTTGTTTGTTTTGAAATTCAATCTAAAAATAAAAAATAAAAATATTCTTAAGAGGATTAAATCAGATGTGACATCTTTTTACTCCTTGAATTTTGAGACACGAGTTGTACAATTCGATCGTCTTAAAATTCATATTTTAAGATAATTATTCAAATCAAACAAGTTTATTTCTTTATGTTTGTCAAAATTAAAATACAATTTATTTAAAAGCAATCAACACATCCGCATTTTTTACCAAGAACTATGTAGCTTTGATTTCTCCATCGCACCGGGAGATACGTATGAGCAAGATCACACTCTTGTCAAGCACAATAACAAAAAAACTTTTTTTTTACTCTTTTAAATACGTTTTTATCGCATTTATAAAAATAATTTATATTCATATTTAATAATAAAAAATAAGTATATTTAAGTTGATATAATTTTGCACAATTAATTATAGGTAACCGTTTTTTAGCGGATGTCGTAGGGTGCTAATACCTTCCCTACGCATAATCGACTCCCAAATTCAAAATTTGGTATCAAAGACCATTTTTTTTATATTTTTTTATATTTTTAAGGGTTTCCCAATATTTTCCCTATTTTAAAATAAATTTTGGTGGCGACTCCATTGAATTCGAGGAAAACTCGAAATTTTAGGCCGCGACAGCTGGCGACTCCGCTGGGGACTTTTAGAGAGTCAAGCCTAACAAATTACTTGTGTATAATATTTTTTTTTAACTTTTTCTATATTTGTTTATTTTATTTTTTATATTTTTTATTTTCTTTATGTGTTTAATATTTTTTTTAATAAGTATTAGCTAACATTATAATATTCTTTTAAGTTAGTAAATTATTTTTATTTTATTTTATTTTTCTATTTATTTTGTATATATATGTTTTGTTAGTATTATGGATTTATTGAATCATGTTTATTTAATGCCTACACATTTATTAAGACACACTTATGAGTGGAACCTTATACCCGGGTTTGAACAAAACTTAAGTTTAGATTCGAGATTGCGTAGTGGTAGCCTTCTGGATGTACATCCTGTTTGGTTAACATGAAGATCTCACCTAGAGTTTGATTCTGTTGAGGTTATTGTCACTCCAAATAGTTTACCTATTGTTGTTGACAATTTTCCAAAATAGGATTATTGGCTCTAGGAACCGTGTTTAGAACCATAGAGCCTCCCTTGTGAGAATTTCACTACATAAGTCAATAGACCCTTTCATTGTAAGAATATCCATAAAAAACCAATAAATTATTTCATATATTCAAGAATTTACATATATTAGTTTCATTCATACTTCATGATATTTTTTTCCTCTCTTTTTCCAAGAAAAAAATAAAACATAATAGCATTTTGCATTAATTTTCAGGATTTTTGGGGAATCATACAAATCTTAGTCACGTGTTACTTAAGTGGACAATGGGATCGGAAAAAAGGAAAACCTTACTTTTAAAGTTCAAGCAACCTGATTTGAAAAGTTTAAGAGACATCAACAATCAAATGAAAACTATACAACGTGATAGTTTCTTTCACAAATATGGGAAGATCCTAAATCTCTTGGCAGTAAATGTGCAAATAGGTGCCCTCACCGCATTGGTTCAGTATTATGATCCTCTCTTAAGATGTTTCACCTTTCAAGATTTTCAGTTGGCCCCAACATTAGAGGAATTTGAACGAATATTGGGTTACTCCTTGGAAAGAGGAAATCCTTATCGATATATTGGGCAACCACCGAAGTTGGAAACAATTGCTGAAGTGTTGAAGATCGACGTAAGAGAATTGGCAAGTACAAAAGAGGAAAAAGGGGCTATTCATGGGTTTTCAGGAAAATATCTAGAGCAAAAGTGCCAAGATTTAGCCGATAGAGAAGAATGGAGTACTTTTATAGATGTTTTGGCCCTCATTATCTACGGCATTGTTATATTCCCAAACCTTGATAACTTTGTAGATTTTGCTGCCATAAATGTATTCTTAGCTTTTAACCAACATAAACAAAACCCAGTTCCCGCAATTCTTGCTGATGTATACTACTCTCTGCACATGCGACATGAGAAGAAGGGGGGAACAATTTTGTGTTGCGTTCCAGTGTTATATACTTGGTTTGTGTCTCACATGTTCAAGAAAGGGTATCATGTTGGGATTAAGAGTAATCGTGAATGGGCGTAGAGTATAGTTAGTCTTACTGGGGATACAATTTCATGGTATTATAGAGAACAAAGAGTGGAAGAGGTAATATGTCGATGCGGAGATTTTCCAAATGTACCTCTCATGGGAACGAAAGGATGTATTAATTACAAACCAATGGTAGCTCTAAGACAACTTGGCTACCCCATGTTGGATAAACCAGATGATAGGTCATTAGAGGCTTTTGTTTTGCACAATACGGGTATAGTAGACCCACCAATATTGAGAAGGATAAGTCGAGCTTGGGAGTTGATCATTAGAAAAGGAAAAATACTCGGATGTAGAAGTTGCAGCACAAAAGAACCCTATCAACAATGGGTAAAGAAAAGAGTCCAAGAAATCAAGTTGCCTTTCCACAATACAGCCTCAAGTGATCAGGATATGCCTGAAGCCACCTTTGTTACAAGTGAAGAAATAGAAGAGGAGAAAAAAGAGCTACAAGCAAAGTTAGAACAAGTCTCACAAGAAAACGAGAACTTACGATCAGAAAACACATGTCAAAGTCAATTTATTGAAAGAAGCAACAAGAGGTTGAAAACTGAAAAAGAAAATAAACTTGATATACAAATTTGTTTGAGAGGTGCAAATGAAGAGTTAGATGTGCGAAATGAAGAAAAGAATGCGTCTATTGAAGAAGCCTACATGTGGAAGCAGTTGTGGACAAAATCAGCAAGCTCTGAGAAGATGGTAAAAAAAGAGTTTGAAGATTTAAAGAAACAACTAAAAGAAATGGTAGCTAAATACGAGAGTCAAGTAAGGGATGAGAGGCAACGGAAAGAAGAAATTGAAGAATTACTCTCAAAACACCAAGATGCACTAAAAACAGAAATGGAAACTTCTAGTGAGTTGAAGAATTACATTGATTATCAAGAAAAGATCTATGATGACTTGAAGGATGAAACCATATATTGGAAGGAGCGTTTCATGGTGTTGCTTGGACAATTGAAGAATCAAGAGATTTATAAAGAGTTGGAAGATAAAGGAAAACATTGGAAAGATTGCTTCTCAAAATTGGCCATGCTAGCTAATCAGGCAATCATAAAAATTCCAAAACACTTAAGAGAGATTGATGCAATCATGCACCCACTCAATACTCCAATCAAAGTCTACAAGTTCGTCGAATATTGCAAACATTTAGTAGAAGAATTGGAGGAGAAAATCGGTTGTCCTATTGGAAAAGATGATTGAAATACCATAATCGATGTAGCTTTTTAATTTAAATGCAATGTACTTTTTTCTCATCAATGAAGGATTTGTTGTTTTGTTTATTGATTCCCATGTTCTTCTTTCATTAATAATTCGTGCAAGACTTATGATTCCCCAACATCCACATAAAAAAAAAGGAGATAATAATTGCATTCCATTCATGTTTAATACATACTCATAAATCTTTTATTGTTTAAAAAAAAAACAGAAAAAATCAATAAAGCTGTTTCCCCGACATCCTTATCGGACTCGTGCAAACTCAAAGATCATGGAAGAACTTGAGCAAAATCAAGAGGTGGTGAGAATGGATGTCAACCAATTAAAGGACAAGGTTGATCAAATCTTAGAAGCTATACAAGCTTTGTCAAGGAAGGGGAACATAGATGAGAATCCTCCAGCTGTAAATGAAGAACAACAAACCACTCCTTCTCACCCACCAGGCTTTACACCGACTATCCAACAACCTCGTACAACAACTATACAATTTCCTATGTACGGTCTTCCACCCGGTTATACTCCACCCTTAGTCGTCAACCCCATGGAAAACAACCCAAACCACTTAAATCCCCAAAACACTCTACCCTCAGAAAATACTCCATATATTGCTCCCCAAGTACCCAATTTCGATGCTAATGGGAATTGGCATCAACCTCACATTGGGGATGATACACAATCAAAGGAAAAATTCCAGGTCTTGGAAGAGAGAATAAAAGCTATTGAGGGGTATAATGTTTATGGTCTCGAAGCTTTCGATATGTGCTTGGTTCCTAATGTGACTATCCCTCCCAAATTCAAGATTCCTGACTTTGAAAAATACAAGGGAAACACATGTCCTAAAAATCATCTAACTATGTATTGCAGAAAAATGGCATCTCATGCTCATAACGATAAACTTCTCATTCACTTTTTCCAAGACAGTCTGAGTGGGGCATCGTTAAGTTGGTATATGCATCTTGAGCGAAATCCAATTCATTCTTGGAAAGACCTAGCTGATGCCTTTTTGAAGCAATATAGGTACAACATTGACATGGCCCCTGATAGAATGCAATTGCAAAATTCCTTGAAAAAGGACAACGAAGCTTTCAAAGAATACGCACAACGGTGGAGAGAAATGGCATCACAAGTAGAACCCCCATTATCTGAAAGAGAAATGGTGGGTATGTTTATGAATACTCTCTAGTCGCCTTTTTACGACAAGATGATAGGGAGTATATCATCAAATTTTTCTGACCTTGTCATGATAGGATAAAGGATAGAAAGCGGGATGAGGAGTGGCAAGATCGTCTGTGCAGCAACTAGCGTGAAACGACCCCAACCGACATTCACAAAAAAGAGAGAGGGGGATGCCAATGTTGTAATGATAAGCCCTAGAGTCTCCTATTTTCCACCCATCAATTCTTATCGACCCCCAAATTTCCAGCCCACGATACCACAAACTCCTTCATATGTGGCCGCAACTACACAAGTTCCATACTCTCAATATCACCCTTCAAGGCCACCTTTTTATCAACCACCACCTACCACATTTTCCCCACAAAATCAATGGAACCAGAACCCAATCTCAAATCTCTATAGACCACCTATCAATCGAGAAAAAAGGATAACCCGTTTTGATCCAATTTCCGTCACGTATAGCCAATTGTTGCCCCATTTACTTCAAAATTCAATGGTAGTCATAAGACCAATGAAACCTCTTGAACCACCATTTCCAAAATGGTATAATCCGAATTCCAAATGTGAATATCATGCAGGAGCCGTTGGGCATTCCATTGAAGATTGTCAAGCTCTAAAATCTAAAGTGCAAGAATTGATTAATTCCAAATGGCTTACCTTCAAGGAAGACGGTCCCAACATAGGGAGTAATCCTTTACCGGGCCACAGGGATGCCTCTGTCAATGTCATTGAAGATGAGATAGACCAATATGCAACAGATGGTCGTGTGTTCACCATGGGATCATGTATGGAAAGTAGTATATCTTTCCCAAAACCATTGGAAATTCTTTACAAAAAGGAAAATCTTAAGCCAACTCCTAGCAAGCCAAATGCAATAATTGTGCAACCACCGATCCCTTTTCCTTATGGAAATACCAAGGCAGTACCGTGGAAATACGAAGTCACATCCCATTTGGCCAATCATCAACCAAGTGATGGTTGTGAACCTGAAGGAATTGATGTCACTAACATCTCAGGGATTGGTGGAATGACTCGGAGTGGTCGAGTATACACTCCTGAACAACTTAGGAAAAAGGGAAAAAAGATATGTATCATGCCGTAAAAGGACAAGAGACTAGTAAAAAGACGGTATTTGAAGAAGAAGCTAATGAATTTTTGAAGTTTATCAAGCAAAGTGAATATAAAGTGGTGGATCAGCTAAATCAAACCCCTTCCAAGATATCAATTCTCTCCTTGTTATTAAACTCTGAAGCACATAGAAGAGCACTAATAAAAGTTTAAAATGAGGCCCATGTTACTCACGATATCACCATCGATCAGTTTGATGGAGTTGTCGGTAACATCACTGCTAGTAGTTGCCTGAGTTTTAGTGATAATGAATTACCAGCTGAAGGGACAGAGCATAATAAAGCACTACACATCTCTGTGAGGTGTCACGATCATATTCTTGCACCAGTACTAATAGATAATGGTTCATCATTAAATGTCATGCCTAAATCAACATTGTCAAAACTATTTGTTGAGGGAGCCTGTTTGAAGCCTAGTGCTTTGGTGGTGAAAGCATTTGATGGATCTAGAAGACAAGTTGTTGGTGAGATTGACCTGCTAATTCAAATCGGACCCCACATCTTTGGGATAACCTTCCAAGTAATGGATATTAAACCAGCATACAGTTGTCTTTTATGGAGACCATGGATTCATGCTGCTAGAGCAGTGACATCTACCCTCCATCAAAAGCTAAAGTTTATAGTGAACAATAAACTGATAATAATATATGGCGAAGAAGATATGATAGTAAGTCATTTGTCTTCTACAGGCTACATTGAAAACACGGAGGAAGCCATAGAGACTTCCTTTCAAGCATTAGAAATGGCCAATGTCGTCTTCATGGGTGAAGAATATCGTTTAAAAGAACCAAAACTATCTACCACATCATTGGAGTTTACCAAATCTATGTTGGAAGGAGGAGTTTTTGTTAATTTGGGAAAGTTGATAGAAATACCAGAAAAGAACAATAGGTACGGGTTGGGATATGTACCTACTCAAGCTGATAAAGAGAAGGCTGCAAAGGGAAAAAGAGAAAATTGGACACCGAATTCACAGAAGATTCCTATTTGTGACATTCGACAAACTTTTCAAAGCGCCGGAATAATATATGCTCATCAAGTGGCTGTTACAGAAGAGGATCATGTTGATGATGACACCCTCAAGCTAGTGTACCCTTGTCCTCCAAACACCAATCTCAACAATTGGAAGATCCTCGAGTTTCCCGTGTTTGTTAATTCATGTTCAAAGTAATTATGCATTTTTTAACTCCTTTTGTTATGCCTAAGGCTATAAGGATAATTAACTAGGGCATATGTATTTCAATTCCGTACTTATTATAAATAAATGCATTTTTGAATTCTCCAGTTTTTGTCATTCTCTTTTCTTTTTTGGCAATCCTTATTCATTTTTTTTTCTTTTTTCCCCCCTTAATTTAAACAATGCAGAGTCGAAAACGAATATGTTGAAAATGGCAGCGCTAGAACCCTTTCTTGTAATTTTGAACGTCTAATTAATCATGCTGACGAGGTTTGTGAAGATGACTGTGAGCCTCCCCCAGAACTAGAAAAGTTAATTGAACAAGAAGCTAAGATAATCCAACCCTATCAAGAACCTGTTGAGGTGATCAACCTAGGGAGTGATCATGATAAGAAAGAAGTTAAAATCGATATGTCTATGAAAGAAACTGAACGAGAAAAGTTGGTTAAACTTTTATTTGATTATGTGGATGTCTTTGCATGGTCATATCAGGATATGCCTGGGCTAGATACTAACATAGTTGAACACAAGCTACCACTCAAGCCTGAATATGCTCCAATTAAACAAAAATTGAGGAGGATGAGACCTGATATGTCACTTAAAATTAGAGAAGAGGTTAAAAAGCAATTTGATGCTGGTTTCTTAGCAGTAGCAAAATATCCTCAATGGGTGGCTAATATTGTACCAGTTCCAAAAAAGGATGGAAAGGTTCGAATGTGTGTTGACTATCGGGATTTAAATAAAGCTAGTCCTAAAGATGATTTTCCTCTGCCTCATATTGACGTCCTGGTAGATAGCACTGCTCAATACTCTCTTTTCTTCTTCATGGATGGTTTCTCAGGATATAATCAAATCAAGATGGCTCCCGAAGATATGGAAAAAACTACATTCATCACACAATGGGGAACTTTCTGCTATAAAGTGATGCCATTTGGATTGAAGAATGCCGGGGCAACCAATCAAAGAGCAATGGTAACTTTGTTTCATGACATGATGCATAAGGAAATAGAGGTTTACGTGGATGATATGATTGCAAAATCTCAAACCGAAGAAGATCATGTTGTTAACCTTCGAAAGTTATTTGAGCGACTAAGGAAGTTCAGACTCCGTTTAAACCCTGCTAAATGCACCTTTGGTGTAAGATCAGGCAAATTACTTGGGTTTATCGTTAGTCAAAAAGGGATAGAAGTGGACCCATATAAAGTAAGAGCAATACAAGAAATGCCAGCTCCACGCACAGAAAAAGAAGTTTGTGGCTTCTTGGGTAGATTGAATTACATTGCGAGGTTTATATCGCATCTCACCGCTACATGCGAGCCAATTTTTAAATTATTGCGCAAAGACCAAAAAGTTGAGTGGAATGATAATTGTCAAATGGCTTTCGAAAAGATTAAGCAGTACTTGTCAAAACCTCCCGTCTTAGTACCTCCAGTTCCTGGGAAACCGCTTATTATGTACTTAACAGTACTTGAGGAGTCAATGGGTTGTGTATTGGGACAACATGACGAATCTGGTAGGAAAGAACATGCTATTTATTATTTGAGCAAAAAGTTCACCAGTTGTGAAACAAGGTATTCACTACTTGAACGAACATGTTGCGCATTGGCATGGGCTGCTCGTCGGTTGAGGCAATATATGTTATGTCATACAACTTGGTTGGTGTCTAAAATGGACCCAATTAAGTACATCTTTGAGAAACCTGCTCTTACTGGAAGGATTGCCCGTTGGCAAATGTTGTTATCAGAATACGATTTAGTATATGTTACACAAAAATCCATCAAAGGAAGCGCACTAGCAGAGTATTTGGCCCAACAACCGATAGAAGATTATCAATAAATGCAATGTGAATTCCCCGATGAAGGCATATTGACTTTAGGTGAAGAGACCAAATCATCTGATAAAGAAAATTGGATGTTGGTGTTTGATGGTGCCTCTAATGCGTTGGGGCATGGAATTGGAGCCATTTTAATTTCCCCTGAGAACCAGTTCACTCCATTTACGGCTAGGTTGTGTTTTGATTGTACAAACAACATTGCAGAATATGAGGCATGTGTTATGGGCATTAAAGCAGCTATCGAATCAAATGTAAAATTTCTTGAGGTATATGGAGACTCATTGTTGGTCATCCATCAGACGAAAGGAGAGTGGGAAACGCGAGATTCCAAATTGATTCTGTATCACACCCATATCAAAGAATTGACAGAACACTTTGAGATGATTACTTTTCACCATATCCCTCGAGAAGAAAACCAGTTAGCTGACGCCTTGGCCACTTTGTCGTCAATGTTCAAAATAACCACTAATCAAGACGTGCCAATCATAAAGATTCAACAAAGAGATAAACCTGCATATTGCTTATCAATAGAAGAAGAGTTTGATGGCAAGCCGTGGTTTTATGACATCAAATCATATGTTAAGAATAAAGAATATCCATTGGGTATTTCAGAGAACGACAAAAGAGTTTTAAGGAGATTGTCAATGAACTTCTTCTTAAGCGGGGATGTGCTTTATAAGAGAAATCATGATATGGTTCTCCTCAGATGTGTGGATAAAGCAGAAGCAGAGAAAATCATCCAAGAGGTTCACGAAGGTTCTTTCGGAACTCATGCAAATGGGCATGCAATGGCAAGAAAAATCTTAAGGGCTGGCTACTATTGGTTGACCATGGAGTCCGATTGCTTTAGTCACGTAAAGAAATGTCATAACTGTCAAATATATGCTGATAAAGTACATGTACCACCCACCTCTTTGAATGTTTTAACATCACCATGGCCATTTTCAATGTGGGGAATGGATGTTATTGGACTCATTGAGCCTAAGGCTTCAAATGGACACCGGTTTATCCTAGTAGCTATTGATTATTTCACAAAATGGGTTGAAGCTGCTTCTTATGCCAATGTGACGAGAAGTGTGGTTGTCAGATTCATCAAAAGAGAATTGATTTGTCGATATGGCTTGCCAAATAAGATAATCACTGACAATGCGACTAATCTGAACAACAAGATGATGAAAGAGTTATGTGATAGTTTCAAAATTCAGCACCATAATTCTTCTCCATATCGTCCAAAAATGAATGGGGCTGTAGAAGCAGCAAACAAAAATATCAAGAAGATCATACAAAAGATGGTGAAGACATATAAGGATTGGCATGAAATGCTTCCATTTGCATTACATGGCTATAGAACCTTTGTTCGTACCTCAACAGGGGCAACTCCTTTCTCGTTGGTGTATGGAATGGAAGCGGTACTTCCCATTGAAGTTGAAATTCCCTCCTTAAGAGTCCTTATGGAAACAAAACTAGAGGAGGCAGAGTGGATTCAATCACGATATGACCATTTGAATCTCATAGAAGAAAAAAGAATGATAGCTTTGTGTCATGGTCAGCTATATCAGAAAAGACTCAAAAAAGCATACGAGAAAAAAGTCCGTCCTCGAGAGTTTCGAGAAGGAGACTTAGTGTTAAAGAAAATATTGCCCATAAAAAAGGATTCTCGGGGAAAGTGGACTCCGAACTACGAAGGACCATATGTTGTGAAAAAAGCTTTCTCTGGGGGAGCTCTGATACTCGCAGAAATGGATGGAGATGAGCTTCCACTTCCAGTAAACTCAGATGCA
Source organism: Cicer bijugum (assembly GCA_037974875.1). Lineage (NCBI taxonomy): Eukaryota > Viridiplantae > Streptophyta > Magnoliopsida > Fabales > Fabaceae > Cicer > Cicer bijugum. The sequence goes on along the minus strand of JBBPBT010001178.1, from coordinate 7,523,478 downwards.
GTTAAGAAATATTATGCATAAAAAAAAATATATAAAAAAAAACTGGGCTCGCTAGGTTGAAAACCTAGGTTGAAAACCTGAAAAGGCAACCTAGGCAAAAATTAGAGCATCCTGATGGATTGAAAACTTGGAAGAGCAGTCCATGCAAAAGTTAGGGATAACAAAAAGATCAAGCATTTCAAACTGTGTCATTTATTATTTTTAGAAGTTCTAAATTACAAGAATGACTAGCGTTTGTTATCTCTCCAACTAAAGCTAAACACATTCACCACATTGTAATCCTTGTCTCATTAGTTTTGTTTTCAATATAACGAATGCATATTTTCCAATGATGTCATTCGATGTTGTACCTTACACTGTTTCTAAATTAATTCAGTTTCATTGATTGATTTATTCTAGTATTTTAAAATGTTATTTTATGATAATAAATATTATAATTGGAAATATGTAAAAATATAAAATAAAAAAAGTCTTAAATATTTTGACGCTTGAAAATATATACATGGGAGCTCGAGATATATGGCTGTATAAAAAATTGAAGGATAAGCATTTTAAATAATGCACATTTGATTGACCTCAAGAAAAAGTGATTACACAAGATATACTAGAGTCATCATTGTTATCGTCGTTGATTCATTGAATCTTATAAGTGTGTAAAGTCGCATAAGGATCGGGGAACTAAAAAATAATAAATAAATAAATAAGAATTTATCTTCATTGCATGCGTCTTACATTTTTTTTCAAAAAAAACTCACACATGATTTATGCATCTTCACTCATATTTTTACTTATACTCAACAAATTCTTATATCATGCATAATGAATTAATCATGCATATCTTATGTGTATATTTTATTTATATTCAACAACTTTTGAGTCACATTGTTCATTTTACGTTTGCATTGCAATTACCACATACATGCACTTTGTTTAAAAAAATAAATAAAAATAAAAATAAAACAAATTTATCTCATTTTATTTACATTCTAAATTTTAAACTCATGTTTGGTTTAGTCATCATTTTATTTTATATTAAGATCGGTAAGCAATCCGAGATCATTATTTGTGTCAAGCAATCCGAGATCATTTTATCTATGTCATTTTATCTACGCATCGGTAAACAATCTTATGTCATTTTATCTATTTCGGTAAGCAATCCGAGATCATTTTATCTATGTCATTTTATCTACGCATCGGTAATCAATCCGATCATGCTTTTTATTTACTTCCCTAAACCATTGGTCTTAGTCATTTTTGCCATTTTGTTTTTATTTATTTTTGCTAATCACTTTTTTTTATGTCAAATTATTTTTACATTTACATTTAAAGTTAACTTACTTTCGAACAAAATTTAGGTCCTTATATTTATTTATCTTTACCATGTAAAATATAATTAAATAGGGACAGCTGTAGTACCTAATTTTTGTCCCAATAATTTAAAAATATTTTAATAATAATAATATATTTAATAAATATTTTATATTTATTAACAGAAATATACAAATTAGTATTTTACAATCCAATTTCCAGCCTGTATTTCCAGCTTTGCTTTCCTATCAATTTCCAGCCTGTCTTGTTTTCCTATCAGCACACCCAACAAACAGATTGTTCACGTTTCCTCTGCTTCACAAGCATACTCACAAGCATACACAACCTCCTAGCATACACAACCTCCTGACAAAGGAAACCAGCTTTTATTTTCTTTGTATTAGTGTGAAACAATGCAAGATTTAAAACTGGAATTTATCTAAAAGACATAAGTATGCACTGCTTTACCTATAAATAGAGACAAAAAAAAATCAAGAGAAAAGAGAAAAAACACATATTCTAAAATTCTGAAATAGAGAGAAGAGGTTCTTTTTTTCGAAAGTTCGATTTTAAACACTAAAACAGATCAAGATCGAATTTTTATTATTGTTATCAAAACCAACAGAGGAACAACTTGAAGAAGGGTGAAGGTATTTTCGCTTTCTTCATTTTAAAAGTTATTATTGTTATAGATTTGATTGAGAAGTATTAGAAGGTTAGAAAGGATAGGATTCGACCCTTACTTGTTTTGGCCGCCGTTTGCGTTCTTCTGGATCCGCCGCTCAGTTTGTTTGCGTTCTTCTGGATCCGCCGCTCGTTTTGGTTTCAGGATGAAGCATGCGGCTTCTGTGGCTTTTTTTCAAGATTAGTGTTTTTATTTTACCACTTAGGTTTCTGAAGATTAGGGTTTTTATTTTTTTTATTTTAGATATGACATATTTTTTTTGAAGTTGTACTATTTTTTTTTTAATTTTGAAATTTAATCTCAAAAATAAATAAAAAAATAATAAATTTTCTTAAGAGTATTAACTAGATGTGACATCTTTTTAATCTTTGAGTTATTAGAACACAAATTGTGACAATTTGATGGTTCTAAATCTCATAATCACAAATATATTAATAAACTAAAAAAAATCATAAACAAATTAATCATAAAATCTATTTAAAGTTAATTAAAATCTTTCAATCTCGAAGTTACATAATACAAATTATATATTTTGTTAATTCTAAAACTTATTTTTAAAAATTTTATTTAATTATTATTATTATTATTATTATTACTATTATTATTTAATCTTGGAGTTCGTTAGGATACAAATTAAACTATTTGTTTGTTTTGAAGTTCAATCTAAAAATAAAAAATAAAAATATTCTTAAGAGGATTAAATCAGATGTGACATCTTTTTACTCCTTGAATTTTGAGACACGAGTTGTACAATTCGATCGTCTTAAAATTCATATTTTAAGATAATTATTCAAATCAAACAAGTTTATTTCTTTATGTTTGTCAAAATTAAAATACAATTTATTTAAAAGCAATCAACACATCCGCATTTTCTACCAAGAACTATGTAGCTTTGATTTCTCCATCGCACCGGGAGATACGTAGGAGCAAGATCACACTCTTGTCAAGCACAATAATAAAAAACTTTTTTTTTACTCTTTTAAATACGTTTTTATCGCATTTATAAAAATAATTTATATTCATATTTAATAATAAAAAATAAGTATATTTAAGTTGATATAATTTTGCACAATTAGGTAACCGTTTTTTAGCGGATGTCGTAGGGTGCTAATACCTTCCCTACGCATAATTGACTCCTGAATTCAAAATTTGGTATCAAAGACTATTTTTTATATTTTTTTATATTTTTAAGGGTTTCCCAATATTTTCCCTATTTTAAAATAAATTTTGGTGGCGACTCCATTGAATTCGAGATATATTTTCCCTATTTTAAACTATTATGATAAAATATATATAAAAAGATTATTTCGTAAAAAAATTGTTAGGTAGAGTAACGTGTGAAACTAGCTATGACAAAAAAATTTAGTTATTAGAAACAAATTTGTTAAAATTAAAAAATAGTTGCATATTCATTTTAATATTACATAAATAGCGAATTAGTTATATTTTTATTTTTATTTTTAGTGAATATATAATAAAATGTTTTTTTCTTTCAATTTTAGTTAACATATAATAAAAATAGTTCAAAATTATGTTATGGAATATGGTTAGTATACAGTTACAACAATTTCATTCAATCAACCAAAATTCATTAAGATTATAGTATGAAATATTATTTTTGTATTTT
>JBBPBT010001178.1:7469948-7519478 GCA_037974875.1 Cicer bijugum | reverse complement strand
ATTTTAAAAACTATTTATACTATTTATTATCAATCGCTAATATACAATTCATTATTACGGTATATATAAAGTTAATTAAACAAAAATATTCAAAATATGAATCAAATAAATCGGGTCAATTTAAACATACGTGACAAAAATTATATTAGGTTTGTTGTTATGTTACAAATATTTATTTATTATATATTTAGTATAATAATAATTTGCTGTTATATTACAAATATTTATCAGAATATTAATATATCAAGTTTTCATTCAAAAATAAAAGTTAGTTATATTGTATTTGTTTGAGCATGTTGTTATTATTGTGAAATTTCCCATCTCATCCCAACATTTCCAAAAGCCCTAAAATATATTTTTTCTTTTGAAAATCTAACTTTTTCCTAAATCAATCAATTTAAGCGAGATTTGTTTGGATTAATAATTTTGGAGATGTAAATACTAATTTGAATTTTTTAGCCTGAGATTTACTCATAAGTGTAAAATATTATAAAATTAACATTTTACAACTTTGAACTAACCAATTTAAATACCTAAAAAATTATGAAAATTTTCAATTTAACATTTACACATTTGAATTGATCAATCCGAATAAATCTCGTCCACATTCATTATTTCGAATAGGTTAAAATTAGCAAATAAAAAGAAAATTTTGGGGTCTTCTAATAATGTTGGGGTGAGATGAGAAGAACCCTTATGATTATTTTTGTATAATCATACGGTTTTGAATTTTGGCTTGTGAAACAATTGAGTAGTATCTTTGATTACAACTGTGGTAGTTGCAAATTTTACTTGTGTTTCTCTTTGACTTTTCTTACATCTTGTCATAATTACTTCATGAAAACATATGAACGTTATCATTTTTTCTTAAAATTTACATTTCATTTGATGTTTTCATTATTTATGTCTCGGCAACAAGAATGTGATTAACAATGTAAAAAGGCACACTCTATTAGGGATGAAAACTTCACCCTCACACAAATGCTCGTTAAACTTTATATGTGGAGTGTCTAGAGCTCACCAATGAAAATGAATACATTCAATTCCATCATTTTAACTCTCCGTATTAATTTCATTTTATATTGTTTGTTCAAGATGAGTAATCATTTACTTTTGGGAAAATATTTTCTATCTTCACTTTTAATTACAAAAATGTTATCTTGTTTTCTAATATTTGTATGAGAAACAATTAAATAAACAAAAAAATTGGTGATAATTTTGTAATTAAGAAAGGATGAAATGAAAATAATAGTTAAAAGTAAAATGGAGTATTTTAGTATTTTCAAAATAGTTTCAAAATATGAATTTACTGTATATTGTATTTTAGTATTAGTTGGAATTTAGGCAAGAAATATATATGTATCTAGAAATCAAGTTTGAACAACTTTTGCTGAGAATTAGTTAGAGATTAACTATGATTTTTAAAGTTAACTATAAATTAACTAGGAAAATGTTTCCTCATAATTTGCATTACATCTTTGTACGACAAATTTGGAAGCTATGTTGTAGCATTAAATTTGTAGCTATCTATTTTTGAATCTATAATAACAATATACAACAGTTTTGGTTATTATAAACAACAATGGTAAACAAAATGTTGTCCTAGAATAATTTTAAAACTGTTGTTTATATTCTAGCAAAGACTACGGTTTTTTGTTAGTGTTGCTTAAAGTACATATAAACTGTTGTTAACTGGCAATGCCTCATACAAGAACGATTTAAAAATTATTGTCAAATGAATATGCATTTTTTATTTATTTTAAACAAACACTTTTGAGAAGTCGGAATAGAGACAATATGTTGTAGTACACTAATCAAGAATCAACATTATAATATCATTAATGAAACCAAAGTAACACAAAGTTAGGCTACATTCAACACTTCTATAGCTAGTGACAAATTCTTGCACGTTTAAAGTATTAATTGAAAATATAAAAAATTAGTTTGCAAGTAGAAGTGCAATACACCCATCTTATCAATTATATCAACAACTTCGTCGTCGATGATGCCCTAGACAGCTTCCACATTAATGTCAGATTCATCTACCAACATTTTTTTTTTTTGCATAAGCAAATAAATACTACACACACTACAATCTACGAACATCACTCAATTAGTTGTACTCGTAACAAATCATAGAATAATTGACCCAACTCAAAAAACTTATAAAAATCATGCATAAATACTTAAATACACACTCATGAACATTATATCGACAAACCTCAATTTTTAAATATGATTTAGTATCGTATTTTATCTATTTAGACCATTTGGTTCCAAAATTTTAATGTCACTTACAATAAAGATCTTGGAGCACGCATATTTCCCATGTTTCTTCTTGAGAACACAAGCATACACATATCTAAAAGAAACTTCATGCTTCAACTTTTCCTCATATAATTTATACTTTTAGAATATAATAAATATCAATATAATAGTATAGAGAATTATAAATTTATCAGTTCTTCTTATGCAGACTAAAGCTTATAATGCCTCTAGTGTGCACACAACGATTATCAACATACTTCTTCCTTCACTCCAGTGTCAAAATATAATATATTTACCATATACCCTTATAACATAAATATGAATATATTTATCATAAAAAAATATATGCGGAATAATATTTCCACTTTTCACTGGGGAAGAATCCAATTTAAATTAGTAAGTTAAATTAGATAGGAGTATGCAATCATTAAGCAAAAAAGAATCCAACTTATCAAAAGGGTTGAGATAAATACTTTGTTAATAGGTGGGAGTGTTACTAACAGGTGATTTCAAGATAGCAAAAAACACATAGAATGATTGCAAACAAAAAATAATTTATAGACTATAGTATAATATAATTACTAAAACTTGAGAATGCATGTTACAAGGAATGGAAGCATCCTCATATGTTAAACCATAGTCCTAAATCTTGATTGAAACCATATAACACATTTTTAACTCATTTTATTAAATCATCAACTTTATGAGTTCGATTGTCTAATTGGAATAAAGGAATGCAACATACTCAATTTAGGTATTATATATGAATTTTAACATCGATCAATAATGAATCCTACAAATACACCCACAACGACAACATCAATTAGTTCACAAACATTTTTAATTCATATTCGGTGTTTACACAAATATGAAAATAGCATGAATAGAGTTATCTAGCATTTTCATGAGGAGTTCAAGATATCATAGTGATGTTTAAATCATCAAAATGGAGATAGAAATTAGAACAATGTTGGTGTTGTGAAATTGAGACCTAGTAGCAATTATTGTGCAATATTTGGAGTTGTAGACATCCAATCAACTCGAGACAAAAACCATTTGAAAAAAATACATTTGACTACGTTTGTTATGAAGATCACTTAGTCACAAAATGTTGTTTTGACGAAGTTAATTACTTTTGAATTGACAAATTTATATCTTGAAACATTTTGGGCCTAACTCACTTTTTTTTTATCAAATTAAGTATTGTAATATCTTCTTTGAAATACCCACTTGAAAGGGTATTTTAGACATTTCTATTGTTTTGTATATATACTCATTGTAACCCTATTAACTTAAGTTTGGTTCATTCTATATTATGAAACCCTAAAGTGGTTGTCTATCTTTTTCCTCTTTTCATTATTAACATGGTATCAAAGAGCTTTGGTTGATTTTGGGATCTATTGTAAAGAAGAGAGATACTATTTTGATAGAAAACACAATCATCAAAACAGAAAAGAGAAGAGTAACCCTATTCCCGATTTTGTTAAATCAGTCTCAGAAAAACATCGATTACGCATTCGTTAACCGTTGGATCAGGCTGAAATTTGGACAGTAGGTTCACAACATTCAGGCCTTCGTCTTCAACGGTCGGATCGGGAAAATGACGTCTGGAGAGGGAGAAATCATGCTCGCACAGCAGCAGGTTATCCCTAATTTATTTTGTCTTAGTGATTGTGTTTGTCGTATTTTTCTGTCATTATTTGCTATGGCTGGTGCTAAGGATGATTCTCTTCAAGCTATTAGTGTTCACCTCAATGGACAAAATTACTCCTATTGAAGTTATGTGATGAAAAATTTTTTGATTGGAAAAGATATGTGGGGTTTTGTGGATGGAACTTCTGTTAAGCCTACCGATAAAAAGGATGAAACTCAATATGCAAAAGATCTGAAAACATGGAATGTTAGTAATTCAAAAATTATTACTTGGATTAATAATTCTGTTGAGTTGTCTATAGGAGTGCAACTAGCAAAATATGATACTGCTAAAGAGATTTGGGATCACTTGAAACGTTTGTATGTTCAGTCTAACTTTGCAAAACGTTATCAGTTGGAAAGTGATATTAGAGCCCTTAAGCAGAACAATATGACCATTCAGGAATTCTATTCGGCAATGACTAATCTATGGGATCAATTGGCTCTTATGGAATCACCTGAGTTGAAAGCTGTCAAAGCATACATTGATCAAAGAGATGAGCAACATCTGGTTTGGTTTCTAATGGCTCTTCGTGATGATTTTGAGGGCCTTCGTGGGGGTATTTTGCATCGTTCCCTCCTTCCTAATGTTGAATCAGTAGTTAGTGAATTGTTGGCAGAAGAAATCAGACTTCAGACTCATTCAGGTGTGTCAGATAAAGGAACTCTCTCAACTCCTCCATCTGTTTTTGTTGCTCCTGTTCAAAAAGGAAAATCTCAAGGGAGGGTTGGGCTTGGTAATGATGAATGTGCATTTTGCAAAGAAAAAGGTCATTGGAAAGCACATTGTCCGAAATTAGGGAGAGCACATAAAAAGAATTTTAGGGGGCCATCGTCTAATGTTGTTGCTTATACTCCTTCTACCATTGGCTCTAGTTCTGGTTCTGTATACTCATCTGAGACTGCTTCCCAAATATCTGATATTGCAGAACAACTTCAAAAACTTCTTGCCACTCAATCACATGCAATGTCTGCCACCTCTTCTAAAGGTTTGAACTCCTCTGGTATGTCAGGCATATCTCCTTCCATATGGATTCTTGATTCTGGAGCATCTCATCATATGACATACGATGATAAATCTTTTGTGTATATGAAACCTGCCTCGTCTGTGTCAGTTGTGACTGCTGATGGCACTCCTATGCCACTAGCAGGCATTGGTTCTGTCTCCACACCTAACCTTTCTCTTTCTGATGTTTATCATATTCCTAATCTTACTTTGAGTCTTGCTTCTGTTAGTCAAATATGTGATTTTGGTTATTCGGTTATATTTTCTTCCACTTCTTGTTGTGTGCAGGATCCACATTCCGGGAGGCTGATTGGGACAGGCCATAGACAGGGGGGACTTTATATTTTGGATGACCTGAGACTCCCAGATACTGCAGCCTCAACAACTACTGCTGACTTATTATCTAGTTTTCGCTTAAATTCTTTATCTTCTAATTTTTATTTATGGCATTCTCGCCTTGGACATGTTTCTGCTTCTAGATTAAAATATTTGGCTTCTACTGGAGCCTTGGGAAAGTTACAAACCTGTGATATCTCAGATTGTTGTGGTTGTAAACTTGCAAAATTTTCAGCTTTACCGTTTAATAAAAGTGTTTCTGTTTCATATGCGCCTTTTGATTTAGTCCACTCTGATGTTTGGGGTCCATCACCGGTTCTCACCAAAGGTGGATCTAGATACTATGTTTCGTTTATTGATGATTACACTCGTTATTGTTGGGTTTATCTTATGAAAAATCGGTCTGAATTTTTTGACATTTATCGTATGTTTCGTGCAATGGTCAAAACTCAACATAACTCTATTATAAAGTGTTTTCGTTGTGATTTAGGTGGTGAATATACCTCTAATAAATTTTCTGAATTACTTGCTTATGATGGCACTCTCCACCAAACATCTTGTACTGATACTCCTCAACAAAATGGAGTTGCTGAAAGAAAACACCGTCATATTATAGAGACTGCTCGTTCCCTTTTGTTGTCCGCTTCAGTTCCTAGTGAGTTTTGGGGAGAAGCAGTCCTTACTGCTGTTCATGCTATTAATAGAATTTCATCCTCTATCATATCAGGTTTGTCTCCTTTTGAAAAATTGTATGCTTCTACCCCTGATTATTATTCTTTGAAAGTTTTTGGTTCTACTTGTTTTGTTCTTCGCCCTCAAGTAGAGCGCGGTAAGTTGTCTTCTCGTTCAGTCATGTGTGTTTTTCTTGGCTATGGGGATGGTCAAAAGGGTTATCGTTGTTATGATCCTCATGCAAGAAAACTTTATGTATCTCGTAATGTTGTTTTTCTTGAGCATATCCCTTTTTACTCTGTTTCCTCTGATTCTCAAATTACTAAGAGTTCTGAACTAACCCATATTGATCCATTTGGTTCTAATGATAACGCTTCTAGCGATTGTAATATTGAGAATTGCAGGACAAATACTTCTACTCCACTTGATGACATCCCTCTTGTCCCCCCGGCTGCCCAACCACCTCCTGCGATTGTTGATCCTCCTCGTTACCCTTCTCGTCAACGTAAGTCTACTCAGTTACCTGATTTTGTCTATTCCACTTACTCAGCTTCATTTGCTTCTTTCTTAACCTCTATTCACAGTTTGTCTGAGCCCTCTTCCTATAAAGAGGCTGTTCTTGATCCTCTTTGGCAGCAGGCTATGGCAGAAGAACTATCTGCATTGCATAAAACCAACACTTGGGAATTAGTACCTCTTCCTCCTGGAAAACGTGCTATTGGGTCTCGTTGGGTATACAAGATCAAAACTAAGTCTGATGGGTCAGTTGAGCGCTACAAAGCACGTCTTGTTGCCTAGGGTTTCTCTCAACAATATGGTATGGATTATGAAGAAACTTTTGCTCCTGTAGCCAAGATGACCACTATTCGTACTCTTATTGCAGTTGCATCTATTCGTCACTGGCATATTTCTCAAATGGATGTCAAAAATGCTTTTTTAAACGGTGAGCTTCATGAAGAAGTCTATATGGTCCCTCCACAAGGAGTTTCTCATAATCAAGGGGAAGTATGTAAGTTAAAAAAGGCTCTATATGGTCTTAAACAGGCTCCTCGAGCTTGGTTTGAGAAATTCTCTACTGTGATTACTTCTCTTGGTTTTCGCTCTAGTGAACATGATTCTGCATTGTTTATAAGGTCCACCACTTATGGTCGCATTATACTTTCTCTATATGTTGATGATATGATTATTACAGGTGATGATGTTAGTGGAATCAATGAGTTGAAATTGCAGTTAGCCAAACAGTTTGAGATGAAGGACTTGGGAACTCTTCGCTATTTCTTGGGGATTGAAGTTGCCTACTCTCCTAGAGGCTACCTTCTTTCTCAATCCAAGTACATTGCCAACATTCTTGACCAGGCTCGTCTTTCTGATACTAGAGCAGCAGATACTCCTCTTGAGTTGAATGTGAAATATGCTCCATCGGATGGTGTTTCTTTACCAAATCCCACTTTGTATCGTACTTTGGTTGGCAGCTTAGTGTATCTCACAATTACCAGAACTGACATTGCTTATGCTGTTCATGTTGTTAGTCAGTTTGTTGTCTCTCCCACTACAGTACATTGGGCAGCAGTTCTTCGGATTCTTTGTTATCTTCGAGGAACTCAATTTCAAAGTCTTCTCTTTCCATCGTCATCCTCATTAGAGTTACGAGCTTATTTTGATGCTGATTGGGCTGGTGACACCACAGATCGTAAATCTACCACAGGATTTTGTATCTTTCTTGGAGACTCTCTTATTTCTTGGAAGAGTAAGAAACAGGACATTGTCTCTCGTTCCTCTACAGAAGCTGAGTATCGTGCTATGCCATCTACTACTGCTGAAATAATTTGGTTGCGTTGGCTTTTGTCTGATATGGGTATCTCTCTTTCTGAGCCAACTCCGATGCACTGCGATAACAAGAGTGCTATTCAAATTGCTCACAACTCGGTCTTTCATGAATGCACCAAACACATTGAGATTGACTGTCATCTTACTCGTCATCATCTTCAGCATGGAACCATTACTCTACCGTTTATCTCTTCTTCTTTACAGATTGCTGATTTGTTCACAAAGATGCATTCCATCAAAAGTTTTCGTTTTTTAGTTGACAAACTCTCGATGCTCCATGTTAATGCATCGTGAGTTTGAGGGGAGATGTTAGATAATATTATTATACATTAGTAATAAGGGTATTTTAGACATTTATATTGTTTTGTATATATACTCATTGTAACCCTATTAACTTAAGTTTGGTTCATTCTATATTATGAAACCCTAAAGTGGTTGTCTATCTTTTTCCTCTTTTCATTGTTAACATGGATGACAACACAACTTGTACTCGTGAGTATCCAGCAGAACTGTCATAGAAGGAAAAATCTCCTTTGATTGAGTGCGAGTGCATGTTTTCCTAAAATTAAAACTCGGGGACAAGTTTAGGGGTGTAAATATTCACCTCACCCTTGCACATGCTTCGTTAGTAATACTATTGTCATTTTTAAATTTTATATACATGTATATATTTAATATATTTAATATATTTAATATTTTTTAAAATATTATAAATTATAATCTTATCTCTATAAAAATATGATTTTAATATTTTTTAATTTAATTATTGTAGTATCATATTAATTATAAAAAAATATGATTCTTATATTTATTATTTTAAAACATATAGTAAAACTGATGTAGATCTTTGGCTACTCTAAATTTTAAATAAAATCATCTTAAAATTATTTTTATGTTATAATCCAACACTATATAATTCTTTAAAATAAATCAACAAAAATTTAAACATAAAATCATTTTTCGCTCTATAAAGTAAGTCAACCTTAGCACTTTCACAATTTATTCTCTAAAAGTATTCATTTTAAATTACTATCAACCTTGAATGTTCAATAATCACTCATGTTAATAATATGATTTTTTTTAACTATTTCAATATTACGACGAACATTTTAAATTGATTTCAATAGCAAAATCTAAACTGTAATAACTCCAATACAACTCTCAACACTTTTAAGTGGTTTAAAATCAAAACTCACTTTAAAATAATTTTTTCTTCAAAGCTACCACATCTAATTTGTTTTATCACCAAAATAATATTTTTAGCTATTGAAACACGAAAATCAACAAAAAATATAAATGACTTTTAAAGTTATCTTTATAGACATGAGTCTATTTCAATGTGTATATTAAAACGATAGACTTGAGTCAATTTCATTATGTAAATTGCTTTCTTTGAAATAATATTCTCATTTGTAATTTTGTCCAAAACGTTATTCTTCAAACCCAAAACGTTCTTCTTTGAGACTTAAAGGAAACTTGGTCGTGAATGTTGAATATGTGCATTGGGACAAAGTTGATTAAGAATCCTGCACACATGTCATGTCAATAGTGTTTTTTGTTGTTCACGTCAATGTTTTATACTTGCTTCCAAATAATCAATATTTAGGTCAAAACTGCAAAACATTCATGTTTGTTTATGCAAGTGAACCTCCAAATCTTGACTTTTAATTGCTCATTAAATGTTGGAAAGTCCATGTGCGAAATGCCAATTGATTTATTGTGTGTTGCCCTTTCGAAAAGATCATTTTTTGTCAATTGTTCTTTAATAGAACAACCATAACATTATGGCGAATGTTTGTCCACCATTCTTTTAACAAACGACTTAAAAATTGACTTAATCTTGAAATGATTTCTTCTTCAAAATTGATTATTGTCATTTTGCTAATTGCTAGAAATATTTTATGAGTGCAATTAATTTATTCATCGTGAGAAAATCATTTCATAACAATTGGAAATGTTGTCTTTTATATGAGACGATAAATCTTTTGTTTAAGCAATACTTCCTATAGTTTCTCTCGATTTTGTCGATGTTGTGTGTCTTATCAATCAAGTATCACTCTGATATATATATATATATATATATATATATATATATATATATATATATATATATATATATGGTTACAAATGGTTATTTTGACCATTCTCCTTATTCTTTGGTTCAGGTCGTTCGTTATTTAATTATTAAGATAATTTTTGACTTATTTGATTCTCATTTGTTCATAAACTTGTTTGGAAAAATATTTTCTAATAATCTCATGAAACTTATGATATTATTGTTGCAATATTATGATACTATGCACTTGTTGATGTGAATGATTTCTGATTTATCCACTTATATGATTTCCGTTCCTTAAATAAAAACTCAAGTACAATAATTATAACACCATTCATAAACTTAAATATTTATTTAATAGAGTCTATTGTCATCAAAACTTATATCAAAAAGATTTTTACATCAACGTACTATAGTATCTACTTAGATGCTACGCACTACAATCACCACTTAGATATACATACATACACATATATAAATCATTTTTCATTCTCATTCTCATTCTCTCTATTGTTTTATAATTTATTATACTAATTATATTCTAAATATTTTTCAAAAATTCATATGTTTATCATCTTCATCTCGTGTATCATCACTTTCATCATCTTCTCAATCACCTTCACCATCTTCTTTCTCTCAAAGCATTTATTATAATGTAATACATATATATGGATTTGTTTTTTAGAAGTTAAAAAAAATGATTTCGACTTTTTATTTTTAAAAATAATTTTCATGATAATTTACTCAAAAATAGTGGAAGCTATTTCAAATTCAAAAAATAATTTTGATATTAAATAATTTTAGATATTTTAATATAATAAAAGTAACATTTAAAAAAATATTCTCTATAATTGAGGTGTTAACTACAGTAAAAATTTAGTCTCGTAATTTCAAGATATCGACTTTAAATCCCTTAAAAATAATTGTAAATTAACCAGTAATATCGTTTCGATTAATAAAAATTTGTCTGCTCTAATTTTGTTTTTCAAAAACAAAAATATTTCTCAATTTAATTATTTAATGAAATACATTATTTTGAAAAACTAGTAGCAACAATATAGAACAATTAACATGATTTTTTATGAGAAGTTATTTATACTAGTTTCTTATTTAAATTTTTTTTTTAAAAGTTATAAAGAAACATTAAAATCGCTAACAACATCCGAACCATTGTTTTTGGGTAATCCAACACCAAACAATTTTAATTTGAAAAAAAAAAACATTTTTAATCATAAAAAATAACAACAAACCTCACTTCTCTCTTTCTCTATCTAACCCCAACAAACCCCACTTCTTTTATTCAAAAAAAAAACCTCACTTCTTCTCTCTCTAGGGTTTCGAAACAAACTCTACCACAATCGTACGCTTCACTCTTTCCTCTTCGTGATCGACGGTATCTCGATTCTCCTCTTTTCGTCGTAGATTCCCTCAAGGTTCGTCAAATCGCGTCTTTTCTCTTATTCAATTCGAAGTTTCGTTTTGATTCTGCTTACGTGAATCTAGCTGAAGAAGCCAAGTTTGAATTTCGGTCTTTCGTTGTTCACGTGTAGTAAAATGAATGAAGAAAAAAATAGCATGAATTCTATTTTATTAATTTTATTTATGATTTATGATTGATTTAGCATTTGTTCGTCGTTGATGAAATGAAAGCATTTGGTAATTTTACTGAGGTGGTTTAATTTTGTTGGATGATTTGTGTGTTAGGGTTTGATTGAATGAACTTATTGTTTGAATGGTGCAGGGAAAAGGATTGTTAATGTAATCACTGATAAATAAACTTGTTAGTTGTTGGTGATTTTTTATTGTGGCGTGTGAATGTTGTTCGATGCTTGATGATAGTTGCTATGGACTTGAATGCATCTCCAATACCTGAAGAAGATGAAGATGTTTTTGAGGAAAAGATACATGTTCAAGAGTATATTCCTCCTGAAGAACGGGTAGAAAGTGGAGCTGATATAGCACGCCGGGTACACTTTTTCTCTCCTTTTATTTTTTCAACCTTTTGGGTTCATGGCAATGACAGTGATGGTAGTTTCTCTTTTTATAGTTGCGACTTGTGTGATTCAGACTTATGTTAATCTGACATGGCACATTATCCAATTATAGTTTTTTTAGAGTTGTAAGTGTATCAAGGAAAGGAGTTGAATCTACGTATCCTACATTAGGGGATTATGTAAAACTCACTTTAGTCCATGCAGCCATGTAGTTGGACCTGTGCTAGAATCCATTTTGATGCTTTTTTGAGACAACAAGTTTGTGTTGTCGTTGAGCATCTATCTAATTGTAACTGGTCATTTTAATTTAATGAGTAAATGGTTGAAGTTATTTTGAATTTCTCGTATCTCTGGAAGTTGCCATAAAAGAAATATTATGGATTGAAGGTGAATTCTATCCAAATTTTACTGCTGACTGTTAACTGACTAGTCAAGCAATTTTGATCTTTGAATGTCGAGAATCATCTCTCTCTCTCTCTCTTTCCACCCATCCCTCTTTTTTTCTTCACATAGTGACAGCTATTAGCCTATTACTTGTTTGAATTAGCTCTTTTTATGTTCAGTATAGAGTATAATCAAGAGAGTGCTGATTTTTTTAAGGTTTGGATAGAAAATATTTAATAAGAAACAGTATAAAAACAGGAATAAAAACTACAACCCCAACAATGTCTTTTTAAATAAATTATTATTTTTGGCTATAAAATATATGTTGCTCATGTTGTACTAATTCTTTGGGTTTCATAAGTAATTATTGTTTCAAACTTTATATTACCCTTACCTGTCTTTCCATTAACATAAGTCCTGAGTATTGCTTATTTTTCAGGAGCGTGAAGAAAGAAAGAGACGTTTGAAAAGAGAACGTTCAGATGAAAGACCTGTGCATCGATCACAGTCACCTCAATATGATCAACCATTTCATAAAAAAAACGTTAAATCATATGATACAAGTAGGCTTCCTCCGGGTAAGGGTTTCATATGATATATTTCTTCATACAACTCTATCTTTATTTTGACCTATATTCATAATGGATTTATTATTTTATTATTATATATATTGATGAAAACTGATGATGCCCGAGAAATTATGAGAAAGTGAGAGAACATTTTTATAGGGTAATTTAAGCTATTTGAGTTATTTCATTAGAATTAGTCAATTAGAATAGTTACTGAAAACTTGAACTTGACAAGGAAGCACATGCGAAACGTCTTTATTTGGGCATCAACAGCTAACTGAAACTAACTTTATAACTGCCCTGTTATTCTCCCTTGAACCTAAGAAACATGGAGATAAGAGAAGAGTTACTGGTTATGTGATCAGAAGCATTAGATTCCAAAACCCGGGATCCAACCAGTAAAGAATAGAGATGCAATTTGTAGAATCACTAGAATGACCTACATATAGTGGCATGTGATGATGCTTGGTGAGATACCTTGGACTATAGATACTCTATGTACCCATTATGACACACAATGTTGTTGTTGATTGATAGCTTCAAGATTATATTTTGCTTCATTTTTCTACAACTGAGATTGACTCATGTTAATAGGATTCTCAGTTAAATTGTGCAAATCATGTTAATAAGATTCTTAGACCAAGCATATATAATAGAATCTATGTTCATGAGGTCATTTACAAAAGTTTATTACGTGTCACATGCCAGCTCAAACCTAGCTAGCTGGTTCTCTGTAGGCTTGTTCAGCTCAGTGGATCTGTGAATTGTATGACAAAGTCAGGGTCTTGGAATAGTTTTCTTTGCTTCACCAATCTCAATAGAGTATTGATGCTTTGTCTGTGTCTTTAAAGTCTGTCGTGCACTGACTCAGCTGAGGCTGAGTCAGCTAGCTATCAGTCAGTTGGTAGCCACTGTTAACAAATGGGTTTTATTTGTGAAAATCCAGATTGATAACTATTATAATCATAAAAATAAATATTGATAACTTATAATTTACTTCAGTCATGTTTGAGATTATTGGAATACATTTTATGTTACAAGTTACGATTGTTGTACATGCGAGTAAAAAAACTTACGTATCATTTTGTTCTTCACATTCAGGATGGTTAGATTGCCCTGCGTCTGGCCAGGAGATTAATTACATGATACCTTCTAAAGTTCCTCTTGGTGAATCATTCAATGACTGCATTTTACCTGGTAAAAGATACTCATTTAAACAAGTGGTACATCAACAGAGAGTTTTAGGGAGAAAAGTAAGTAGAGCTTATCCTAAAAATGCAATACTTTAGTTACATGTTTGTCTATCTGTTTCTTTTACTTGTCATTGATTTTTCTTGGATTTTAATTTTTAGAGCAGCAGTTATCGTAATGAAATGAATTTCTAGATTCGAAAAAAGTAAATATATAACAAGGATCGCTATATTTAGTTTATCCAATGGCAATCTTTTCTACTATTCATAATCTTTGCTATTATCGTACAAAAAACTTATATGCACAAATTTATTGATTTTAGATTTTTATTCTCTTGATTTGCAGCTTGGTCTGGTGATTGATTTGACAAATACCACCAGATACTATCCAGTATCAGATTTGAAAAAAGAGGGTATCAAGCATGTTAAGGTTTGTAGTAGCCATACTGTATTCACCAACTCAAGATTTTCTAACTTTCTTTAAAACTGGGACATCTTTTTCTTGTTCTTACATTTGAAGATCATTGTTTTGGTGTAGATTCAATGCAGGGGGCGCGATTCTGTACCTGAGAATTCATCTGTAAATCAGTTCGTCTATGAGGTTTGTTTCTTGATAAAATTTTTCTTGCATAGTTATTTAGAAGAATTTAGCTTGTATTTCCATTTCTTAGCTTGACAAGGAGGATTTAGTTTCTTTAAAGTGGGTTTTTACTTTTAGAGAGTAAATTAGGATATCTTAACCATTAAAAAATCAACAGTTACAATTCTAAATTAAATTTGTATGCATTTTGCATGTAATATGAACCATTACTTTATAGATTAGCTATTGTGAATTGTGATTACTTATTTTATCCTCTAGTGAATTGCTCGCTTTAGGTGAGCTTGATTCGAAGAGAAATCTTTTATCTACTTGAAGGGCCTTTATTTCCATAGCAATACTGATGGGTTTGCCCAGCCAAAAATCCACCATGCAAATATGACTATAATCTATAAACAACAACAACAGCCAAGCCGTATCCCTCTAAGTAGGGATCGCCACATGGATCAAACGACACCATAATGTTCTATTATATATCATATCTCTTTTTAGCTCATTAATCTCTCTCAATTTAAACAGATTTAAAAAACCTGTTGGTTATAATTTTGTTTTTTTGCAAAAGACCTGTTGGTTTACTGAAAAACTAACAACATATATCAAAAACAATAATTTAGAAACATAATGTAGGAATAGAATTTACAAAAAGTATCGCAGTCCTAAGGGATAAACCTCATAACTAAAGCTCATTGAGAGCAAATGAAAAAGTGAGATGTTTTGCTCCCTCCTTTTAGTTTTAATTATAAAATGTGTGTACACAATGTTTTGCTCCCCCATTTGTGTGCAGTCTATGTAAAATAATTTTTTTAAAGTTCTTCAAAAGTTAAAAACAAATTCATGAATGCTTTGGCTTGTGGTGGGGAAAAAAGTTACATTTTCTGTCATCTTGTTTAGAAACAGAGTTTTGTTTGCTGTTTTTTTTTATGCAAGAAATATATCATGAATTCAGAAAAGTTGATTACAATAGTTAGTTAGGCGTCTTCATCAAATGGATTAGAATTGGTTATGCTTGTGCTTCACCGACCCTAAATTAGATGATGCCGATGTTTTTGGACCTAAACCTGACCATAGTCCCTAAACTCAAAAGGAAAATGATGGTGTGGGGTTAATTAAGTACTGATCTAAGTAGGGTGAGATCAAATTGATGCTAAGTATAAGCTAAATAAAACTACAAGATAAACGTTATTAGTGTTAAAAATAAAATAGTTCATACAATTACAATTAGTAAGTATATCTTATACTTCAAATTTTCTTTTGGTATTATACACCATTATAGTTCGATGGAATTGTTAAGAAAAAACACCAAAATATATCACTTCACGTATTTAATTAATTTTCAAATAGATACAAGTATGGTACAATTTTAAAACCTAAAACTACATATTAGAGGAGTTGGGTTACAGCGAGGACCCGATCCTTAGATCCTACTTTGACCCTATTTTTATTGAGACGGGTCAAACCTAACCTCTAATGGCTCGGGTCATGTTGGTCACAAGGCTGTGGATGTGCACACACCCTTAATTAGGAGGAAAAAAAAAACAGCAAATAAGAAAACATCAAGGAAGCAACTATTCTCTCAGCATTATTGGAAGATATATATTTGTAGATAGACCACGTGCTTTACGCCAAATAGAAGTCAAATGTCTAATTATCCCAAATAAGCTACTCAGACTCAGCCAAAGAACTCCCTTTTAAGATGCAAAGATTACCATGATAGTTTTTAACCATGTTATTATTTACTTTTCCAGGTTATACAATTCTTGTCACGCCAAAAGCAGTCGAAGAAGTATATACTTGTTCATTGTACTCATGGGCATAACCGTACGGGATACATGATCATCCATTATCTAATGCGTTCTACATCAATGTCGGTTACTCAGGTCAGTTTTGGAGTCACCTTATTACTGTAGTTTTCTCTCTATCACCCTGTTCTCCTGTTAAAGGTGTTGCTAAAGTCCAATAAACATACTTAATCTTTGCCGCATTTGTAGGCAATTAAACTTTTTTCTGAAGCACGCCCTCCAGGAATCTATAAACCGGATTATATTGATGGATTGTATGCATTCTATCATGAAAAAAAGCCCGAGTTGGCAGTTTGTCCTCCTACTCCGGAGTGGAAAAGATCTTCTGAGCTTGATCTCAATGGTGAAGCAGTTCCAGACGATGATGATGGAATACCAGGCCCTGATTTGCAGGTATGGATAATATACATCTTGCTTTATGATATTTTGGCCTTTTCTATTTTCTCACTGAATGAGCGGTTTTTTGATCTTCTTGGATTTAGTGTAAATCCTATTTTTTATGATTCTCCTGGTAGGTACTAGGTTTATTCTTGAGAAAGCCGTTTAGTAATCTAAGAGCCTGTCTACTTTGAGAATCATTTTTGTTTTTCACTTTCATTTACAAAAAGTGGATTTAACTATTTCCCATGCAAATATTTTAAAGTAGGAAACAAAAGGAAAACAAGATGGCATTTTGTCATTGGAAAAAATGCTTTCATTACCATGCTGTTTATCGAAGGCACTGGTATAAGGTTTAATAGACTAATTGTGAATATTTATATACTGTGGTTTAACCTGTAATAAATTAGTAATTAGTAATAACATTTAATATAATATATTAGAATTTTATATGTTACTGTCTTAAAATCAAAGGGACAGACACACTCTTTATCAATATAATATATGTTGGAAGGTTTGGTTTTTTCACAATTGGAATAGTACTTCACCAAAATCTTTATTTTTATAATATATTTTAATGTTCCAATTGATAATAAGGGTTCAAAACTAGCTGCGGATTATGCCAATAATCAGGTAGAGTGAGACATTGACCCAATGTGAGCCATTCACATTAAAATGGAGTAAAATGTAGCACATATTGAGCTCTCAATAAAGGAAAGTTTTATTTTATAAAATAGAGGGTAGTGTGGTGACTATAATGTGGGTGGTAATTAATCCTTATGGAGTTTGATACATTTAATTCTTATTTGTCTATCTGTAACATAATAGAAATTGCGGATTCAGCCACGTGATATGTTTTAAACTTGACATCTTTACCATTCTCTTAGGAGAACCACGAGACAGGCACTCAGATGACAAATGATGATGTTTTAGGGGATGAGATACCTGCTGATCAGCAAAATGCATTTCGACAGTTCTGTTATCAAACACTTAGATTGGGTGTTGGGGTAAGGCTTTTTGTTTTCATGCATGAGTTTATTCTTAGATTTGAGAATACATTTTTAAAATTATGAATTTTACATTGTAATAATGTTGTTGCATCTTTACCATGTTCATTTATATTACAACAAAGGAATTGATGGTGCACATTCTGCTAGTTTTTAAACAATCATTTGATCCTATCCTTTTGTTTGTCACATTAGGCTATTATCCTTGTCATTTGATGTGCTTGGACTTGTCGTTTTATGTTTTCAATGCTGTGTATTCTATTAGTATCTTTGATTTGAGAGGTTTTGCTGTTTTTGTTACTTGGAGTTACCACTTACATGTACTCGTTTCCTGATTATTTGGTTTTTTAATTTTTTGTTGTGTTTATATTTGTGCGTTTCCCATTCTAGGTAAGCTTGGTTATGTGATATTTATATTATCATGGACTTTTTTAATGTTGACTTGTAGGTCTGTAAGTATGCGAAACATCTTTAAATGAATAATTTGTGGAAAAGTCGTGTATGAGTAGCTCTCATTAATTTCGTGATGTTTCTTCATTCGTACTGCAAATAATGCCTTAGATGCAGGGCTGGAATTTATATAGGTCATTATTTTTGAATGCTCAAAATAAACCAGATGCAGTATATTCTTTTGGAATTCTGTGTTTTAAATTGCTTTTGTGGGTGAACTAAGCAACCAATAACAATGGTTCTTTCAGAATCTGTTTACAGATCATGCCTTTCTTTTCCTTCTTTTGTTTTTATGTTTTACCTGCCTTATTCACCTCTCATGTTTGGCATAGCCAGTTCACTAACTACTGATATGCAGGCCAGAGGACACACAGTGTTTCCAGGTTCACACCCAGTATCTCTCAACAGGTTCTATTTATCTGAGCCATTAAAATATGCTCTGAATGTTATAATGTTGTGTTTTTTTAATGATAAATGTTAGTATTATGTTGGGGGTGGCGATTGAACCCTCTCACTCCTTTACTCTCCCACCCCAACCACCAAGTCAACCTTATGATTCCATTGTGTTCGTTGTGTTATTATATACCTTGACTCCGACAATTGTGCATAGTAGTTTGTAAACTTTGTATTGTGCTGTCTATTGCATTTTCTTTTATGTTAATCCTTTTTTGCTTAATCCTTTTTTCCGGAAGATAATTGCCACAAGTTATCGGACCTCAAATTATAACCCGACATGTATCTTCGTGTTCAAAGGTTTTATATCAGTAACTAACCTCTAAGCCCTTTATTAGTTGCATATAACAACTGTAAGGGAATGATTTTTTTAAATACAACTATGGTAACAGAGATAACCAAGAATTCAAGGCAACCTCTTCTTAATGTAATTAAAACCATTTATCTAAGCTATATCCTCAGATGCTCAGACTTTAATTGTATCCTAGAATCAGTAGTCATTTTACAATAATCTCTTGCAAATATTGTTTTCTAGGGGGGTGGGGGTTGGACGTAAGAGAGGGTGCAGTGACTGAAAGTCCATCATTTGCATTCCCTTCAAATGAATCAAATTCAAAGTCTGAATTTGGACTAGCCACCAAAATTTTGTTATTTTTTATAATTATATTCAGTGAGTTTTTTCTCTTTCCATTATTGAAAACTAAAGTTTTTGTTCTTGTGTGCCCTTGCAATGCATCTTTTTGAATAACAGTTATACTTTTCCCTATTAATTACCTAAAAAAGAAAGAATTACATTTAAGTATTTATATATTTTTGTTGTTTTCTAAATTTACTTGTTGTATTGATTATTTGATTTCAAGACATTGCTCCTTATTAATTTGACATTTTTTTTTTTGGCGATTCTATATTAAACTTGGTTATGTTGGTATGCAGGGATAATTTGCAGTTATTACGACAACGTTATTATTATGCAACATGGAAGGCTGATGGTACACGATATATGATGCTAATAACATTGGATGGGTGTTACTTGGTTGATAGAAATTTTAATTTTCGAAGGGTCCAAATGAGGTTTCCTTTCAGGAGTACAAATGACGTATGTATGCTACTTTAAATTGGAAATTTCTGATCTGATAGTGGTTGTTACAGTTATAGCGTGTTTAACATAAATAGATTTTGCGACATATGTAAATACCATTATCACCTATAACTAGCATAGTAACTTTACATTATTTAGTGAACAGCTTGTGGTGGACACTATGCCTCTATATATTATACTGTGTTATGAGTAATGCAGTTCCATAATACTGTTCAACATTGTTTCTGTGGCGACTCTTCATGTTGTGCCCCTATTCTGGCGAGTTGTCATTACAGTATGCCGACCTTGAATTTTCAAGATCTGTTTTCCATAATGTTTGCTGCTGAAGCATGACTCTGTTTTCCATAATGTTCTCTAGCTTCTTTTGGACTGAGCATTTTTCCAGTCTACTCCTGTAGAAGTTATATGAGAATATAGAAGCACGGGTAATAGTTTGTTGATGACAGTTGTAACCAACTCAAAGTTGGTGTAGGTTATTCCTCTGTTAGTGTACATCAACAAACTACGCTCTCCTTAACAAACCATTACACATGCTTTATTGAAATATATATTCTCATATAGAAGTCATCCTAGTGGGTACAAGCTTTGGCTGCAGTGGTAACGTTTATTGTTGTGGTATTCCCTTAGAAGTGGCTATATTTGTAACAAGCTTGATGTGATCTACGTATTCCTACTCAAGTGATAGTGTTACATATAGCATGTGTAAATTTGATGATGTTCTGTGGTAATGAACTCATGGTGATTGATGTAAATTAGCTTGGGATAAGGCTGTAAGTGTGTTGCTTTGGCTTGTAATCAGCTTCTTGATAGATTGTAAGGGATCAATGTGCAGCCTTGAGAGAATTTATTTTCTAGCACTCTGTTCTGATGTAAATAATGCAGAGACTGAGAATTTGTTATATTTTGGTTATAAGGGTTTGGGAGAGAAGAGCCACCATTTCACATTACTTGATGGTGAGATGGTTATTGATACCCTGCCAGATTCACAGAAGCAGGAGAGAAGATACCTTATATATGACATGATGGCAATCAACCATGTTTCAATAATAGAGGTATGGTTTATACGTGATTGACCAAAATTATGCTGGGTGATCTCATTTCTATTCAAGAGTAGCTAAGATAACTCTAATCTTGTGTTTTGATTATTTTCAGTCTATAATTCATTAAGTTATGTAGGTTAGACACAAATTCTATCATTTGCCTCCCATTTATCTCTTGCATATCATGGTATCAGAGTCTGATGCGAGGCAATCCTATATTTTGTGTCGTACTGTATTTACATTTTCATTGTTACTTTGATTGCATGTAGCTTGTTAGATGTTCAAATTTCTTTTCAGTTTATCTGGTCTTGTAAACTATATATAAGATCTAAGAACCGCGATTCGTATCTCCCAAGCTTATTTAATAGTCTATGATTTTGTCAAATCTTGAATTTTGAGGTCTGTCTTTTGTAAGTGTGTTAATAGGAAACTGTGTTGGAATGTCTTCCTAACAAAAAGAGAAAACGTTTTCATATTCCGTCGACTAAGCAATAATGTTGATTGTAAGGTATATTATGTCTTATTTCTAGGTTGTCTAGTTGCTTTTGCACCCGTCACGCTGTCACTTATGAGCGACCATCATTTGAAACTTCAGTATAAGGTCAATCATAGGTTGATACGTGTTAAGAGTTCCACATGGATGAGACCTAAAAAAGTGCTTAATAGTGGGAGGCATCCCTCACTCTATAAGCTGGTTTTGTAGGATTTAGTTAGGTCTAACCCAAATTCTAAGATAGTATCAAAGCATATCCGTTGGGTCACCCGCTCTCAGACCACTCTGGCAACGCTATAGATGTCTAGTACTGAGAATGACACGATGTGTTAAGAGTCCCATATTGGATGATATATGGTCTAAAAAGTGTTTATAAGTGGGAGGCATCCCTCACCTTTGTTAGGAGTCGGTTTTGTTGGGTTTAGTTAGACCCAATCCAAATTCTAATGTATTGGTTGCAATCTCTCCATCACATTTGTCTGTCAAAAGTGAATTATCTAAGGATGCTGTGGTGAACATTTTAGTCGGGCTTTCTTTAAATATGTTTATTGGATAACCTTGATTTGGTGCATCATACTTTGAAATGTTTTCCTTAGATGTTTTTATCTTCTTTATTTTATTTCCTTCCTTTCTTGGTTCTTTGCTCGCTAT
This sequence comes from Cicer bijugum, assembly GCA_037974875.1. Classification (NCBI taxonomy): domain Eukaryota; kingdom Viridiplantae; phylum Streptophyta; class Magnoliopsida; order Fabales; family Fabaceae; genus Cicer; species Cicer bijugum. The sequence continues at coordinate 7,497,516 of JBBPBT010001178.1, read as the reverse complement.
GTATGCTTATTGATTAATAGCCCAATTTTGGTGCAGCGACCTTTCTGTGAGAGGTGGAAGATGCTTGAGAAAGAAGTGATTGAACCTAGGAATAATGAACGGCAACATATATACCAGAGCAGAAATCCTTACTATAGATATGATCTTGAACCATTCAGGGTATGCATCTTGAGCCTTAAATTGATCATAGAATATTTTAAGCTTCATTTTTCTATTGTTGCTAACTGTTGATATGTTGTTTAGGTGAGGAGGAAAGATTTTTGGTTGCTTTCTACTGTCACAAAGCTTTTAAAGGAATTCATTAAAAGACTCTCACATGAGGCAGATGGTCTCATATTTCAGGTTAGTGGTGATCAGTGATCACTTTCAGTGTAGTAGACACCAGAATGAGAATTCATGTTCTGTGCCAAACTAGCCAGTCACTCAGTTACTGTTGTTTAAGTCGTAGCTTGATATCCCCTTTTTGGATCTTTGCTTTTGAATCTGTTGATTGCCTCCTTAAATGGGATCTGCGTAATACATACTACTATTGCAACATAATCAGTATTAGAATAAATCTTTGTGGCTGATTCTTGATATGAGACTGGTTAAAGATTTGGAAGAAAAGGAACCAATGTACATTGACTGCCTCTGCCTCATGGTCCATTCCTGTTACTTCCAAATCCTTGTTAACGTATAATGTTCTTCTTTTCCTTTTGTTTTGGATACAATGAACATTGTTACTAATAATATTACTTGCCAGGGTTGGGACGATCCTTATGTGCCACGTACTCATGAAGGACTCTTAAAGTGGAAATACGCTTATTTAAATTCAGTTGACTTTCTCTTTGAGGTTATTATCACCTTCTTTTGTATGGTGTTGGGAATTTCTGATGTCTCTTGGTCAGTTGTATTTTGTTATTGATATAGCCATTTAATTTGAAGCTACTTCTATTGACAGATTGAAGGTGATCGGGAGCTACTTTTCCTCTACGAGCGGGGAAAGAAGAAACTCTTGGATGGGAGTAGGGTTACTTTCAAAGGTCAGACAAAGTTCATTTTATTTTATCCTTGAATAAAAAGTATAATTCTCTAGGTGAATGTAATAAAAATTAAATTTCACATACGTGAGTTATGCACGAGCTATTAAAGTCAAGTCTATAAAGCTTGATTGAGTAAAAATAATCATATTGAATCTCAAGGATGTGCAGGTTTGTTAACTAAACAACCAGTTTGATTAAACATTTGACTAGCTAAGATCAAATAATTTATGAATAGGTGCATTTGCATTCCAAATGGCATGATTTGTTTCTTGATGTGGCACATGTTCATGTCGATTTCTAGTGCCAACCAAAAAGTGATTTGGGAAGGATGCAATTGCCTGTCAATTTGTTTAATTTGATGCGTTAGTAATCTGGATGATGCTTCATTTTACTCATGTATCATGTCCTTTGTTTTAACTTTTGATGATTTTAGTATCATTTTTTATTGTCAAATTTGCAGTTTATAGTTTGTTTTATTTTAGTGGCACTTTTGCTTAAATTACTTTCTGAAAATTTTAAAATCTGCAGATGATTTAGATCCCTCACATTATTCTGGAAAGATCATTGAGTGTTCTTGGGATTTTGATAAGCTGGAATGGATATTCATGAGGGTTAGGACAGATAAATCATCTCCAAATGAGTTTAATACCTACAGAAAGGTTCAATACTAACTCCCATTTTTTAATTTCCCTCATATCTAAATCTGTACTTGGCTTCAGCCATTTACTTAATCTTATTATAGGTGATGCGAAGCATAAAAGACAACATCACAGAGGAAGACCTGTTGAATGAAATAAATGAGATAATTTGCCTTCCCATGTATGCGGACAGGATAAAAATTGATAGCAAAGCAAATCAGCATGCTAATGCCGCAAAGCGAAGGTGATTCATTGTAGTTAGATAGGGACTTATATTACCTTTAATTATTTCACTGGTTGGCTAATGAAGTGTAGAACATCAGGTGAAAGAAGATCATATGTATCCACTGGTGTTTCTGCATCTGGTATTTATTGGAAATTGTATTGGATTTGGCCATCATCCAAAGGTTGCTTATGTAGTTAGGTAGTCCTTGCAGCAGTGATGCTGAGTTGCATCGCTCTGTTCGGTACTGCACAAATTTCATCCTAAATCCATTTCCTGTAGCTGTCCAGATCAATAGAGCTAGGTTTAGGATATCGCTGTATATTATCAATTTTCTTTTTATTTAGTGATTACAAGTTATTCATATGATACCTGATTCTTAGATTCAAGTTCTCCATCATTGCATTGGTCAGAATTTTCCCTGTCTGTGAATATCAATTTAATTAGTTGTAGCAAGACTTCCATTCTCTTTGGACGCAAAGTTTTAATTGGACTATCTTGGTGCAAAACGTTTTGGTCCAAGAGCTTAACAAGCCACTGCTGCTTATTTTACTGTTGAATAGCTCTTGCAGAAAAACCCTTCAATGTTTTGATGTGTTTTTTGGGCTGAGAAATGTATTTTCTATAGCCAGAAGAAAATGATCACCTAAAAAACATGAAAGAACCAGCCATTTAAATTGTGCCTCATCGACGCATCAATACTACATATACAAAGAATGGATCAATGAAATGTCTTGAATGTGAAGTCACTACCCTTATGGTATTAATTCAATAGTCTAAAGAGTAATATTTTCACAAGATTAAATGTTCAAAGCTATAATTGGCAAAAATTTTAGACACGTTCTCAGCGAATTGAAAACAACCAACAATTTGCTCCTCAAAAAGGTTAATTGAAGTAAACACTTATGATTTCTTATAAGAAAAGTGGCAAGACCTATTTAAGTACGTGACAACTTTAAATATAAAGGATATGCAAAACAAGATTTATTTTATAGGGAAGTTGCCGTGTACATATTATCTTTATGTATTGTTCTCAGATCATAATGGTGGAGCCATTTAGTGGCTTGAGTGGAATTATTGGGGTCATAGATAACAAAACGAAATGGTCAAGGCTCGACTACAAAAGTAACGAAGGTCGATGTTCAGCTGTAAGTAATAGAGCAGTGGTGTTTAAGAGGTCTTGGAGTTGGGTTTGTAGATTGGTATGGAGAAGTTATATTGATCTAGATATTGTCCTATGAACATTCTCTTGGTAACTCTCGGTTATCGCTGGAAAGTTGGAACTGGGACAAACATCAATGTATTCCATGTTCTTTAATAAAGAAAATAGAAAGACCATTTTGGGTACTTCATTACATATGCGAGCTGATTCGGACACTATAATTTGGAATCTTACTGTATTGATGGAGCTTATAGGCGGCCAGCAAGACAGTCAACCTGGTCTGCATCATTTCCAAATAGTCACCAAGCTGGTTTTGGTGTTTGCAAAATGTCCATTATCATAAAGTCTTGTATTTTGATACATATGATAATAATATTTTTTTCCCCATGTATTTAATACCATATTTGAATAATAAAATTACTAGAATAATTTCATAGTATTTTTTTTATTAAATTAATTTATTATATTTTTAAATAATATAAATTAACAAAAATATAAAAAAATAAATAAATAATAGAATAACTTTTATATTCAATGTTATTCATCGACACTATTAAATAAATAATTTAAAATTAAAAACAAATCACGAGTAATCAAATAGTTCTATTTTAATGGTTAAATAATTTAAATAAAGATATGGTATATATATTATATATGAATGACAAAATTACTTTGTGTAAGTAAATTATATTTATTTCAAATTTTAATTAATTTTTATTTTTAATTTTTTTTGAAAACTAATTTTTTAAATTATATAAAAAGATAATATTACCTTTGTAATAAAATTATAAATATTTATAAATTAATTATTAATATTTTATTTTTATGTATAATATCAGATTCTACAAAAATTTAGATATTTATATTATAGGATTTTTTTCATATTTTTTTGTCTATTAAAATTTTATATTTTATAAGGGTTACTGAATAAGTTATTATTTTTACACTATCTTGTTAGTTTCTAACCGAAGAATTTCAATTAAAAAATAAGATATAATCAAGTCTTAGATAAAATTATCATATTCTGTTTAGGACTTGTATATGAGTTGATCCAATCAGGCCAATTCGATCAATCCAATATTAATCAACTAAAGAAAACGATTCACGTCAGATAAATGAATGTGAATGGACGATCTTAATTTCACAAAATAGTAACTATTCAAAAAAAAAAAATTGGGTATTGGATAAAATTAGACTCAACACATTGTACACTCAATTCATATTTATTTAATTATTTTAAATATTGTATTTTAGATATTTTGATATTTACAAATATTTTTACAAAATTTTAAGAACCTTGTAACTTAAGTTATATTGATGCTTGTTATGAAAGTAATTTACGATAAATTTTATGATTTTGGTATTCTCCTTAATTGTATATTTATATATGTTAGTTGCTAAAAATATAGTGACAATACGTTACACTATTTTTTAGAGTTTAAGGTTGTGAATTTTTTTATAGAAAAACTACAATGATTAATCGTTAATAATTAAATTAAAAAATACAAATAACTCAATATCTAACTCGAAGAAGAACGGTATAATCCAATATAATTCAATACTGTAAAAACTTTTTTTTTTTACCAAATTTAACCAAATGTTCATTCCCTACATGGTTTGGATTTGAACTTTGGCCAAATCCAACCCAAATTAACTCACTTTAAGCCTACTTCCGTTGGTTCAAAAAAACTAAATTCAATCAAATTATAATAATTTATTTATAGTATGTCTCTTATAATATTCATTAAATAGGTGTAAAATGATTCAATTATAAGTACAGAGGTTACAAAAACGGTTAGGAAAATAAAAATATATATAAAAATAAAATGAAGTGTTACATAATGTGGACTAAAGTTAATTAGGATTTTGCAGTTTTAATTTGTTTAAACTCTAATAATGTTTAATGAAAGATGAAATAAATACTAATTTGATTGTCAAATGCCAACGTCCTGGCACAACCCATTATTAATCCTTCATTTTTATATATGATAGTACAATTGAAGAACTTAAAAGGTTGGCTGTTTTCTGAAAAAATTATATTATACGTGGTTTTTATTAGTATTACAATTGAGGGCATTTATATTTTGATCTTTTAAGTAAAGTGAGAAAATTAAAGGTTGCTATTATAACAAACTTACTATTAATTATAATATCTAATTTTAATTTGTTATTTAATAGTTGATATTACTTACTTTATCATTTAAAGTGAATTGTTCACTTTAGAGAAATAAAATCTCTCATGGAATAAGGAGATGAGTTATTTGAGGTATAATTATGTCTTAAGTAAAACACCAAATTCGTCATGACTTTGTAGAACGTTCTCAAATAAGTCATTGATATTATAGATATTTCAAAAAGGTTTTTCATTTTGTCAAATTTTTCTCATATATATTAGTTCTTGTAGAAGTATGTTAGAAACTAAATTAATAGTAAGGTGTTCAATATAGCGACTAATTTGAAAGTAAATTGTTAAAATAAAAGATATAATTGATAGTAAGTGGTTAACTATAAGAATCTATGATTTGAAAATGTATTTTGAATACAACTTATGATCTGAAAATTCAATTTAATTTTTTCAGAATACAATTTTTTCATCTCTCACAAAATTCCAGATGTGTTATGAAAAACTTTAAATTCGAGTTTGCATAACACAAATTTCATTCAGGTAATTTATTTTATTTTATTTATAATCATGAAAGATAATTGGAGTAGGTGATAGATTTGTCTGAAATTGGAAATATCCATTGAGCTTAGGAAGGATCAATGATAAAAAGTAAATATAAAGAAGTTAAATTCGAAGTGAAGAAGGAAACCAAAAGTTAAGAAAGAAAATTTTGATAATTATGTTTTTTGATTGTATTGCCGTTTTCATGAATCAATAATGCTAATAAGTCCTATAAAAATTTTCGATTTTGAGTGTGTTTATTATTTTTCAATTGAGCCATTTGTACTTTGGCTTTTAATGATGGTGATTTATGTGATGATTGATAATAAAAGTGCATTGAATGTGTCTCAAGCACATCACATTATGAATATGAATTTAAAGAGTTCTTGTCATATATCTTATTTGTCACAAACATAAGTATTTTTAAAATTATCACAAATGCCACTTAGTAATCGATATAATTATAAGTTAAGGTCTATTTTTGAATCTCATGAACATGAAAGATATTTTTTCTTAAGAATAAAATAAATAATGTTTTTTTTTAGAATATAGGGAATATTTTACTCTAAATTTAGATATATGAAACTTGCTGATTCTGTTATGAATCAATGGACAAATTGGTTAAAGATTCATTATCAATATGATTTGCCACACTTCATCCTCCACTTTTGTAAGCCATAAGCTTCCCTGATCTTGTTTTTGATTTAAGTCCCAAACATACAGTGCACATGAAATATTTGCCTTATCTAATGTTTTGAATTGAGAAACATTTCAGGCATACATGAAGACACCACACACTTGGAACAGTAGTTTGCAACTCAAGGAATCAACCATAGTAAGAGGATGCACTTGAGGAAGATGCAATTTTTGTATAGTGGTATTAGGTGTCTAAGTATCAAGTTGAGTAAACAAATCACTAGAGTCTCACACAAGACATTGCCAATAAACTTTTGTCATTCATTCATGTGTTATGAAACTTAACTCTGAAAAACTCGATTGAACAATCGATTGAATGGGTCATCAATCGAATGTCACATAAACTGTCATAAACAACTGAGGTCTGTAACAAGATCACTCGATTGTCAAGTTGATTGCATAATAGATTGACAATTCGATTGACACTGAAGTTTAAGTTACAGAGAGCACTCAGTTTGTGCCCACTCGATTGACCACACGATTGTCCACTCGATTGGCAACTTGATTGTTTGCAGTATCTGAGTCACTTTGACCACGATACTCGATTGACACATTGATTGATGCTATATTTCAAGTCATAGTGAGCACCCAGTTTTGAATAACTCGATTGCTCACTCGATTGAAAGGAAATTATAGCATCAGGTCTGAATCACTTTGATCACGACACTCGATTGACCAATCGAGTGATGCTATTTTTCAAGTCACAGTGAGCACCCAGTTTTGGCCAACTCGATTGCTCACTCGATTGAAAGGAAATTAGAGCATCAGGTCTGATTCAGAAACTGAATCAATCAATTGACCAATCAAGTGAAGCTTATATAATTCAAGTTTCCAGAAACACAAAAAATACGACACTCGATGCAGCAATCGATTGTATCCTTACAAACTCGATTGGGCAATCGATTGTCTTGGTGTTTTCCTTGAATATATATATATATGATGCTTCAAATCATTTTAAACAGAACTTTTGGAACAACTTGTATAACTCTTGCATAAAAACTTTTCACATCTTTTCAGAATCTTTTGCTCTCAATCTTGCATATCTCTGAAAATACTTTGAAAGAAAAGTTTCCTAACACACAAAAATATTCATTGGCAAATCAAATCTTTTGTGTGATGCTAGAGTGATTGAACACATTTCTTGATACTACTTTTCTTTGTTCGTGTAAAAGACAATTCGTGGTAATTGGTGCTGTAACAAATCCAGTTTAGAAACTGATGGCTATCCTTGTTGGTGTGGCATCATCAAGAGGAAGTCTACTTTGATCTTGTGTGAGTTTGGGGATAAACTACAAGGTTCAAAGGGGTGACAAGATAGAAGTGAAGGGAGTTAGATTGATATGTCGTGTAGAAGACTGGAAAATCTGTAAAAGTACTCGAATTCATTCTATAGTGAAAAAGGCTGGAATCATGATTATGATTTCGGGACTGGATGTAGGTCGTTGGATCAACGGCTGAACCAGGATAAATCTTGGTGCAATCTTTCCTATCCCTTCTCTTTAATATTTAGCATTGTTTAATTGCTTATTCTTGTATGCTCCTTGAATAATCTTGTATGTAATTTTAAGTTTCCGCTGTGTGTGTGAATTGTATGAATGGTGCATGATTGATATGGGAATTATGTCTAACTAGTTGGAGTTGATCTTAATTCTCTTGTTCTTAATCAAAAAGAAGTCATAGTTTTCCAACAATTGGCATTAAGAGCCTGACTTTTTTAGAGAAAAACTCATAAAAGAAAATGACTTCTTTGGATTTCCTAGGAGAAGGAGCATCTCTAACCAGACCCCCTGCCTTTAATGGTACAACATACATGTACTGGAAAGAAAGAATGCTTATCTTTCTAGAAGCATGTGGGCTGGACATTTTAGATGCAGTACAAAATGGTCCTTACGTTCCAAAAATTGCAGGCACTGAAGGATCATCATGCATTATCAAACCAAGAGCTGATTGGTCTGATGATGACAAAAAGAAAGTTGGTTACAATGCTAAAACAAAGAATATTATAACATCAGCCTTAAGTGCAGAAGAATTCTTCAGAGTGTCAAACTGCAAGACTGCAAAGGAAATGTGGGACACTTTGCAAGAAACACATGAAGGTACTACAAATGTCAAACGGGCAAGAACAAATACACTTATGCACGAGTATGAACTTTTCTGCATGAAGAAAGATGAATCTATAAATGATCTACAAACAAGATTCACTCACATTATCAACAATCTACATGCCTTGGGAAAAGTTGTGGATAATGAACAGCAAATAGGAAAAGTCATGAGGTGTTTGTCAAGGGAATGGCAACCCAAGATAACTGCCATTGCTGAGTCTAAAGATCTTGCCAACATGACTATAGCAACACTATTTGGAAAGCTTCGTGAACATGAGATGGAACTCCACAGATTAAATGAGACAGAGCAATCAAACAGAAAAAGCAAAGGAATTGCACTGAAGACTCAAACTCACAAAGCAAAATCTGAACAAGATTCAGAAAGCTCAGAAAGTGAATCAAGTGAAGAACCTGAGATAGGTATGTTGGTCAGAAAATTTAAGAAGTTTCTGAAAAAGAAAGGAGGCCAGTCAAGGAAACCACAGAATTCCAAAACAAAAGGCTCCAGCAAGGGTGATACCAGTGATAGCAAAGTCATAACTTGCTATGAATGTGGGAAAATAGGCCACATCAGATCTGAGTGTTACAAGCTGCAAAACAGAAACAAGCCTACAAAGACTAAGGGCAAGGATCAGCAACCTTCAAACAGGAAAGCCTACATTGCCTGGAATGACAATGATGAAGATTCATCTGAAGAATCAGAGAATGAAGAAGCTAACTTGTGTCTTATGGCTAATACTGGTTCAAAATCTGACAGTGAGGTAAGTATTACATCTAATCCATCTTATGATGAGCTTCATGATGCCTTTAATGAATTGCATACTGTATATGTTAGTGTACTTAAACAACTGATTAGTACTAAGAAACAACTAGAAGAAAAATGCATGCAATTTGATGAAGTTAATTTGAAGCATGAGTCTCTTATAGACATAAATGAAAAACTGAAAAGAGAAACTCATGAACTGAAATGTGATGTGGCTAAGTTCAACAATGGTAAAAACAACTTAGAAAGACTTCTTACAAATCAGAGAAATCTAGATGTTAAAACTGGACTTGGCTATAAGCAAAACATGCATATGAAAAGGCATCAGAAATTTGTTAAATCTAAACAAATGTATGATAACTTTACTAGACCAAATCAGAAGCCATCCCCTGCTGTTGTATGTCACTTTTGTTGCAAAAAGGGACATAAAGTGTTCAATTGCAAACTGAAAAAACGTGCCAACAGAGGATGGAAACAAATTTGGAAAGTTAAGGAACCATCATTTGAAACTAACCCCCAAGGACCCAATTCGAATTGGGTACCTAAATCCAAAACGTGACTCTTTTTATGCAGATATGCTTGGCATCTAGGAATCAATCATGGTATATGGACAGTGGATGCTCCAAGCATATGACTGGAGACAAGTCCAAGTTCTTGTCTCTAAACTTAAAAAGTGGTGGCTTTGTCAAATACAGAGATAACAACAAAGGAAAGATCCTAGACATTGGAGATATAGGAAATAACTCAACCGCTGTTATCAAGGACATTTTATTTGTTGAAGGCCTGAAACACAACTTACTAAGTATTAGTCAGCTGTGTGACAAAGGGTTTAAGGTAAACTTTACTTCCATATCCTGCACACTTGAGCATAAGGAAGTTGAAGGTATGAGACTGACAGGTAAAAAAGTTAATAATATTTATGATAGATTTTGATTCTTTACCTGCAAATGATATCTGTTGCTTGTTGTCTAGTGCTGATGAGAGCTGGCTGTGGCACAAACGAGTGGCTCATATTCATATGGACCACTTGAACAGGCTTGTCAGCAAGCAGCTAGTCTTAGGTCTCCCCAATAGGAAGTTCTCTAAGGACAGACTATGTGACTCCTGCGAGAGGAGTAAGCTAGTCAAATCCTCTTTCCCCCCCATAGACTTGGTTCAGACCAAGAAGGTTCTAGAGTTGGTGCATATGGACCTCTTTGGTCCATCTCAGGTTAGGAGTTTTGGAGGGAACCTATATGGCTATGTTTTGGTAGATGATTACACCAGGTTCACATGGACATATTTTCTGACTCACAAGAGTGAGGCATTCTCAACTTTTAAGTAATTTGCTGCTTTGGTTCAAAATGAGAATAATCAGAAAATCATATCCATAAAAAGTGATCATGGAGGTGAATTCCAAAATGATGCTTTTCAAACCTTCTGTGAAAATCATGGTATCAAACATATCTTCTCAGCCCCTAGAACTCCACAGCAGAATGGAGTAGTAGAGAGAAAGAATAAATCCTTAGAAGAGCTTGCTAGGACAATGCTTAAGGATTCTAATCTTCCTAAGTACTTTTGGGCTGATGCCATTAACACTGCATCCCATGTAGTAAACAGGGTTCTCATTAGACCTTTTCTTAGAAAGACTCCCTATGAGTTATACAAAGGGAGAAAGCCTAACATCTCCTACTTTAGGATTTTTGGGTGTAAGTGCTTTGTGTTAAACAATGGCAAGGGACATCTAGGTAAATTTGATCCTAAGGCAGATGAGGGTATCTTTCTAGGGTATTCCCAAGTTAGTAAGGCCTATAGAATCTACAATAAAAGAACCAAAACTATAGAGGAGTCTGTACATGTCAAATTTGATGAAAACTTGAACAACACTCTTTCTATAGTTGATAAGTCTTTGGATGATATTGTGGACTCTGAACCTATAGAAACTAGTGAGCCTGAACCTCCAACCAACCTTGACTGTGTGGAACCTATTAGGGAAGTTGATCTACCCAGAGAGTGGAAGTTTGCCAAGAACCATCCCATAGACAACATTATTGGAGAGATTTCTAAAGGAGTTTCAACCAGAAAATCCCTTAGAGAGTTTTGCAACCTTACAGCTTTTGTTTCCCAAGTAGAACCCAAAAATATTAAGGAAGCTCTTATGGACCCTGACTGGATAGTAGCCATGCAAGAAGAGCTCAATCAGTTTGAGAGAAACCAAGTGTGGACTCTTGTTCCTAGACCTGAGGGTAAACATGTCATAGGAACTAGGTGGGTTTTCAGAAACAAAATGGATGAGAATGGTGTGATTACCAGGAACAAGGCTAGGTTAGTGGCCAAGGGTTACAACCAGGAAGAGGGAATAGACTATGATGAGACCTATGCCCTAGTAGCCAGACTAGAAGCTATCAGGATTTTATTGGCATATGCTTGTATAATGGATTTCAGATTATTTCAAATGGATGTTAAAAGTGCTTTTTTAAATGGAGACATTCAGGAGGAAGTCTTTGTAAGTCAAACCCCTGGTTTTGAAGATCCTAAGCTTCCAAATCATGTGTTTAAACTTACAAAAGCCCTCTATGGCTTGAAACAAGCTCCAAGAGCTTGGTATGATAAGCTGAGCAATTTCCTTTTACAAGAAAATTTTTCAAGGGGAAATGTAGATAAAACACTTTTTATCAAAAGACAAGGAAAAGACATTTTATTGGTCCAAATTTATGTTGATGACATAATATTTGGATCAACAAATGATAAGCTTTGTAATGATTTTGAAAACACTATGAAAGGCAGATTTGAAATGTCCATGATGGAAGAATTGACTTACTTCTTGGGATTTCAAATCAAACAAAGCAAAAGTGGCATTTTCCTTAGTCAATCAAAATATTGCAGTGATCTTTTAAAGAAATTTAATTTTGAAAAACTTAAATCCATTGACACGCCTATGAGTCAATCCTGCTACTTAGATAAGGATGAATCAGGTAAAGCTGTAGATGTGACTGTGTTTAGGAGCCTGATAGGATCCCTACTTTACCTAACCGCTAGTAGACCAGACATCATGTTTAGTGTGTGTATGTGTGCTAGATACCAGGCCAATCCTAAGGAATCTCACCTCAGTGCTGTTAAGAGAATCTTCAGATATCTCTTAGGAACCAAAGATCTTGGTTTGTGGTATCCTAAGGGATCTACTTGCACTCTTGTTGGTTATTCTGATTCTGACTTTGCTGGCTGCAAATTAGACAGAAAAAGTACCTCAGGTACTTGCCAACTTTTAGGTAACTCTCTTGTTTCTTGGCATAGCAAGAAACAAAACAGTGTAGCCCTCTCAACTGCTGAAGCTGAGTATGTTGCTGCTGGTAGTTGTTGCGCTCAAATTCTTTGGATGCAGCAACACCTCTCTGATTTTGGGGTGGACCTAGGAACTGTGCCTATTTTGTGTGATAATACTAGTGCTATTAATATTACTAAGAATCCTGTCATGCATTCTAGGACCAAGCACATAGAAATAAGGCATCACTTCATTCGAGATCAATATCAACAGGGCAAGATTAAGTTGGAATATGTCAATACAACTGAGCAGTTGGCTGACATTTTCACCAAGGCCTTGCCTAAGGACAGTTTCTTCTTTATAAGAATGAAACTGGGCATCATTGATCCCAATGAAATCTGATCCTTATACCCCAATTCGATTGCACAATCGAGTGTCCTGTGGCCAAATAAGCATTTCTTCACTCAAAATTTGATTGCAAAATCGACTGACTGATGAACAGTGCTTCATTTTGTCAAGTTGGAAACACGATATTCGATTTCTACGTCGAATGGTTGGGTCTCAGTTTTTATTTTGTTTATGTCTGTTTTGTTTCAATCGGATGGGCATTCGACTGCTGATATCTCAGAAGCCTGACTGTTGAAGTTTTCATCACGTCAATCGGATGGCAAATCGAGTGTTCTTATCTCAGAGTTCAGTTTTTTTTGAAATTTTGTTACGATATTCGATTGGGCAATCGAATGCTGAACTGGAATATGGTTAACATGCGATTGGACAAGCGACTATTTGGTTTAAGTGACTTACAAGTCTGAGAATTTTTTTTGCAAATCAGAACCCGAGCATCGATTGGACAATCGATTGGCATATATCTGTTGAGAAAATTATAGCCGTTGGATGAGTGTAACGGTTACTTTTTTAACCCAGAAGTGTAATCAGTCTATTGGGCAACCGGATTTCTACAGTGCTATATAAACCTGGACTTCACAATTCGATTTCTCAATCAAATTTTTCACTCTGCTATCATCTTCTTCATCCAACTGCAATCTTTTCTTCATCCAATCAACCTCCAATCTACATTATTCAATGGCTCGTGTTAAAGGAACTGGTAGAAAACCAGCCATCACCTCTGTTGGTCCCTCCTCCAAAGTTATTCAACAATCCAACTCTTCATCATTTTCTTCTTCTACCTCTAGTGGAAGAACCCCTTCACCTTCACCTCCACCCAAAAGAGTTTCAATCCCTACACACAAGGTACTGGCAAAGGACAAGGGCAAAGCAGTTGCCACTACTCCTGAAATCAGCAAAAAGAGGAAAGTTCCTCCATCTGAGAAGTTGCTGGGAGATGCCATGAAGGAGTTAACTAAGAAGAAGAAGCCTTCATCCCCTCCTAAGAAGGTTAAATCTTCAAAAGAGAAAACTACTGAAGGCAAGGCTGTTCCAGACTCTTTCGTCAAAAGAAAAATCCAAGATGCAAGGACCCTGGATTTTCCTTACTTTGATAAAAATGGTTTTTCTTTTCAAAACCATTTAAGGTTTCATGGTTTGGAAAACCTTCTTTCCTGTTCTTTGGATGTATATCCAAGGTTGGTGAGAGCTTTCTATTCCACCTTCATCCTAACCAAGACCGGGTTTGCAGCTGAAGTGAAGAACAGAAGGATTGCTATTACCTTTGAAGAATTTTCTAAGCTGACTGGTTTGCCTTTTTGTGGGTACACCATTGACGGACGAGCACAGGATGCTCCAGAAGACGAAGGTTGGGAGAACTCCATTGACAAGCATGCTGCTTTACAGGAATTGATGATGGAAGGTTTTGTTGAGAAAGGGACTATTCAAGCTGGACAGATGAAAGTTGAGCACAGGCTGCTCATGTACGTGCTAACAAGAATGTTAGTACCTAGAGCCGGGAATCATGCTGTTGTACAGAGGCTAGACATTGTCTTGCTATGGGGACTGTACAAATAGCTGAAAATGAGTTGGACATGGATTGTGCTGCTGAACATGCACGAATGAGCACAAGGGAAGCACATCCTGCCCTACCCCCAACTAGTATGAGGATTCTGAGGCATTTCAAGGTGTCTCTAGCCAATGAAGAATCACTCACAACTACTCATACATTTGGTGAAGCCATTGTCAACCAAATGCTGATCAGACGCATCAACAATGTTTGGACAAGAACTCCAACAACTGCTGATCATGCACAACCAAGTGCTGATCAAGCCCAGTCAAGTGCCCAAGCACCTACACCAGCTGAAGGATCATCTGAGATCATGGCAAAGCTGATGGAGGTCTTGAAACTTCAAGCTGAACACAGTGAGAGGGTGAAATCTTCTCTTCTAAAGCTTCAAGCTTCCTTGGAATCAGTTCAGAAGGATGTTTCAGCCATCCAGGAGCACTTGGGTCTCAAGCTGTCTTTTGAAGACATTGCAGAGATTGGGAGGCAATCAACTGCAGAACCAAACCAGGACAATGAAGATGGTTCTGATTCTCATGGGGAGAAGACACCTGCTGAGGCTAATACAGCGGTCTCTCCTCCTCCTGCTGGTGATAATGAGGATCAAGCCTAAGGTTTTTGGTTGTTTTGGTTTAGATTTTTTGCTGTTTGATTGCTGCTGTTTGTTGTCTTGTTATTTCAAATGTTGTTTATTAATTTCCTCTTGTATCTTTGTCTTATGTCTTTTTGTATTAATGACAAAAGGGGGAGATTGGTTTGATTAATTTGAGATTATATGCTGATATGTATATGCTGTTTTGTATCATACCTACTCTGATGATATGTAAATGCTGATACTGATATTGACATTGCTGATATTGCATATGCCCTGATTAATGCATTACATTCATGGTCTGATACATACTAAGCTCTGGTGTTTCATATGCATCTGTTCTAATACATGTCATACTGATTGATGCACACCCTGGTTATGCACTGAAAATGTTTTGTATCATACATTCCAAAACTCAGGGGGAGATTTTTTAAATAATCTCAATATTATCTCTATGTTTGTCATTAAATCAAAAAGGGGGAGATTGTAAGCCATAAGCTTCCCTGATCTTGTTTTTTATTTAAGTCCCAAACATACAGTGCACATGAAATATTTGCCTTATCTAATGTTTTGAATTGAGAAACATTTCAGGCATACATGAAGACACCACACACTTGGAACAGTAGTTTGCAACTCAAGGAATCAACCATAGTTGGAGGATGCACTTGAGGAAGATGCAATTTTTGTATAGTGGTATTAGGTATCTAAGTATCAAGTTGAGTAAACAAATCACTAGAGTCTCACACAAGACATTGCCAATAAACTTTTGTCATTCATTCATGTGTTATGAAACTTAACTCTGAAAAACTCGATTGAACAATCGATTGAATGGGTCATCAATCGAATGGCACATAAACTGTCATAAACAACTGAGGTCTGTAACAAGATCACTCGATTGTCAAGTTGATTGCACAATAGATTGACAATTCGATTGACGCTGAAGTTTAAGTTACAGAGAGCACTCAGTTTGTGCCCACTCGATTGACCACTCGATTGGCAACTTGATTGTTTGCAGTATCCGAGTCACTTTGACCATGATACTCGATTGACACATCGATTGATGCTATATTTCAAGTCACAGTGAGCACCCAGTTTTGAACAACTCGATTGCTCACTCGATTGGAAGGAAATTATAGCATCAGGTCTGAATCACTTTGATCACGGCACTCGATTGACCAATCGAGTGATGCTATTTTTCAAGTCACAGTGAGCACCCAGTTTTGGCCAACTCGATTGCTCACCCGATTGAAAGGAAATTAGCGCATCAGGTCTGATTCAGAAACTGAATCAATCGATTGACCAATCAAGTGAAGCTTATATAATTCAAGTTTCCAGAAACACAGAAAATACGACACTCGATGCAGCAATCGATTGTATCCTTACAAACTCGATTGGGCAATCGATTGTCCTGGTGTTTTCCTTGAATATATATATGATGCTTCAAATCATTTTAAACAGAACTTTTGGAACAACTTGTATAACTCTTGCATAAAAACTTTTCACATCTTTTCAGAATCTCTTGCTCTCAATCTTGCATATCTCTGAAAATACTTTGAAAGAAAAGTTTCCTAACACACAAAAATATTCATTGGCAAATCAAATCTTTTGTGTGATGCTAGAGTGATTGAACACATTTCTTGATACTACTTTTCTTTGTTCGTGTAAAAGACAATTCGTGGTAATTGGTGCTGTAACAAATCCAGTTTAGAAACTGGTGGCTATCCTTGTTGGTGTGGCATCATCAAGAGGAAGTCTACTTTGATCTTGTGTGAGTTTGGGGATAAACTACAAGGATCAAATGGGTGACAAGATAGAAGTGAAGGGAGTTAGATTGATAGGTCGTGTAGAAGACTGGAAAATCTGTAAAAGTACTCGAATTCATTCTATAGTGAAAAAGGCTGGAATCATGATTATGATTTCGGGACTGGATGTAGGTCGTTGGATCAACGGCTGAACCAGGATAAATCTTCGTGCAATCTTTCCTATCCCTTCTCTTTAATATTCAGCATTGTTTAATTGCTTATTCTTGTATGCTCCTTGAATAATCTTGTATGTGATTTTAAGTTTCCGTTGTGTGTGTGAATTGTATGAATGGTGCATGATTGATATGGGAATTATGTCTAACTAGTTGGAGTTGATCTTAATTCTCTTGTTCTTAATCAAAAAGAAGTCATAGTTGTCCAACAACTTTTTCACTATTTTAATATGCATACTTTTGATCTAATGAATGCATTGTAGAAATGCCTTAGTGTGTTAGTGATATTGGAGGTTGGAAGAGAAGGTAGAAAAAGTTCATCATAGTTTGTCTAATACATGAAACAATGATTTTGCATGTGTTATTTTAATTAGTATGTCATTCTTCTATGTTTGTTTAATTTGAGACTGTGTTAAAGGAAATTTGATTTAGAGTATCATTTTATTTTCTAATACAACTTCCATTTTTTATTTGAAGTCTGTGAAAGGTTACTTACATTTTGACTAAAGCTATAAAATTTTGTTATTATATTTAAATGTTTTTCTTTTTGAATTTTTGTGGCTAAATTTGAAAAATGATGATTACTTTGATAATTTGTATATTTATGATTGAGAATATTTATTACCTTGAATTCAATTCTTTGATGGTGGTCGATGATAACATTTATTGTTTTACGAGGATTGAGAAATTTATTACTTTTTACTATCTTTATTTTATTCTTCAATTTTTTTTACTCTCATTTATTTGAAAATTTGTATATGATGAAGCGAATGAATTTATAATTTTATATGATATATTCAATTATCATAAGTTTTGTTATAATTGATTTTTTTGTGAATATGTAAAACAATTGAGTTACATGATAGAAACAAGACATAGTAAGCAAAACACTTCTATTTTTTCTATTTTTCCTTAAGCCTATGTGATGGGATTGGAAATGTTGACTCATATTGAATAAAACAGTATCCCAGTGTTTTCTTTTATGGTGTATTTACATGTCCTTGTGATGAGGGTGGATCATTGATCATTGAACGAAGATTATTGTAATGTAGTCTTAGTTGCAATCATTGGAAATGATTAGAAAACATATTTGTAATATGTTTTCATCATTGTCTTTAGGCTTACTTATAAAAGGATAGACAAAACATAAGTATTCAATACTATTATTAACACCAATGCAATGAGAGTAATTTGTGAACAAAATAATTGTAGTACTCCAATTTTGTCTAGTCAATTAAAAAGATTTTTTTAGTTGTAACTTCCTTTGATACTTTTGATTATGGTTTCGTTTTTGTTTCTGCCTCTGATTCTGGTTTTGCCTATGTTTTTGCCTCTGGTGGTATCCTCTGATTTTGTTTCTATCTCTGGTGGTATCCTCTAGTTCTATCTCTGGTTTAACTTCTGCCTCTGGTGGTATCATCTGGTTCTGCCTCTAGTGGTATCCTCTAATTTTACTTTTGTTTTCCGCCTCTGGTGGTATTATTTGGTTTTGCCTCCGTTTCTGACTCTAATTCAAGTTCTGCTTCTTGTGGTATCCTCTGAAGTGACAAAAATTGATTTTGAATGAATTGGTTCTATACAATTGATTTTGGTTTCAAGTGAATTGGAAATAAGTTATTTATATTTAATTACACTCATGTAAAAGCGAATTAAATGATAAATTCGAGGCTAAATATCAATTATAGAGGCAAAAATTATAAATTATAACTTTAAATTAGAATCAAATATGTCAAAATCAATTTTACACCTCTAAAATCAATTTCAACTCCTTAAAAAATGGAACAAAGCATACACTTAAATCTTATTTATTTGTGCATTATTTTGTAAAAGGGAAACGTGAAGAGACATAATGTTAAAACATTATCTCTTGTATATATGTTGTTTGTAAAATGGAAACGTGAAGAGACATAATGTTAAAACATTATCTCTTGTATATATGTTGAACAATACTTTTTCCTCTGAACTCACTTATAACAAAAAATATAATTTTTCGAACTTATTAAAAGAAGTAGTTAAATGCATTTAGGTCATACAAAATTATCATGCAGGTAGGTTTAATCATTATTGTTAAGTCAACATATATTTTTGAATGTTTTTTCAAGGCATATTTACAACATTTTAATAAGTTCCTACAAATTAAAAAATGAGCTTAGAATTTGTTTTCTAGATCAATATTTGAGTTGCTTTTATCTTTAATATTTTAACATTAAAAAAATTTATATAACTAAATATGTTTTATTTAAGCTGCGATCAAAACTATTTGCAGAATGCATGATTTTGTTGGACCTAAAAGTTGCATTATTTTCTTATAGGAACTAAATTTAAGAATCCTCAATTTTATAAAAACTAAAAATATTGTTAACCCAAAAAAGCGTCTCTAAATATTGTACATATTTTACATTAGTAGATACTTTATATTTTTTCTATTTGAAATATAAACTTGTGGTTATATATATATATATATATATATATATATATATATATATATCATGTATGCAATTAAGAGGAAGTTTTTTCACAAATGGCAAGCTAACCCTCTATAATCTTGGCCTTTTTTGATTTCATTTATTGGCCCTTTGTGTTTTGTTAGAAACTTAGCAATCATTCTGTTCTTATCCCCCATTGACATTCTTTTGTTTGTTTTTGTTTAATCTTATCGCAAGTTTTAATTTTTTTTTTTTTGCCTTTTTATAGGTCATCTAGTTCTAATGGAATTGTACAAAATTGCTCCATAATACTTTTTTTGAAGAAGGCCTCTTAATGATATGTTGTAGTCTTGGCCAACACTTATAGGAAACGGTGGAAATGTTTTTATCATTTTCAATTATGGCACCAATGAGTTTGACCATGAGGTTTTCCTCCTCAAAGCAGGCCAAAAATTTTATTCTTTGATTTAGTTTCTTGGATTGGATTTTTTTAAAAGTGAGAGAAATAAACATAAAAAATAGGAAAATAATTTATGAAAACAATGAAGAAAGTGGACATTGCTTTTAAAATATTTTTTCTACCAAATTCAATGAGGTTGTGTGTTCAATCTTCACTTGTAGCACTTCAAAGCTCTTTTAAGTGATTATTGTTCTTGACAAGAGATACAATAAAGATCACAATTGAATGAATATCAATCACATTTTATTATTGAACATCACTTGTATTTATATACACTTCCACTCAACTGCTATATACTCATATGTAGAGCTGTCAATTTGACAAGCCCCCCTAATTATTGGCTCCGGCCCACATTTTGAAGGGGCAAAAAAAAGTTAATAATTTAAAAGGCCCCTAAAAGCAAGGCCCCCTAAACTAAAAGCCTCCTAAAAATTTGGGGGCCTAAGAGGCCCATAAGCCCACTTTTTTAAAAAAAAATCGATTTATTTTTTTCGATAAAATATGTTCGATTTTTTTTCGACAAAAATTTCTGATTTTCTTTCGATAAAATTTTCCGATAAAAAATTTCTGACTTTTTTCGATAAAAAATTTCTGATTTTTTTTCGATAAAATTTTTCCGATAAAAAATTTCCGATTTTTTTTCGATAAAAAAGTCCAATTTTTTTTCGATAAAAAAAAACCGATTTTTTTCGATAAAAAATGTCCGATTTTTTTTTTCAATAAAAAATGTCCAATTTTTTTCGATAAAAAATTTCCGACATTTTTTCGATAAAAATTTTCTGATTTTTTTTCGATAAAAAATTTCCGAATTTTTTTCGAAAAAAATTTCCGATATTTTTTCTATAAAAAATGTCCGATTTTTTTTCGATAAAAAATGTCCGATTTTTTTCGATAAAATATTTCCAATTTTTTTCGATAAAAAATGTCCGACTTTTTTTGGATAAAAAATGTTCAATTTTTTTTTCGATAAAAAATTTCCGATTTTATTTCGATAAAAAGTCCAAATTTTTTTCGATAAAAAATGTCCGATTTTTTTTTCGATAAAAAATGTCTGATTTTTTTTCGATAAAAAATTTCTGATTTTTTTTCGAAAAAAAATGTCTATTTTTGTTCGATAAAAAATATCCGATTTTTGTTCGATAAAAAATATCCGATTTTTTTCGATAAAAAATTTCCAATTTTTTTCGATAAAAAGTATCCGATTTTTTTTGGATAAAAAATATTCGATTTGTTTTCGATAAAAAATTTTCCATTTTTTTTCGATAAATAATTTCCCATTTTTTTCAATAAAAAATTTTCCATTTTTTTTCGATAAAAAATTTCTCATTTTTTTTCTATAAAAAGTTTCTGATTTTTTTTTGATAAAAAAATCTTAAAATTAACAAAATATTGGGGGCCTATGGGCCCTTAGATCCCCCTCCCTTAGGCCCCATGAAATAATGGGCCAAAAATAAGAGCTCCTTAAAATATCATTTTAATAGGGGGCCTAATAATAAAAGAAAAAAAATAAGGGAGTCTTATAGTTTGGGGACTTTTTTGACGGCTCTACTCATATGCACTAACACCTACAAGCTATAACTTAAGTTGGTAAAACAACTGATAGCAAACTAATTGAATTAACTAAATCACTTAACTAACACTTGAATTATATTGCAACATATCCCCTTAATTCAAGTCCTTTGATAATGTAACTCCTAGCATTTCCCCAACTCCAAAAACCTGTCAGCTTTGAGAGGTTTTGTGAAGACATATGCCATTTGTAGCTTAGTACTTCAATGTGTGAGCTTCAACTTTCCTTTGTTCTCTTGATCTCTAAGAAAATGAAATTTGGTCTCTATGTGTTTGCTTCTTTCATGTGTAATTGTATTCCTTGCCAAACTTATAGAAGATTTGTTGTCCACTAACAACTCCATTGGCTTCTTATAAATGATCTTTAATTCTTCAAGCAATGATTCTAGCAACATAATTTGACAAGGTGCTTGAGGTGCATCTGTTGTTTCTGAAAAATTGTTTTGAAAAAATAACAATTCCACCGATTAAAATTACTGGGTTGAGTCGCGGACTAGGTCGCTCTTTTTAAGACGTTTCGAGGCACTGCCCAAATTGTGCAAGGCAGACTATCAACCACGAAGTCCCCAGGATAAAACAGCCCAAATCACTATATCGGAGTTCTACTGCACTGTAGAAAACCGATCTAGAATTATACCCTATGTATGGCAGTCGAATGACTGACACTCGTAATATAGCACTAAGGCTACTCAAGAAAATAGAAGAAGAAGAAGAAGAAAGAAAGGGGGAGAAGTGAGAAAAGCCTCAAATACGGAGAGCTTTTGGTGTGTTTTTCCAAATGAGGTGAGCTCTCTATTTATAGATGAGTTCAACAACTGGATCTGAGGAAAACGGGGGATCCACAATGCACGAAGTCCATTAGCTGACCACAAGAAGTGCGCTCAAAGATAGGAAAACGTGTTTTGACTAGGCTTCTTGACCGGACAACAATTAAAACGTGGGAAAGACTCAGTTTTAGGGTTTTGACCGGACAAAAACAGAAGCTTAGTCAAATTAGGGTTTTGACTGGGCAAATAACAGAAGATTAGGGTTTGACTGGATCAAAATATTGATGTTGACTCGGTGGAGGGCATTTTCGTAATTAACGCACCAACTTGTGATATAACGCAAGCATATAATTAATTAAAAATAAATAATTAATTTTCACATGTTTAAAAAATTAATACACCACAAGCCGAGCCGGGCCGAGCCGACCGACGGCACGCGTGTGTGGTGATCCATTTGCTTGCGTTCTCCCTCCTTCACAAAATTGCGGTGCCCCTTGGGGCTCAACCCAAGTGTGAAATTTCCACCTTATAAAGGCTATTAATGAGTGTGTTCCCTCATATGTGGGACTTCTCATTTTTCATTTCACAACATTAAATGCCATAATCAATTCCATTTATCTTCCATCATTTCCAACAACATCTATATATTATGCTTCACATGATGATAGAGCTATCACACTTTATTTCTTTGAGCACCTATAGATTAGTGTTCCAAGAAGTTCATACCAGTAACCTAATGTACTTTTCTTGTTTACCTTGTCACATCTCCAGTCTAAATAAGCTCTAATCTCTTCAATGTTGTGCTGCTTCTTTAGGACATAAAAATCCATAATCTTGTGTACCTCTTAGATACCTTAAGATTCTCTTTGTTGCCACCATATGAGATATTTTGGGATCATATATGAATCTACTTATCAACCATACTCCAAATTGATATCATGTCTACTATTACAAATGAACCCAAGTGAGCCAACAACTTGCTTAAACAATGTAGCATCAACTGATTTGTCTGTTTCTCTAGTTCAGTTTTAGATTTCCTTTAAACTAGTGTTATTGTTTCATTACAATCTTCCATGTGAAATCTCTTTAGCACACCTTACATATATTTCTTCTGATGCAAGAATGTCCCTTTCCTTGTATCTACAAATTCCAGCCCAAAGAAATAACCAAGAATCCCCAAATCAATCATCTCAAAATCTGATTGCATCTCCCTTTAATTTCTTAATTCCTTGTTCGCTACTATTTGTCACCAGTAAATCATCCACATACAAGCATAACAAAACCAGATTGTTATTGGCTTGACACTTAACATAAACTCTAAACTCCATTAAGCACTTTGTCTTTCTACTAGAGCCCAAAACTTAGTGAAAACATAAAATGCTTGACTATTTTATTTCAAAAAATACAATCATATCTTCCTAGTAAACTGATCGACACACTTTAGGAAGTAAATGTTCCTTCCTGATGAAGGAGTCTCACCTAACAACCTCCAATGACTTCTTGGCTCTTGATAACATACACGAGTTGAAAGAATTTTGGGGGTTTTTTCTCACCTAACAATCTTCACAAACCTTTTGAGGATAATGTATTAAAGGCAAACCAAAGACTTTTAAAGCCTTCAAGCTCACTTTGAAGGTTCTATTCTCGGATAAAAGAGCCTTTAAAATCAACTTATTTGATGAGTCAAAGACTTGAAGAGAGTTATGCTTCATCTTCATACTAAAATCCTTTTCAAGTAATTGACCATGACTCAATAGGTTGTTCTTCATGGAGGGTACATAAAGAACATAGGTCGGTTCCATTTTCCTTCTTTTCATCATCACCTTGCCTTTCCCCTCAGTTGAAATGGTGCAATTGTTAGCAAACTTGACTTTGCTCTTGAAGCTATCATCAAACTCCAATAACCAGTCCATATGCCTTGTCATATGGTTTGAACAACCAATGTTAAGGTACCAAAATTATGAATTGTCAACACCAGAGTTTGTAGTAACCATTAACAACACTTGATCAAAATCTGAGTCATGATGCCTAACATGATGAGTGATGACTCTTCATCATATACATATTTTTTTTACTGTTTTTAGTCTTATCTATTTGTGATTATTAGTTAATTTAAGGATTTAATTGATATATCTTGTTGATTCTAGTTCTTTGAGTTAATAAAATGTTTATGTTCTCATCTCCTTGATGGAGTAGGGATTTTTCATAGTTTTACGTTGTTTATTTGTTTTAGTGCAGTGCTGAATTTTTGTGAGAAATCAATATAACTTATATGACGTATTTCAGTCATATCTGGAGTTTTAGATGTCCAACTAGAGTCCAACCAAGTGCAAATGAAAGCTCAGCTCTATATCTACAACTTTCATGAAGACACTGTTTGCAAATTCGAAATCAAACGAGGAGAAAAAGACAATATACGTCATACATAAGTGGCTTTGCACCTGTAGCGTGCTAGGGGTGCAATTATGCACCAGTGGATCTGTCGAATTGCTCAAGAAGCGCGCGATGCGCATCAGAACACATTAAAACATGCTTTTCTGACTTTTTAGACATATTTTTTATTATTAAAAAGTTTGGAGACTTGTGCCGTAGCAGAGAAACTCAGAGACCGCGATTTCTAACACCATTTGAGCAGTTTTATCAAGAATAATTCATGAATCTTTCTTGTAATTCTTCTTTAATCTCTATCTTTTCTATCTCTATCATGAGTAACTAAACCCTATTTGTTAGGGATGAGTGTAACAAGATGAAGCCCTTATTTTTCTGATTTTATTTCTAGTTATATGAATGAGTTTATTGAATTATTTTTCTCATCCTTGTGCTACAATTCTTTTTATTATTTTTCTGTTCTACAACTTTAAACTTTAAACTTGAAACAAAAGTGGACTTTACGAATCCTTGATATGAGAAATTCATGGTATGGTAGTCTAAGGATAGATTCAGGTCATGAAACCAATTAAATTTGTTAAAAGATAATGCTAAGGAGTGGCTTAATTCTTTACCCTCTGGTAGCATCACCACATGGGACGACCTTGAAGATAAGTTATTGAAAAAAAAAGCTTTCCCCCAACTAAGTTCGTTAGAAAGAGGCAAGAGATTTCCAGTTACAAACAGAAAGAAGGAGAATCTCGTCGTGACACTTACATGAGGTTCAAGAGTTTATTAGCAGAATGACCAAGTCATGCTTATGACGACACTGTTCAAATGCAAATACTCTATAATGGTCTGAGTCTTAGCACTAGAATTATATTGGATGCTACAACATGTGGTTCTTTGAATTACAAGATCGCATCAAAAGCACACAAAATTATCGAGATAATGACATCAAATGAACAAATGATGTTGACTGATAGAGGTGATGGATGTTGGGTTGGCTAAAGGGGGGTTTCTCTTAAAACAGATAAAAAATGTTATCGCCCGCTGAGATAATGAAGGGGACGACAACTATAAATTTACAACCCCAAGTGGCCCTTGTCAAATTATTGAAACATAATGGTTGTGACTTTTGTGGGGAACACATAAAAATGGAGCTTGTCAAGTACCAAATGAAGATGATACATAAGAACCAGAAGAGGTGAGTTTTGTCGGTAAAGGGAATTGAATGTGATGGATGTTGGGTTGGCTAAAGGGAAGTTGCTCTCAAACTAGATAAAAAATGTTATCGCCACTGAGATAATGAAGGGGATGACAGCTATAAATATACAACCATAAGTGGCCTTTGTCAAATTATTGAAACATAATGGTTGTGACTTTTATGGGGGAGCACATAAAAATGGAGCTTGTGAAGTACCGAATGAAGATGATACATAAGAACCAAAAGAGGTGAATTTTGTGGATTCTATAACTATAAGAGTTCGACATTGAGAGCCGAGATAAGAAGGGATCAGATAACACTATAGCTGACCACCTATCTTGATTGGAGAAAGTGGAGGAGGATGATGACACTAGACAAATTTGAGACCAGTTCATTTATGAACACATCTTTGCAATTGCCAAGGAACCTTGGTTTGCCGACTTTGCTAATTTTAAGGTAGGTGAGGCAATTCCATTAGACTCCACCTACCAACAACGAAGGAAGTTTATCCATGATGCCCAATGTTATGTATGGGATAAACCTTTTTTGTACAAAAAATGAGTAGATGGATTGTTGTGAATGTTTGTGCGCGAGGAGGAGCAGGAAAAGGTATTGTGGCACTACCAATACTCTAATTATGAGGGCCATTTTAGTGGGAATCAAATTGCAACAAAGGTTCTACAATCGGGACTATTCTGGTCATCATTGTTTAAAGATGCATTCAACTAAGTTTGAAGTGTGGGGTATTGATTTTATGGGTCTATTCCCATCCTCATATGCAAGAGTTTATATTTTGGTAGCGGTGGATTATGTCTCAAAGTGGATTGAAGTAGTTGCTACACCAACCAATGATTCACAACAGATCATCACATTTCTCAAGAAGAACATTTTAGCGTGTCTTGGTGTTGCGGCCTAAAATTTCGAGTGTTTCTCGAATTCAATGGAGTCGCCACCAAAATTTATTTTAAAATAGAGAAAATATTGCGAAACCCTTAAAAATATAAATAAATGGTCTTTGAAACCAAATTTGAGTTCGGGAGTCGATTATGCGTAGGGAATGTATTAGCACCCTACGACATCCATTAAAAACGGTTACCTATAATTAATTGTGCAAAATTAATTTTAACTTAAGTATATTTATTTTTCTTTTTTATTAAATATGAATAACAATTATTACTATATTTAAAATATGATTTTGAAATAAATATGTACTTAACAAATAAAGGACAAAAAAAAGAAATTTTATTTATGTGCTTGACAAGAATGCGATCTTGCTCCTAACTATCTCCCGGTGCGATGGAGAAACCAAAGCTACGTAGTTCTTGGTTAAAAAAATGCGGATGTGTTGAGTGCGTTTTAATGAAAATTTGTTTTGTGATAAAATGTTTTGATAAAAAGAAAAAAAAATAAAATAGTTTGATCTTAGTAAGTATTTTAAAATATGAGTTTTAAGACGATTAAGTTGTACAACTTGTGTCTCAAAACTCAAGGAATAAAGAAGATGTCACATCTAATTTAATCCTCTAAAAATATTTTATTATCCTCGATTTTTAAATTGAGTTTCAAAACCACCAAGTAGTACAACTTATGTTTTAACAACTCAAAGATAAAAAAGAGTTACATCTAATAAATAAATCGATTTTAAATTAATTCATTAAAATAAATAAATGAATGAATAAATAAATAGAATAAAATAAAATATATAAAATAAATAAAATAAAATAAAATAAATAAAAAAATAA
>JBBPBT010001178.1:7394247-7469554 GCA_037974875.1 Cicer bijugum | reverse complement strand
AAATAAATAGAATAAAATAAATAAATAAATAAATAGAGAGAGTTTTAGAACTATCAAATTGTACTTCTTGTGTTCTAATAACTCAAAAATTAAAAAGATGTCATATCTAATAGATAAGTCAATTTTAGATTAGTTCATAAATAAATAAATGAATGACTAAATAAATAGAATAAAATAAAATAAATAAATAAATAAAGAGAGCTTTAGAACTATCAAATTGTACTACTTGTGTTCTAATAACTCAAAAATAAAAAAAAATGTCATACCTAATTAACCTTTAATGAGATATTTACTTGTATTTTTTATTATGAAAAATAACTTTTATTTATGAAACAAATTAATTGTGAAATCATAAAAAGAAACTAAGTGGGCTGAAATTTCAAAAACATATTTGCTTTTTTGTTTTCCTTTTTTAGGCCCAACTTAACATGAGCCCAAAATGACAAAAAGGTTAAAAGTTAGTAACCCTAAAAATAATTGCACACATGAAGCCACAACAGCAAGGCGACCGCATTTGCAGAAAGCACAAGGCAGCAGCATGATGGACGCGACAATGGCTGGGCGTTTTGGTGACGCGGCGGACATCCAGTTTTAGCAGCTCCAAGGCTTTCCATATGGCTGCCATCTCTATCATTTCTTCCACAGTTTGTAAGAGAAAATCTCCATTGCTCGAGAGAGAGAGAGAGAGAGAGGGCGCGACGGCGCTAAAGAAGGGGTGATCTCTGTTTCGGTGCAACGCGGCCGTGATAGGTTTGTGATTTCTAATCTTACTTTTATATTTCACTCATAATGTTATCTTAAAAATAAAAACTACATTTTTAATAACAAAATAAAGATCATGCAGTGAAGACAGAGATTAAACAAAATTATTATACAAAAGAAAAATACCTTTGCTCCTCTGTTTGGTGACACTCTCTCTGGTTTTCTCCTTTTATCTTTCTTTGTGCGTTTTTTTGTGGTGTTAATCTTAGATCCTCTCCCTTTTTTAAACAAAATAGGGATGTATTTATAGAGTTTTTTATTTGTTTAGTTGCTTTCTTTGCCTGCCCTGGTCCTTCTCTGTCAATTTCTTGTTTGATGTTTTGATTTATTTGCTCATCATCTGCATTTTTCTGCACCTTTGATGCCTTCATTATTTGTTATGATATGTTCATTGCTGAGCTTTTATTTGTCTTTTAGTTTCTTTTTTTTAAACTCAAAAATTTGTCATTTAGTTTTGCATAAAGTGTACCAAGACTGACTTAAAAAAAAATATTTTGATGTTTCTCT
Organism: Cicer bijugum; assembly: GCA_037974875.1. Taxonomy (NCBI): domain Eukaryota; kingdom Viridiplantae; phylum Streptophyta; class Magnoliopsida; order Fabales; family Fabaceae; genus Cicer; species Cicer bijugum. The sequence goes on along the minus strand of JBBPBT010001178.1, from coordinate 7,468,285 downwards.
AATTAGTTACAAAGCAAAGGTCAATGACACTGCATATGAAACAGAAAGGCAGCAACTACACATGGCTAAACACTGCATCAGAAACAGAGATGCAACAACAGCAACAAAACAGAGCCAAAGCAAGCTGGCTTAATTTAGTTTGGTTTTACTATTTATGAATGTAATTTAATTGTAATTATAATTTAAAAATTATAACTTGATTTGGAATTGTAAATTGATGAGCCTACTTATTGTAAATATATTTACTTCCTTTTTTAATATATATTTTCCTTTTTGATTTATTCTTGATACATTGGACAAAATTAGGGTACTACAGCTGCCCCTATTTAATTATATTTTACTTGAAAAATATGAAAATATGAGTAACAATGGTATTCATTTTCATGTTATCAAGTAAAAGATAACTAAATATAAGGACCTAAATTTTGTCCAATAACAAACACATGTATTAAAGTGCATTTGAAATGTTTAAGTGAGAATGATGCAAATTTTTTTTATGTGCAAAATAATCGTCTTCAGATTAATTACCGATGCGTAGATCGATATAAATAAAGATGATTGTCTTCAGGTTGGTTACCGATGCGTAGATTGATAGAAATGAAGGTGATCGTCTTCGCATTGGTTACTGATGCGTAGATCTATAGAAATGAAAGTGATCGTCTTCGGATTGGTTACCGATGCATGGATCTATAGAAATTAAAAATGATCGTCTTCGGATTGGTTACCGATGCGTAAATCTATAGAAATGAAAAATGATCGTCTTCGGATTGGTTACCGATGCGTAGATTTATAGAAATGAAAGTGATCGTCTTCAGATTGGTTACCGATGCATGGATCTAAAGAAATTAAAAATGATCGTTTTCGGATTAGTTACCGATGCGTAGATCTATAGAAATGAAAGTGATCGTGTTCGGATTGGTTACCGATGCGTGGATCTATAGAAATTAAAAATGATCGTCTTTGGATTAGTTACCGATGCATAGATCTATAGAAATGAAAGTGATCGTCTTTGGATTGGTTACCGATGCATAGATCTATAGAAATTAAAAATGATCGTCTTCGAATTGGTTACCGATGCGTAGATCTATAGAAATGAAAGTGATCATCTTCAGATTGGTTACCGATGCATAGATCTATAGAAACTAAAAATGATCGTCTTCAGATTAGTTACCGATGCGTAGATCGTAATTGGTCTAATCTTGAAGGTAGATAAAGAGGATAAGTATATGATACTTGCAATTCAAACGATAAGGTATGAATGATTCATGCGTGTGTGATGCATTGAGTATAGGTAAAGTGTCAATGAAGATGCATGGATCATGTGAGTATGAGTAAATTATGTATGGTTTATGTGTCATGCATTATAGATAAATTTTTGTTCTTTTATTTGATTCCCCGATCCTTATGCTTTTCTCCGCTCCAAGATTCAATGGATGAATACAGACAAATATTATTTCCACATGATGACTTTTCGTATCTATCGAATGACCGCTTTTTCGAAGTGAAGCAAAAATCCATTGCTTAAAATGACTACCCTCCTTATTATTCTTCACACACTCATATATCTTGAGAATCAAACGAGTTCCCGTGTATATATTTTCAAGTGTCAAAATATTTAAAATACTTTTATATTTTTACATATTTCAAATTCCAATATTTATTATTATAAAATAAAATTTTGAAACAATAGAACACTCAATAATGAAATTGGATTGGTATATAAAGAGTGTAACGTACAACATCGAATGACAATATTGAGAAAAGTACATTCGTTACATTGAAAGCAAAACAATTGGGGTAGGGGTTACGATGTGGGGACGAGTATGTTTAACTTAGGTGGAGACATAACAAACGCTAGTCATTCTTGTAATTTAGAAATCCTAATAATCAGCTTCCACTAATAATTGCCCCAATTTAAAATGCTTGATTTTTTTTTATCCCTAACTTTTGCATGGACTGCTCTTCCAAGTTTTCAATCCATCGTGATGCTCTAATCTTTTGCCTAGATCGCCTTTTCAGGTTTTCAACCTAGCGAGCCCATCATATTTTTAAGCATAATATTTTTTGACTACATCTGAATTTACTAGAAGTGGAAGGTCATGTCCATCCATTTCTGCGAGTATTAGAGCTCCCCCAGAAAAAACCTTTTTCACAATATATGGTCCTTCGTAATTCGGGGTCCATTTTCCTCGAGAATCCTTTTTTATGGGCAATATTTTCTTTAACACCAAGTCCCCTTCTTGAAACACTCGAGGATGGACTTTTTTCTCGAATGACTTTTTAAGTCATTTTTGATATAGCTGACCGTGACATAGGGCTATCATTCTTTTTTCTTCTATGAAATTCAATTGGTCAAACCGTGATTGAACCCACTCAGCCTCCTCCAGTTTTGTTTCCATCAAGACTCTGATCGAGGGAATTTCAACTTCAATGGGAAGTACCGCTTCCATTCCATACACCAATGAGAAAGGAGTTGCCCCTGTTGAGGTACGAACATAGGTTCTATAGCCATGTAATGCAAAGGGAAGTATTTCATGTCAATCCTTATATGTCTCTACCATCTTTTGTATGATCTTCTTGATATTCTTATTTGCTGCTTCTACAGCTCCATTCATTTTTGGACGATATGGCGAAGAATTATGGTGCTGAATTTTGAAACTATCACACAACTCCTTCATCATTTTATTATTCAGATTGGTGGCATTGTCAGTGATTATCTTATTTGGTAAGCCATATCGACAAATCATTTCTCTTTTGATGAATTTTGCAACCACGCCTCTCGTCACATTGGCATAAGAAGCGGCTTCAACCCATTTTGTGAAATAATCAATAGCTACCAGGATATATCGGTGACCATTGGAAGCTTTAGGCTCGATGAGTCCAATAACATCCATCCCCCACATTGAAAACGACCATGGTGATGTTAAAACATTCAGAGAGGTGGGTGGTACATGTATTTTATCAGCATTGATTTGACATTTATGACATTTCTTTACGTAACTAAAGCAATCAAATTCCATAGTCAACCAATAATAGCCAGCTCTTAAGATTTTTCTTGCCATTGCGTGTCCATTTGCATGAGTTCCAAAAGAACCTTCGTGAACCTCTTGAATAATTTTCTCTGCTTCTGCTTGTTCCACACATCTGAGGAGAACCATATCATGATTTCTCTTATAAAGCACATCACTATTTAAGAAGAAGTTCATTTACAGCCTTCTTAAAACCCTCTTGTCGTTTTCTGAAATACCTGATGGATATTCCCTATTCTTAACATAGGATTTGATATCATAAAACCATGGTTTGCTATCAAGCTCTTCTTCTATCGATAAACAATATGCTGGCTTATCCTTTTGTTGAATCTTTATGACTGGCACACCCTGACCGACACTTAATTTGAACATTGATGACAATGTGGCCAGGGCATCAGCCAATTGGTTTTCTTCTCGAGGAATATGGTGAAAAGTGATATGCTCGAAGTGTTCTACCAATTCTTTGATATGGGTATGGTACAGAATCAATTTGGAGTCTCGAGTTTCCCACTCTCCTTTTGTTTGATGGATGACCAAAGATGAGTCTCCATATACCTCAAGAACTTTTATCTTTGATTCAATGGCTGCTTGAATGCCCATGACACATGCCTCATATTCTGCAATACTGTTTGTACAATCAAAACACAATCTAGCCGTAAATGGAGTGAACTGGTTCTCTGGAGAAATCAAAATTGCTCCAATTCCATGCCCTAATGCATTAGAAGCACCATTAAACACCAAAGTCCATTTTTCTTTATCAGATGGTTCGATCTCTTCAAATAGAGTCATGATACCTTCATCAGGGAATTCACACTGCATTGATTGATAATCTTCTACAGGTTGTTGGGCCAAATACTCCGTTAGAGCGCTTCCTTTGATAGTTTTTTGTGTAAGGTATACCAAATCGTATTCTGATAATAACATCTGCCAACGGGCAATCCTTCTAGTAAGAGCAGGTTTCTCAAAGATGTATTTAATTGGGTCCGTTTTAGACACCAACCAAGTTGTATGACATAACATGTATTGCCTCAACCGACGAGCGGTCGGTCCATGCTAATGCGCAACATGTTCGTTCAAGCAGTGAATATCTTGTTTCACAGTTGGTGAACTTTTTACTCAAATAATAAATAGCATGTTCCTTCTTACCAGATTTCATCATGTTGCCCCAGTACACAACCCATTGATTCGTCAAGTACTGTTAAGTACATGATAAGTGGTTTTCCAGGAATTGGGGGCACTAATATTGGAGGTTTTGACAGGTATTGCTTAATCTTTTTAAAAGCTTTTTGACAATTCTCATTCCATTCAACCTTTTGGTCTTTGCGCAACAACTTGAAAATTGGCTCGCATGTCGCAGTGAGATACGATATGAACCTGGCAATATAATTCAATCTGCCCAAAAAGCGACGAACTTCTTTTTCCGTGCGTGGAGCGGGCATTTCTTGTATTGCTCTTACTTTATCTGGATCCACTTCTATCCCTTTTTGACTAACGATAAACCCAAGTAACTTGCCTGATCTTACACCAAAAGTGCATTTAGAAGGGTTTAAACGGAGTTTGAACTTCCTTAGTCGGACAAACAACTTTTGAAGGTTAACAACATGGTCTTCTTTGGTCCGAGATTTTGCAATCATATCGTCCACATAAACCTCTATTTCTTTATACATCATGTCATGAAACAAAGTTACCATTGCTCTTTGGTAGGTTGCCCCAACATTCTTTAATCCAAATGGCGTCACTTTATAACAGAAAGTCCCCCATTGTGTTATGAATGTAGTTTTCTCCATATCGTCGGGAGCCATCTTGATTTGATTATATCCTGAGAAACCATCCATGAAGGAGAAAAGAGAATATTGAGTCGTGCTATCTACTAGGACATCAATGTGGGGCAAAGGAAAATCATCTTTTGGACTAGCTTTATTTAAATCCCGATAATCAACACACATTCGAACTTTTCCATCTTTCTTTGGAATCGGAACAATGTTAGCAACCCATTGAGGATATTTTGCCACTGCTAAGAAACCAACATCAAATTGCTTCTTGACTTCTTCTCTAATTTTAAGTGACATATCAGACCTCATCCTCCTCAATTTTTGCTTAATTGGAGCACATTCAGGCTTGCGTGGTAGCTTGTGTTCAACTATGTTAGTGTCTAGCCCAGACATATCCTGATATGACCATGCAAAGACATCCACATAATCAAATAAAAGTTTGACCAACTTTTCTCGTTCACTTTCTTTCATAGACATACCAATTTTAATTTCTTTCTTATCATATTTAGTCCCTAAATTGATCACCTCAACAGGTTCTTGATATGGTTGGATTATCTTAGCTTCCTATTCAATTAACTTTTCCACTTCTGGGGGAGGCTCACAATCGTCTTCGCAATCCTCATCAGCGTGATTAATTGGGTTTTCAAAATTACAAGAAAGGGTTCTAGTGCTGTTATTTTCAACATATTCATTTTCGAATCTGCATTGTTTAAGTTAAGAAGAAAAAGGAAAAAAAGAAAATTTGAATTAAGATTGCTAAAAAAAGAAAGAGGAAAACGAAAATAACTGGAGAATTCAAAAATGCATTTATTGATAATAAGCATGGAATTGAAATACATGCACCCTATTAGTTATCCTTATAGCCTTTGGCAGAGCAAAAGGAGTTAAAATACATAATTACTTTGAACATGGATTAGCAAACACGGGAAACTCGATGATCTTTCAATTATTGAGATTGGTGCTTGGAGAACAAGGGTACACCAATTTGAGGGTATCATTATCAACATTATCCTCTTCCACAACAGCCACTTGATCAACATATATTATTCCAACGCTTTTGAAGATTTGATGAATGTCACAAATATGGGTCTTTTGTGAATTTGGTACCCGATTTTTCCAACTAGCTAGCTTGCTTTCTCGTTTTTCTTTTACAGCATTCTCTTGATCATCTTTGGTAGGTACATATCCCAACCTGTACTTATCCTTCTTTTCTGGTATTTCTATCAATTTCCCGAATTTAACAAAAGCTCCTCCTTCCTACATGGATTTTGTAGACTTCAATGATGTGGTAGATAGTTTTGGTTCTTTTAAACGAAATCCTTCACCCATGAAGACAACATTGCGATTTCTAATGCTTGGAAGGAAGTCTCAATGGCTTCCTCTGCTTCTTCAATGTATTACGTAGAAGATAGATGACTCACTATCATATCTTCTTCCCCAGATATTATCACCAACTTATTGTTTACTATAAACTTTAGCTTTTGATGGAGAGTGGATGTTACTGCTCCAGCAACGTGAATCCACGGTCTCCCTAAAAGGCAACTATACGCCGGCTTAATATCCATCACTTGGAAGATTATTCCAAAGATATGGGGTTCGATTTGAATCGAAAGGTCAATCTCTCCAACAACTTGTCTTGTGGATCCATCAAACTCTTTTACCACCATACTGCTCGACTTCAAACAAGCCCTGTAAACAAATAGTTTTGATAGTGTTGATTTTGGCATGACATTTAACGATGAACCATTATCAACTAGCACTCGTGCAAGAATATGATCATGACACCTCATAGAGATATGTAGTGCTTTATTATGCTCCATCCCCTCAACTGGTAATTCAACATTGCTAAAACTCAAACTACTACTGGCGGTGATATTACCGACCACCCCATCAAATTGGTCGACAGTGATATCATGAGTCACATGGGCCTCATTTAAAATTTTCATCAGTGCCATTCGGTGTGCTTCAGAGTTTAATAACAAAGAAAGAATAAATATCTTGGAAGGGGTTTGATTTAACTGATCTACCACCTTATACTCACTTTGCTTTATAAACTTAAAAAATTCATTAGCTTCTTCTGTAGGCACTGTCTTTTTGCAAATTTCCGGTCCTTTTATGGCATGATACACAACCTCTTTCCCTTTTCGCCATGACCCTCCTTTTTCCTAATTTGTTCAGGAGCGTATACTCGACCACTTTGGGTCATCCCACCAATCCCTGAAATATTGGTGACATTAGTACCTTGATGTTTAGAGCTATCGCCTGATTGGTGGTTGACTAAATGAGATGTGACTTCATAACTCCATGGTACCGCCTTGTTGTTTTCATAAGGAAAAGAAGTTGGTGCTTGGACAATTATTGCATTTTTTCCACTATGAGTTGGCTTAGGATTCTCTTTTCTATAGAGGATTTCCAACGGTCTTGGAAAAGATCTATCATCTTCCATGCATGGTTCTATGGTCAATACGTGATTATCTTTTGTATATTGGTCTATCTCTTCTTCAATGAGATTGACAGCAGTATCTTCGTGACTCGACAAAGGATTATTCTCCATGTTGGGACCATTTTCCTTAAAGGTAAGCCATTTTGCATTGATCAATTCTTGTACTTTAGTTTTTAAGGCTTGACAATCTTCGATAGAATGTCCCACGACTCCAACATGGTATTCACATTTGGCGTTAGGATTATACCATTTTGGGAATGGTGGTTCTAGAGGTTTCATTGGCCTCAGGACTACCATTGAATTTTGGAGTAAGTGAGGCAATAATTGGTTGTACGTGACAAGAGTTGGGTCAAAACGGGTTATCCTTTTTTGATTGATAGGTGGTCTGTACTGATTTGAGATTGGACTTTGGTTCCATTGACCTTGTTGGGAAAATGCGGTAGGTGGTGGTTGATAAAAAGGTGGTATTGAAGGGTGATATTGAGGGTATGAAGCTTGTGTGGTTGCGGCCGCATATGGATAAGGAATGTAAGGAGCTTGTGGTATCGGGGGCTGGAAGTTTGGGGGTCGATAAGAATTGATGGGTGGAAAATAGGAGACTCTGGGGTTTACCATTACAGCGTTAGCGTCCTCTTCTTTCTTTTTTGTGAATGTCGGTTGGGGCCTTTTTATGCTAGTCGCTGGACATACGATCTTGCCACTCCGCATCCCACTTTCTATCCTTTCTCTTATCATGACAAGGTCATAAAAATTTGATGACATACTCCCAATCATCTTATCATAAAAAGGTGACTGGAGAGTATCCATAAACATACCAACCATTTATTTTTTAGATAATGGAGGTTCTACTTGTGATGTCATTTCCCTCAACCGTTGCGCGTATTCTTTGAAAACTTCGTTGTCCTTTTTCAATGCATTATGCAATTGCATCCTATCAGGGGCCATGTCAATGTTGTACCTGTATTGCCTCAAGAAAGCATCAGCCAAGTCTTTCCATGAACGAATACGACTTCGCTCAAGATGCATATACCAACTTAACGATGCCCCACTCAAACTATCTTGAAAAAAATGAATGAGAAGTTTATCGTTATGAGCATGAGAAACCATTTTTCTGCAATACATAGTTAGATGATTTTTAGGACATGTGTTGCCTTTGTATTTTTCAAAGTTGGGAACCTTGAATTTTGGAGGGATAGTCACATAAGGAACCAAACACATGTCGAAAGCTTCGAGACCATAAACATTATGCCCCTTAATTGCTTTGATTCGTTCCTCTAAGACATCAAATTTTTCCTTTGATTGTGTATCATCCCCAATGTGAGATTGATGCCAATTCCCGTTAGCATCAAAATGAGGCACTTGAGGTACACTATATGGAATATTTTCTGTGGGTATAGTGTTTTGGGGTGGCACATATCCCAGATGAGGAGGGATTTGTGATTGGTTTAAGTTTTGGGGGTTGACGGCTGAGTGGTTTTGGTTATTTTCTACAGGGTTGATGACTATAGGCGGAGTATAACCAAGCGGGAGACCATATATAGGAAATTGCATAGCTATTGTGTGGAATTGTTGGTTAGTCGGGGTAAAACCCGGTGGGTGAGAATGCGTAGTTTGATGTTCTTCATTTACAATCGGAGGATCCCCATATGTATTCTCCTTCCTTGCCAAAGCCTGTATAGCCTCCAGAATTCGATCGACATTTTCCTTTAGTTAGTTGACATCCGCTCTTATCACCTCTTGGTTTTGCTCGAGTTCATCCATGATCTTATAATTCGCACGCGTTCGAGAAAGGTGTCGGGGAATCAACTTTATTGTTTTTTCTGTTTTTTTATATATATATAAAAAAAGAATAAATAAATAAATAAAATAAATTTTCTATGAATATTAAAATATGAATGTGATGGAAATGAAATCAATTAGTGAATTATGATAGTTGGATATTGGGGAATCAAACGCCTTAGGTAATAGCAAGAACAAATTATTAGTGAAGAAAATATGAGGACTGAAAATCAAAATAGAAAATCCTTCATTGATAAGAGAAAGAGTACATGATATTTAAATTAAAAAACTACATTGATTGTGGGATTTCAATCTTCTCTTTTGATAAGACAACTAATCTTCTCCTCCAATTCTTCTACCAAATTTTTGCAATATTTGACAAACTTGTTGACTTTGACTGGAGTATTCAATGGATGCATTATCGCATCAATCTCTCTTAGATGCTTTGGAATTTTTAAGACTGCTTGATTAGCAAGCATTGCCAATTTTGAAAAGCAGTCTTTCCAATGTCTTCCTTTATCTTCTAGCTCTTTATAGATCTCTGGATTCTTTAATTGACCTAGCAACATCATAAATCGATCCTCCCAATATATGATTTCGTCCTTTAGGTCATTATTGATCTTTTCTTGGTAATCAATGTAATTGTTCAGCTCACTAGAATTCTCCATTTCTATTCTTAGTGCGTCTTGAGGTTTTGAGAGTAATTCTTCAATTTCTTCATTGTGTTGCCTCTCATTCCTAACTTGACCCTCATACTCAACTACCATTTCTTTCAATTGTTTCTTTAAATCTTCAAACTCTTTTTTTATCTTCTTCTCAGAGCTTGCTGATTTTGTCCACAACTGCTTCCACATATAGGCCTCTTCGATAGCTGCATTCTTTTATTGCTTTCGCACATCTAACTCTTCATTTGCACCTCTCAAACAATCTTGTATGTCAAGTTTATTTCCTTTTTCAACTTTCAACCTCTTGTTACTTCTTTCAATAAACTAACTTTTACAAGTGTTTTCTGATCGTAAGTTCTCATTCTCTTGGGAGACTTTTTCTAACCTTGCCTCTAGCTCTTTTTTCTACTCTTCGGATTTCAACAATGATGCCTTGAGTTCTTCTATCTCTTCACTGGTAGCAAGGGTAGGTTCAGATATTTCCTGATCACTCGAGGGTGTGGAAAGGCAACTTAATTTCTTGGACTCTATTTTTGAGCCATCGTTGATAGGGTTCTTTTGTGTTGCAACTTCTGCATCTAAGTACTTTTCCTTTTCTAATGACCTTTTCCCAAGCTCAACTTATCCTTTGCAACATCGGTGGGTCTACCATACCCGTATTGTGCAAAATAAAAGCTTCCAATGACTTATCATCTGGTTTTTCAAACATAGGGTAGCCAAGCTGTCTCAAAGCTACCGCTGGGTTGTAATTAATACATCCTTTGGTTCCCATGAGAAACACATTTGGGAAATCTCCACATTGACATATTACTTCCTCCACCCCTTGTTCTCTATGATACCATGAAATTGTGTCCGTTTTGTTCAAACCCAGGGTGTAAGGTTCCACTCATAAGTGTGTGTCTTAGTAAAAGTGTGGGGTGTGGAATAAGTATAATTGAATAACTCCATGACGATAATAAAATATATATACATAATAAATAAATAAATAGATTAATAAATAAATAAATAAATAAATAAATAAGAATAATCAACAAGCTTAAAAAATATTATAATGTCAACTAATACTTATTAAGAAATAATAAAGGCCTAAAATAAAAGAAAATAAAAAACAAACAAAAATAAAAATAAAAATAGAAAGTTAAAAATTATGCACAATTAATTTATTAGGCCTGACTCTCTAAAATGTCCCCAATGGAGTCGCCGCCAAAATTTATTTTAAAATAGGGAAAATATTGATAAACCTTTAAAAATATAAATAAATGGTCTTTGAAACCAAATTTGAGTTGTGAGTCGATTATGCGTAGGGAAGATATTAACACCCTACGACATCTATTAAAAACTGTTATCTATAATTAATTGTGCAAAATTAATTTTAACTTAAGTATATTTCTTTTTCTTTATTATTAAATATGAATAACAATTATTACTATATTTAAAATATGATTTTGAAATAAATATGTACTTAACAAATAAAGGACAAAAAAAATAAATTTTATTTATGTGCTTGACAAGAATGCGATCTTGCTCCTACATATCTTCCGATGCGATGGAGAAATCAAAGCTACATTGTTCTTGGTTAAAAAAAATGCGGATGTGTTGAGTGTGTTTTAAAGAAAATTTGTTTTGTGATAAAATGTTTTGATAAAAAGAAAAAATAAAACAAAATAGTTTGATCTTAGTAAGTATTTTAAAATATGAGTTTTAAGACGATTAAGTAGTACAACTTGTGTCTCAAAACTCAAGGAATAAAGATGTCACATCTAATTTAATCCTTTAAAAATATTTTATTATCCTCGATTTTTAAATTGAGTTTCAAAACCACCAAGTAGTACAACTTGTGTTTTAACAACTCAAAGATAAAAAAGAGTTACATCTAATAAATAAATCGATTTTAAATTAGTTCATTAAAATAAATAAATGAATGAATAAATAGAATAAAATAAATAAAATAAAATAAATAAAGTAAATAAATTAATAAATAAAATAAAGAGAGTTTTAGAACTATCAAGTTGTACCACTTGTGTCATAATAACTCAAAGAAAAAAAAGAGTTACATCTAATAAATAAAGATTTTAGATTAGTTCATTAAAATAAATAAATGAATGACTAAATAAGTAGAATAAAATAAATAAATAAATAAATAAATAAAGAGAGTTTTAGTACTATCAAATTATACTACTTATGTTCTAATAACTCAGAAATTAAAAAGATGTCATATCTGATAAGTAAGTCTATTTTAGATTAATTCATAAATAAATAAATGAATGGCTAAATAAATAGAATAAAATAAATAAATAGAGAGAGTTTTAGAGCTATCAAATTGTACTTCTTGTGTTTTAATAACTCAAAAATTAAAAAGATGTCATATCTAATAAATAAGTCTATTTTAGATTAGTTCATAAATAAATAAATGAATGACTAAATAAACAGAATAAAATAAATAAATAAATAAATAAATAAAGAGAGCTTTAGAACTATCAAATTGTACTACTTGTGTTCTAATAATTCAAAAAAAAAAAAATGTCATATCTAATTAACCTTTAATGAGATATTTACTAGTATTTTTTATTATGAAAAATAACTTTTATTTATGAAACAAATTAATTGTGAAATCATCAAAAGAAACTAAGTGGGCTGAAATTTCAAAGACAAATTTGCTTTTTTGTTTTCCTTTTTGAGGCCCAACTTAACATGAGCCCAAAATGACAAAAAGGTTAAACGTTAGTAACCCTAAAAATAATTGCACACATGAAGCCACAACAGCAAGGCGGCCGCGTTTGCAGAAAGCACAAGGCAGCAGCTTGACGGACGCGACAATGGTTGGGCGTTTTGGTGACGCGGCGGACATCTAGTTTTAGCAGCTCCAAGGCTTGCCATACGGCTGCCATCTCTATCATTTCTTCCACGGTTTGTAAGAGAAAATCTCCATTGCTCGAGAGAGAGAGGGCGTGACAGCGCTAAAGAAGGGGTGATCGCCGTTTCGGTGCAACGCGACCGTGATAGGTTTGTGATTTCTAATCTTACTTTTATATTTCGTTCATAATGTTATCTTAAAAATAAAAACTACATTTTTAATAACAAAATAAAGATCATGCAGTGAAGACAGGGATTAAACAAAATTATTTTACAAAAGAAAAATACCTTTGCTCCTCTGTTTGTTGACACTCTCTTTGGTTTTCTCTTTTTATCTTTCTATGTGCATTTTTTAGTGGTGTTAATCTCAGATCATCTCCCTTTTTTAAACGAAATAGGGATGTATTTATAGAGTTTTTTATTTGTTTAGTTGCTTTTTTTGCCTGCCTTGGTCCTTCTCTATCAATTTCTTGTTTGATGTTTTGATTTATTTGCTCATCATCTGCATTTTTCTGCACCTTTGATGCCTTCATTATTTGTTCTGATCTGTTCATTGCTGATCTTTTATTTGTCTTTTAGTTTTTTTTTTTAACTAAAAAATTTCTCATTTAGTTTTGCATAAAGTGTACCAAGACTGACTTAAAAAAAAATGTTTTGATGTTTCTCTAATTAGTTACAAAGCAAAGGTCAATGACACTGCATATGAAACAGAAAGGCAACAACTACACAGGGCTAAACACTGCATCAGAAACAGAGATGCAACAACAACAACAAAACAGAGCCAAAGCAAGCTGGCTTAATTTAGTTTGGTCTTAATATTTATGGTTGTAATTTAATTGTAATTGTAATTTAAAAATTATAACTTGATTTGGCATTGTAAATTGATGAGCCTACTTATTGTAAATATATTTACTTCCTTTTTTAATATATATTTTCCTTTTTGATTTATTCTTGATAAATTGGACAAAATTAAGGTACTACACTTGGCGTGCCTCGAGCTTTGATTAGAAACGAGGTCACTCACGTTCTTAATCAAAAGATGGAGTGCCTTATAAAGATATATAATGTGCCTCATAGGGTGGCAACCCTATATCACCCACAATTTAGTGGGCAAGTTGAAGTATCCAACATACATATTAAGCGAATCCTTGAAAAGGCAGTCAATGCTTCAAGAAAATATTGGTCGACGAAACTTGATTATACCGAACAACTTTTAAAACTCCCATTAGTATGTCACCATATCAAATCGTGTATTTTAAAGCTTGTCAGTTACCCATTGAACTAGATCATCCAACATTTTGGGTGGCAAAGTACTTGAATTTTGACTTGGTCAAGGCAAGCAAATCTAGAATTCTTCAACTTCACGAGTTAGAGGAATTCTGGAATTTTGCATATGAAAACGCCAAGATCTATAAAGAAGAACCCAAGAAATTGCATGACAAAAAAGCTCAGTTCAAGAATTTCCAAGAAGGACAACTTTTTCTTCTCTTCAACTCGAGATTAAAGTTGTTTCCAAGAAAATTAAAGTCAAGATGGTCGGGTCCTTTCAAAATAATCAAAGTTTTCCACACGACGTAGTGGAGTTAAAGGATACGCGTTCAAACTGAAGTTTCAAGGTGAATGGACAAAGGCTCAAACTTTACTTAGGGGAGAGTAAAAAATTTCGACAGAGTCCATCAACCTGATCACCACTTGAAGAGTGGAATGTCAAGCTCAAGACATAAAACGAGCGCTTATTGGGAGGCAACCCAAATTTATATATCCTTTGCAATTTTTTTCTTGTTATATTCCCTTTATTTTTATCTTTCTTTGTTATTTTCTAGTTTTATTAGTTCTTGATGTTTTTTACACTCAAAGAACCAAAAGGTATGCTTAGGGAATGGATTTATGTAGGATGACATGCAGGCATTGCGCCTAAAGCGTTACTAGGCGCCTGAAACAAATTTATGTTTTCTCTCTCATTATTCGGTTACGCCTGAAGCACATTTTCGTTCTTCGCTCAATGCCCGGTTGAGTTATAAAACCCTTCCCTGTCCACTTTTTTGCCAATCTTTTTCTCCCACAATAGTCAATTGGTACATCAATCTCGAATACATCTCCAAGTCCATTGTTCTGCTCAACATAAGTAAGTCTTCCTCCCCTATCAAGCTTTCTTCCATTATTAAGTAATATATATATATATAATTAAAAAAAGTGTTACTTTCAACTCTTTCTTTTCTCTCTTGATGCATGTTGGTTGTCTAAATTAGAAGTTGTAATAGTGTTGTATATTGTTCACTTATTTCATGTTTTGTTGTGTATACAAAATCTATAATGCACTTCAACTATTTTAGAAAATGACACAACCACTTTTGCATCTTAATTTATAAATTGTCATTCTATGTGCATTGTTATCTTTCAGAATTATGTTGGATTAGTTTGTGGAAACAACTGTGGTTGTTTTGTTAGATGGATGGATTTTCAAACTACTTTTCTCTAACATTGAATACTTTGAATCATAGATATGCATAATTGTTTTGCAGGACCAAATGACAACCCAACAGAAAGCAAAACCAACTAAAGTCACAAATACATCTTTCTCCCAACTACACAATATGTTCTTATTAACGAAATGTTTGGTCTGCCAAACTATAAGGATTGTCGATTTCAAGCAACGGAAGATAAAACTCTAAAAATAGAAACCTGGGAGATGTTGCACACTTTGTGCAGACCGACTGCAGATTGGATAACAAATAAAGATTGTACACCTAGGAAATTACGCTCATCCCAACTGCAAAAGCATGGAGTACCTTCGTTCATCATACGTTGTTGCCATGTTCAAATGTGTCAGATATAACAATTTAGAGAACATGTCTACTAGCTACAATCATTGAGGTGAAAGAATTAATATGGGCATGCTACTATCTAACGACTTGTGGAGGACAACAATTCTTGATCCTCCGACAGCCTACTTCAATCATGTCTCCTTGGTAACCAAACTTTGTGAACAGGTGAGATTATCTCCTAAAAATGGTGAAACAATGGTGAAACCTACTATCCCCATCATTTCCAAGTGTTTAGGAAAGCTTTTTATGACTTCGACAAAATATCCTAATGTTCCACAAGCAACAATGTCGATGGAGGAAAATTATGATCCTTTGGGGCCACATGACCATCCTCAACATCCACCACAGTTCTCCACTGAGGAAAGATTTGGAAGGTTGTAAACTATGATGGAACAATTGATGATCGACCAACGTAACGAACAAGCCATAATAGAACGGGGATGACAATTCTCTATTGAGCCTTCGTTTCATCTCAACAAATACTGGGACACATGTTTTATTCCAATTTATTCTCACCTCACCAGTATACTGGTGACTATAGTGGTACTAGAACGGAGGACCCAAGCAATGCCCATTGAATTACCCAACTGGGAGAAGTTTCCTTTCGTTTTTCTTTGTTTATGTTTTCTTTATTTTAGTAGTTGAATTTTACGCTTTTGTCATTTCACTAAATGTGTATGATGATGAAGAAGTTGTAATAACTCAAATGATGGGGGATACGACCTCTGATTTGCGGAAGATTTATGCAGAATAATGTCTATTCTAACAATATGCGCAACAGTTTAATAAATTCGAAATTTACTAAACACAGTATTGAATAAGGTCCCTAATAAACAATTCTAATGAATGTCAAACTATATGGATCATGATATATATGGAGAAATGCATCAGAAAACAATTATTATCCAAGATGTTGATTTTCATGCAATTATGTTAAGACAATTAATCATACAATGTCACTTAACATAGAATCTTTATCATGCATTCAATCAATATCATAAACGTAATAATTGCAGAAATTTAAACGAGATAAGGGAAAGAAAAGTGTACGCAGATTTTTATACTGGTTCAGTCGTCTCGTGACGACCTACATTCAATCCTAAGATCCAACTAGATCTTAGCCTGTCCAATAGAACTTCTTAGAATCAGTTTACAAATTTTTACACAGTGCCTCGCACCAATCTTAAACTATTCTCCCTGTTCTATCTTTCCCTCCCTGAATTCCCAAGTTTAAGTCCCATAAACTTGACCAAGAATCCAGTCAAGCGTCTTCTTGTTGAAAGCCTTCAACCTCGAAGAACACCACCAATAATAACTGGATTATCTCAAAGTAATTTGGTTACAAAAAATGGTTTACAGAAATTGAAACAAATCAAATTTACAAATTTCTTGATCTTCCTTCTTCTCAAAGCAATCTTTCTCAATTCTG
This sequence comes from Cicer bijugum, assembly GCA_037974875.1. Taxonomy (NCBI): domain Eukaryota; kingdom Viridiplantae; phylum Streptophyta; class Magnoliopsida; order Fabales; family Fabaceae; genus Cicer; species Cicer bijugum. The sequence continues at coordinate 7,451,490 of JBBPBT010001178.1, read as the reverse complement.
TCTTTTTCAATCCTCATTGATCACAAACGTTGATTGTTCATGGCTGAAAAAGATGTTCAAAGTAATGTCAGTTGAGAAAGAGTTAGTGGTAAAAATGTTTTTGTGTGAGTTATGAAACTGTTATATCATATATGTATCATATGTATTATAAAAGTTATAAAACACACTAATCGATATAACCAATCGATTTCGCGAATATTGTTTTTCTTGAATCTTGAAACTGCATACACTAATCGATTTAACGAATCGATTATTTTAATTGAGTTCTTTAGACTTGGATGAATGTACTTAATTGAATCGATGTTCATAATCGACTTGGCGTGTTTTGTTCCAACAATGAGATCAAAACAATCGATGTACTTAATTGATTCAAACATTTCAGTCATCTCTGTTTCTAAAACTTTTTGCACCAATCGCTTTAGTCAATCGATTTCACTGGTTTCAGGGACACAGTGATTTTCACAAATCGATTTGCCTAACCGATTGTGAGCTTAAGTCTGAAGCTTATTTCAACAGTTGGTTCATTCAATCGATTTACCACGTCGATTGATTCCAAACTTAATTCAACAGATGTAAAATAGTAGATTGTGCTAATCGACTGTGTATGTTCCAGACCAAGGTTATTTTTGAAACTTATTTTAGTAAATCGATTTGCCTAACCGATTTAGTAATCATTGGTTTGGCTCTGGGACATTCACACTCGATTGTGTCAATTGATGTAGACAAACGAAAATAAAGAAGTGATTGGATTAATCGATTTTCCAAATCGATTAGCTTGTAAGGCATGCTACTGACTTGAGCATTTTAATTTCAGTAAATGTACCAATCGATTTGCCTAATCGATTAGTGGCAAATTGGCTCTCTGACTTGCACAATTTATTTTCTAATAAATGTACCAATCGATTTGCCTAATCAATTGATAGCCTGTTTGATTTTTCATAAGATGTGCAAATCGATTTTGCCCATCGATTGATTGATCCCAGACTGGATAATATCATTCAACCCTATTACAAAATCGATTTTACTAATCAATTTGCTTATGAATCTGCAAGCTTTTGTTGATTTCTTGAGTTCCAAGCAATTGTCTCAAGTTTGTAGGATTGAGTTGTTGTTCCTGAAATTTTTCTCAGTTCACAATGTCAGATTTATTTCAAGATGTATGTTTGTCAATAATATCAAAAACGAACATATGTCTAACATCAAAGTTGGTCTTAAGTTTTCTATTTGGGATTTTAAAATCTAAATTCGATTTTTTGGCTCATGTTATTGCTCAATTCGACAAGTCTTACTAATGCATACATTGTTGATTACTAAGTGGTTGTAGAAGGCTAACTATCCATCAGTTTTTGAAAAAAATGTTAACTTTTCAGTAACATGTTTGACAGTTGACGCTCTATCTTATTATTCTAGTTGTGAGTTTTTGGGCCTAAACACTTTAATTCTTTGTTGTGTGATTATCTAGACATGTATTATCCCTTCAGAACTTGCTAATTCTGACTTGCATCACTTGTGATTTATGTATACATTGAGACAATTTTGTTTGGTTGTTTGAGCCTTTCTAACTACCCTGTACAAATGTTATCCTTTGCTATTCCCTTTGAGTCTTGCCCTTTTCTTTCGGTTACTAGCCACATTACAAGCCAAATATCTGACTTTAATTACATCACCTTACTTGGAGTTAGGTTGGAATTTTTTTTGTCTCGTCTTGGTAAAGTTTCAAGTTGCTAATGGGATATCAACCTTTTAAGTGTGGGGTGGTGGTTCTCAATAAAAAAAAATCAGTTTGTACTTTGATAAATAACATCTTCTTGATTCTTGTGCCAATACTTGAGAATCTCCACAATGAAAATGTGAGAAAAAAAGTGGTAGAATAATTTGAAAATGTGTACCTAACTCCAAGTAGTAAAGACTACTATCCAAAAAATGTCCTACCCTTACTTAAACCTCATTAAGATCTGAAAGTCTTCCAAAAATGTATATTTGTTGCAATTATGAGTGCTAACTAGAATTTTTTTCAAGCATATGGTAGTGTGATGCATGTTCTAGGATTTGAGTGATAAATTCATAACCCTTGCTAAACACTTGAGAGAAATTTTGGTGAGATAGTGTGAAGATAGAGTTGAACTTGATGAATGAATGCTAAAATGTACAAATTATGATGGTTTTTTTTTAGCAACCGTGGAACATGATGAATATTTTGTAGTAGTTAGAACTTTGAGAACTGAGTTTGATGTGATTTAAGGAATTGAGTTTAAGTTTGCTTTTAACTGTATAAAATCTAAAATTTATTGTTGCTTGGGAACAAACAACAAATTAAGTTAGGGGTTGTGATGACTCTTTATCATATACATATTTTTTTTTTACTGTTTTTAGTCTTATCTATCTGTGATTATTAGTTAATTTGAGGAGTTGGTTGATATACCTTGTTGATTCTAGTTCTTTGAGTTAATAAAATGTTTAAGTTCTCATTTCCTTGATTAAGTAGGAATTTTTGGTAGTTTTATGTTTTTTCTTTGTTTTAGTGCAGTGTTGAATTTTAGTGAGTCATCAACATGACCTATGTGGCATATTTCAGCCATATATGGAGTTGTAGATGTCCAATTGGAGTCAAACCAAGTGAAAATGAATGAGAAGATCCATAGTTACAACTGTCATGAAGACATCATAACCAAATTCAGTCTCAAAAGAGGAGAAAAATGCACTAAGCATCAGATAACAGATGTTGTGCGCTTGAAGCGCGCTTAGGGCGCAATTCTGCACCACTGGATTTGTCGGATTGCGCTTGAAGTGCACCTAGGGCATGCAACGCACATCAGAACATATTAAAACATGTTTTTTTCTAACTTTTTAGGCATCTTTTTGACTATTGAGAAGTTTGGAGACTTAATCCCTTGCAGAGAAACTTAGAGACAACTGTTTCTAACACCATTAGAGTAGTTTTATCAAGAATTATTCATGAGTCTTTCTTGTAATTATTCTATAATCTCTATAGTTTCTACCTCTTTTATGAGTAACTAAACCCTAGTTTTTAGGGATAAATGCAACAAGATGAAACCCTTATTTTTCTAATTTGATTTATAGATATATGAATAAGTTTATTGAATTATTTTTCTTATCTCTGTGCTTAATGCTTTTTATTGCTTGATCAACTTTAAATTGTTCTACAATTCGTATTTTGAAACGAAAGTGGAATTTACGAATGCTCGAGATGAGAAATTTATGATATTGTAGTCTAGGGATAGATGCAGGTCATGAAACCAATTAAATTTGTTGCAAATGCAGTAGATTAAAAAGATAATTCTTGTATCGTAAAGCTAATTAATTCTAATATTAAATCCACTAAGAAATTAAGGGTTGCTTTGGAATTAAAGGTTCTGTCACTAAGACATTAGGGCAAGAATAATAAAGATAATTCGGTAATAATTCAATAAAGGAATTTAGTAACTAGGATCAAATTAGGAACCAAGGTTGGATTCGAAGTGAAACTCATCCGTGATATTTTGCTTATTATAAAGGATCAATTTTATTACCGTTGTTAATTTTAAAATTATTTCAATCAATTCGAAAACTTTTTGTTCAATTTTAGTAATTAAATACAACTTGATAGTAAAACACAATCATTGAGTTCGATACTCGGTACTACTATTTTATTATTACTTGCAACGATTCAGTTCACTTGCTGAAATGCTATCAATAAGTTGCATCATCAAACTTTTTTTGCCTTATTCCCACTTTATGTACTCATATGCAAAGTGGCCACACTTATCACAATTATAACATTGAATTTTCTTCCTGTCAAATTTTTCCTCTACTAAAGTACCACAATTTCTTTTGTATGAAGATTTTGGCTGATCTTGATGAACAATGAACTGATTTTTCCTCCATTTTCATTCTTTTCTCCCTTTCATTTTCCTTTGGTCTCATTGTGTTTGCCTCAATTACCACCATTCTTGCCATTGTGATGAGCCAACAATGTATGTTATTGCACTTGAAAAATGTTGTTAGTAGTTGTATTATTTTCAGCTCATAATGCTTGTTCTTTTGTAGAAGCCTTATCTCATTGTATTTGTTCTTCACAATATGGTTGCGTGTATATCATGGAATGGCCTTGTGTCTTTCAACATGGGGCTTCATTATTTTCAGCAATTGATTCGTTCCAAAACTTAGAATTTCTTCAAATATTTGAAATAGGTTTAGATGAAGCAGAAGTACTAGACTAGAGGCACATAACAATTAGAACCTACATATTAATTAGAGGCAATAGACAATTAGACTCAACAGGTTATCAGAGGCAGACTTACTGGAAGTGGTGCTGATAATTAGAGGCTGATTTACCAGAAACAGTGCTGAAAATTAGAGGTAGATTATTAGATGTAGTGCATTTCTTGTTTGCATAAGATCTTTTCCTTTTAGCAGATGTTGGCTTTTATCAGAGACAATGATTTTTTCCAACATTGACTTTTGCCATATGCGTTGACTTTTCCACATTGACTTCTTGAAGCATTGATTTTTACTCAAACATTGACTTTTATGGACGTTGACTTTTGCTAGAACATTGACTTTCTATGGATGTTGATTTTCACTAGATGAAACTTATGAGAGGCAAAGGAAGTCAAACACTTGCTTCATCTCTAGAGGAAATTGGTTAGTGGAAGTTTGAGCATAAGCTTACTCGCTTCATCAGAGGTAGACTTAGCAAACTCTTGCTTGCTTCATCAGATGTAGACATAGTAGAGTTTGATTTGCTTCATCAGAGGCAAACTTAGTAGAGTCAATTTGATTGTTTTACCAAAGACAGAGTCAAAGGAGGCAACTTTGAGCAGAACTGAATTAGAGGTAGAGGTAGTTGTAGCAGTTCACTGCTTGAACCATCAGAGGAAGTATATTAGAGGAAGTATATCAGAGGTGCTTTATCACTAGTTTTGGAATGCATAATTTACCAAATCTTTTTGACCAATCATCAAAGGAAATATCGTAATATCTTACATAGTATTTGTGGTTTTGGATTTGCACACTTAAATAAAACATTAGGACCTTAAATTATTCTCACAAACCGATTTTGTTATCATCAAAACAAGTAGTGTCTAAGTACTTTGAAACCAATTTTGTTATAACACTATCCACCTAGATTGAGTTTGATGTCATTTGCTTAACATGTTCTTATAATTAAGGTGAATTAAGAATTGAACATTGCTAATTGTTACTTTATTTAGTGCAAAAGAAGTTAGGAATCGTTTTCAACCATGATCATCTATATGTGAGCATGAGTAAAATAAAGAAATAAAGAAGCAAAAATGACAAATCACAACAGTCACCGAATCAAATTTTCCCATAACAATGCTTTATTATATTCTATTATACTATATATTTGATAGAATATTTAAATAAATATCTAAATTATGAATCCTAAGTAAATAAGATTGTATTTTTTTTTTTAATTTTAACTCAATTAATAAATATTAAAATTGTTAAATTAAATTTATTATCTTAAATTCAAATACCAATATCACAATTGTGTGAATTTATAATTATATTTACCATCATTTTTATATCAAAAGAAAACTAAGATTGTAAAAATATTTTATACGATCGTTAGATAGTTTATGGAATAATACTATCATCCATAATCTTGAAACATTTAATAATAATAATAATAATAATGAATAACAATATTTTCTTTAATTTTATTTTTGATTGTATAGACAATTTTGAGTCCAATTTGAGTCCTCTCCCTCTTCCTTTGAAACTGTAAAAATTCACACACACACAACAGCAACATCAACGGCAACCATCACAAATTCACTGTTAATTCTCCCTTCATCTTTCTCTCTACACACAGATCCCAACAATAAACCCTTCAACTGCTACTCTACATCAATCTAGGGTTTTCAATTCTCACAATCCACCTATGAAACACTGAATTAATCACCTAATTCAACAAATTCCAATCTTCAATCGTTCAATCTAGTGGTGAAATTACACAAATTAGGTCTTATGAAACCCTCTTCTTCCACGAATCTTCTTCTTTTGCTCTTCCTTGTTCTCTCATCCTTCGTTTTCTCCGAGGATTCCAAGAAGAATGTTTTCCGGGAACGTGAAGCCTCCGATGATGCCTTAGGATACCCCGAAATGTACTTACTCATACTCACATTGTTTCTTTGATTTCATTCATTTAGGTTTCGATTTTGATTTTTGTTGTTGTTGTTATTACGTGGTTTTAGAGACGAGGATGCTTTGGTGAATTCAAAATGTCCTATGAATTTGGAGTTAAGATGGCAAACGGAAGTTAGTTCTAGCGTCTATGCAAACCCCTTGATTGCTGATATTAACAGGTAATCTGTGTGTGTGTGTGTCATTTTTGTGTTGTTCCTTTTTTTTTGTTGGTGATCTAAATTTTAGGGTATGTTTGGAATATGGATTGGCTTATTTAAGGTTATTTATTGACATAAGCACTTGTGATAATGTTTGAGAAAACTTATGGAAATAACTTATGACATGTTCTTAAGCTGTCTTCAGCTTATTTCCATAACTTCTTTGCGACAGTTTATGAAAACATATGAAAACAAACTATAGCTTATAAAAAAAAATGTTTGACTTTATTTTATGTTTTGTTATAGGGCCTGCTTGTTACAAATTCTAAAATAAGTGATTTTGGTATTCAATAATTTAGAGATTATTTTTAGAGATTTTTAAGAAAAGTAGAAGTAGTTTTATTTTTGTCTGTCATAGTGAAATTTACTTTTTGAAAATCAGTTATACTTTTTTTGAGAAACTACTGAAAACAACTTGTCATTTGAAGCAGTTTTTGGATTATTTTCAGATTCTCATCTTTTAAAAAGTTGTAACAAATAGATATAAACTTTCAAAAGCGATTAATTTTTTGAAAAAAAGTGTTTTTTTACAAAAAATGCTGTAACAAACAGACCCATTGAAATAGCTTATACACAACACTTATATGACAAGTGTTTATGCTATAAGTGCTTAATTAAACTGTTTATCTAAATAGGGTCTTAATGGTTGACTTGAGTGAATTTGTGTGCTAGTCCTAGTTACACTCTCCATTCCAAATCTTTTGATAGTGTTAGCATTTTATTTTTGTTTCAAAATAATGGGTGTTTTTTGAAATCTAAGATACAATTGACTTTTGTTTGTCAACTATACACTTATGCTTTTTGCAATGAAAAATGAAAATTTGTAAAACAATTAAGGATAAACTTAAGTGTATTTTGGTACAAAATATACATCAATTAAATGATTTATTAATTTTTGTTTTAAAATCTTAAATTATCAAAGATATGAAATGGAGAGAGTAGCTTAATCTTGACTATTGCTTGCTTTCATGTGTCATCAAATCAAATGCCTGCAATTTTGTTTTGGCAGTGATGGAAAGCTTGACATAGTGGTTCCTTCTTTTGTTCACTACCTTGAAGTTCTAGAGGGTACCGATGGGGATAAAATGCCAGGTAAAAAGATTGTCAAAGTTGTTTCATTTTTGGTATAAGATATGCAGTCCTTCTCCTAATGATATTTGTAGTAGTTTTGTTATAGATAAATTTTGGTTAATTGTATGTATAATATGGTGGTAGGCTTGAGACTAATTGAAGGGGTTTAGACTTTAGATTGAGAAGAGTTCAGCAGGTCATAAGAGAAGAAACTAGAAGTCTAGAAGATAGTTAAGGCAAATACTAAGTTACTAATAGATGTTCTATGGTCAGAGAAAAGCAAATGACTCAAAAATGATTGCTTTTACCAATTCTGGCTTGAGTTTTCCCTGTAATCAATATTTACAAATTACAAAAAATTGGCTCATTCCTATTTGCACCACTTTTGTAAGCTGGTGCAGAGGCTCTTGCTTATTAAAATACACTTGAGATACATAGTGTGTCACACATGGGTAATGGCCTACCATTGGTGCTGTTGTATTGTATTGTTGATTCCTGTTGACAAAGTTTTATGTTAGTCTCCAATTGCTTAATACAACTCTCCTCTTTTATTGGTTTAGATACTAGTCATGTAAAGTTTGGCACAAAAATACGACATCACAACATAGGCAGAGTTGCTCCTGGTACCGTTAGGATGTGATGTATATAAAGGGTTAGGTTGTGATGTATACATTTTTAAAGAGGAAGGAGTTAGAGAGAGGGCATCATGTCAATTGAGAGAGTTAGAGTAAGATATTGGGAGGTGTAGACTCTTGAAGTTCTGCAATCTGTACTGTTTAAAGGGGACTTCTCTTCCATGCACTAATCTAGTCTCATTACTAATAATTGAGGCTTTAACTAGTAGTGGAAATAAAATATTTAAAATGGATTTAACCAAGCATATCTCTAACACTAGTAACTTGTTAAAATTATCTACAATTTGGTAAGTCAGTTTAAGGAAGAATATGATATTATATTGTTATGAAAGGTGGTCTGAAGAAGATAATCATAAATGGGGTTATCGGGTTTAGCTAATGATTGCAAATCCTTATGTTCGATACTTGTCCTTAATATTGTGAATTTGTGATAGATCACCTGGTGTTGGATTTGACTTTTATTCAAAACAATCTTCTGCGTGGTGTTTTTAGGCTGGCCTGCTTTCCATCAATCAACTGTGCATTCTAGTCCTCTTCTATATGACATAGACAAAGATGGGGTGAGAGAAATAGCTTTGGCAACCTACAATGGTGAAGTGCTGTTTTTCAGGTGAGGGAAATAGTTTCAACATTTTGCTTCCATGTACAAACTGTCCATTGCTTTGAGGTTCTTTTATTAAGGTTGTTACAATAATTTTTCATTTTTAGAGTTTCCGGCTATATGATGTCAGAAAAGCTTGAGGTCCCGCGTAGGAAAGTGCTTAAAAATTGGTATGTGGGTTTGAATAATGATCCAGTGGATCGTACCCATCCAGATGTTCATGATGATCAACTTGTTCAAGAAGCTACCATCACGAACTCTATGTCCCGTAAGTTTCTGCTGTGCTTACCGCTTAGATAATTGTTGGAAATAGCTTAAATATCCTCATGTTTTCCTTATCTACACAATATAACTGATTTGAGGCGGGGAAGATTCAATCACTGTATAATTTTGGGCTTAATGTGATTGTGAATTGTATTTTATCTAATTTAATTTTTGGGTAATAATTATCCTTGTAGAAATGAATGGAAGCAGACATGAACTCAATTCTTCAGCTGCCACATCAACAGAAAGTCACCCTGGCACACAAAGTCTGTCCAATCCAGAGCCTGAAAAGAAAATAAATGGAAGCCAATCAGAGGAGAATATTAAGATGCCAACAACTGCTGATAATTCCTCTGTGAGTGCTGGTTCTATGGAGACTGTTAATGCAGATAACAAAACCAGCACCGGGAGGCGTCTGCTGGAAGATAACAACTTAAAAGGAGCTGAACAAGGTGGTTCTGAATCCAAAGATAAGGAAGAGATTCATGTCGCAACTGTGGAAAATGATGAAGGCTTGGAAGCAGATGCTGATTCGTCTTTTGAGATATTCCGCAATAGCGATGAGCTGGCTGATGAGTACAGCTATGATTATGATGATTATGTTGATGAATCGCTGTGGGGTGATGAAGAATGGACTGAAGTGAAACATGATAAATTAGAGGATTACGTGAATGTTGACTCACATATCTTGTGTACTCCTGTTAGTTTCTCCTACCTCTTTTTTATTATAATAAAGTTTATTAGTTCTGCATTTGTTTTATTATTATAAAGTTTAGTAGTTTTACATTGTAAACAAAATATTGGCTTTTCATTGTAGTATCTTTTTGGCTTTACCAGGTCATTGCAGATATTGACAATGATGGTGTATCGGAAATGATTGTTGCTGTCTCTTATTTCTTTGACCATGAGTGAGTCTGTCTTTACATTTTACTTTTACTTTCAATTATGTTTTTGTTTGGTTTCTTTATCATTATTACAATTTTGTGATTGGAACTCAGAGTTATGTGGATAGGATGGTGGCTGTGCACCTTTTCTATTATCATTTAATCAATATATGCGTCATGGTTTTAGGAAGGTGAACTATCATCTGGTGGGAATGAAACTCAAAGGGGGACTGTATTAGTGAATCTGTAGAAAATAAAATACAGTAAAAATAAGTCCAGAAGCTCAAGCTCTCTAGCCATGGCATGAGCATGATATGGTTATTGGATACGGATATGATAGGTATCCAGTATGGCAATACAGTCATTTAAGAAGAATATAAAATGTGACATTTGTAGCATACTCAGATATGTAAAAAAAAATCATAAAACATAATTAATTTGTAAGAATAATTTCAAAATATCTAATCTGGCAATATATTTTTTATTCATTGCTAAGAAGTGTCTTAATTTTGAACAAATTATCAAATAACAGTATAAATACCAAAAAATTCCTCACAATTTTAATTATAAATTGTTTAATTACACACAAAAATTAATAAATGATACCACCTATTCATTGTTTTTCTACTGTGTAGTTATAAACAACTTCAACTTTTATATTTTTATATCCTATAAAATTTAGTGGACCTAATAATAGCTGTACATTTTGATAGACCTTCAACTTATATGCTCTATACACATCTATGAAGTATGAACCCAACAACAGTAGGATATAGCAATTTCAGTATTCAATTTAAACAAAACAAGGTTGCTGTTGCTTTGCATCTAAACCAAGATTCGAGTTGAGCTTCAAAGAATATTGGTAATGGTAGAGAACTCAATAACATGCTCTGTTTTGCCATATTGGAAACAGAGACGTTGAGAAGATAAAATTTGACATTGTCCAATTAAAAATTGCCGTATTGAGAATTTAGTTTTCTTATATTGGTATAATCTACACTTACAAATGAGTATTTGTTAATTTAGTGGTCTGTTAGTAATTGGCAATGTTTAAGCTGACAGGTATTATGACAACCAGGAGCATATGAAAGAACTGGGTGATATGGATATTGGGAAATATGTTGCTGGTGGTATTGTTGTTTTTAATCTTGATACAAAACAAGTTAAGTGGACTGCAGAACTTGATCTGAGTACAGATACAGCAAACTTCCGAGGGTACATATATTCTTCTCCAACTGTTGTAGATTTGGATGGTGATGGGTATCTGGACATTCTTGTTGGAACTTCTTATGGCCTATTTTATGTGTTAGATCATCACGGTAAGGCCTGGAGCTTACATATCTACTACTCTCTTGTATTAAAAATGTTTTTTATATGCTTCTATGCTGTCTTCATTGGTTTAAATGTTGACATTGTTTATATAAATTACTTGGTGTATTAAACATTTTAAAGCTAATAGTTTTGTTCTCAAATAGGTAAAGTTAGAGAAAAGTTCCCTCTTGAAATGGCCGAGATTCAAGGAGCTGTTATTGCAGCTGATGTTAATGATGATGGAAAAATTGAGCTAGTTACTGCTGATACACATGGAAATGTTGCTGTATGGACACCCAAAGGAGATTTGATATGGGAAAAGCATCTGAAGAGTCTTATTCCACATGTAATGTACTATCTCAATCTTTCTTAGCATGTCAATGAGTGTATCATGATTGCGTGCATTTTATGTTGTCTTGCTGAATATTGGGTCGTGGAGCAGTCAATATCTATGTTAAATAGCATTTTCAAACTGGGTTGATGGGATATCTTTGAATTTGAGTTGGGCTTAACTCAATCCTACAAAAACGACTTGTAAGATAAAAGATATCTTCCACTTATTTTTCGGGCCATAATATATCCTAAGTGGGACTCCCAACACACCCTCTCAAGTCTCATGTCTAGGACTTGAGATTCTTAACTGTGACCACAGTGGCCCTGATACCAGGTGACCCATGGATTTAGGATAAACTGATACCATCTTAGAATTTGGTAAAGAAATAATACATGACTTTTAGATAAAAAAGGAAGAGTAAAGAAAGTAAGCTAGGACTTAATCATTTTAGCTTTATGTTTCTCATGTGCCATCGGATTTCTGAAAGAAATAGAATCACCATTTTGCATGGTCAATGAACCACTTTAAATCGTGGGCTTGATTCGTTTTGAGCTGTCAGTTTTATATTTTGATTCCTGTTTGTTTGTTCCCAAGTCGTTGAGACATGGACTCCTGTGTTTCTGATGATAGACTGCTTATGTGAAATATCACTTTATATAGCACATTAAACTTAATTTATACAAGATCTACATCTGCACCTTTTCATACATTTTAGGTCTGCTTGCTTTGATATAACTATTTGGCAAATCCTAAAAAATTTGAATTTTGTTGGGGAGGACTAAATGAATAGTAACAGTGGAGGAAGTAAGGTGTTTAATAGCTAAAAAAAATCTGCAATTTTTGCATCTCCAAACACCTAGAGACTCTAACTCTTGAGGCAAAGCAAGGTTATAGATAATTTAAGCTGTTGTAACAACTACAGTATTATATTTCTATATTTTGCTCATTAGCAAGTGTCCTTAGCATTTGCCTTAGTTCATACTTTGAATGCTCTTTGAAATTTTGACATTCTACTCTTATTAGAAATTAGAAATGTCTTAACAAATTATAGGTACAACTTGTACCAAGTATGTTTTTGTACCACTGCTCCAAATGCACAACTTTCTCACTGTATAAGCAGCCATTGAGCTGATTTCCTTTCTAAATTTTGACTTGTCAATGTCATCTAAATTCATTTTCCACAGGGTCCAACTATTGGCGATATTGATGGGGATGGCCATACGGAGCTTGTTGTGCCAACAATATCTGGGAAGATTCATGTTCTCGATGGCAGGGATGGATCATCTATTGGACGGTATCCATTCATAACTCATGGAAGAGTGATGAATCAAGTTCTTCTAGTTGATTTAAGTAAACACAAGGAAAAAAAGAAGGGATTGACTATTGTTACCACTTCATTTGATGGTTATTTGTACCTCATTGATGGACCTACAGGCTGTGCTGATGTTGTTGACATTGGTGAAACTTCGTAAGAAATTCTCTAATCTTTAACCTTTGTTCTATACTTTCATGAGTTTTTTTTTCCAATCCTATTTTCCAGAACTTATACGAAACAAATCATTTTTTTTGCAGATATAGCATGGTCTTGGCAGACAATGTGGATGGTGGGGATGATCTTGACCTGATTGTCTCAACAATGAATGGCAATGTCTTCTGCTTCTCAACTCCATCTCCTCACCATCCCCTCAAGGTAGGATATTTTATAAACTTGTTAATTGAAACTCTCGTCTTTTGCTTAATTGCTTTATACCATGTTTTAGGCATGGAGATTGCCTAGCCAAGGAAGAAATAATGTTGCAAATAGGTATGGTCGTGAAGGCATCTACGTTACTCATCCTTCTAGGGCATTTCGTGATGAGGAAGGCAAGAGCTTTTGGGTGGAAATTGAGATTGTAGATAATTACAGATACCCATCTGGTCATCAAGGACCATACCATGTCACTGTAAGTTCTCAACCAAGTTATTTAGATCACTAATTCTCCAAGTAAACAATCTAATTGGTCCTTAAGCTTTCACTATTTCTCCAATTTAGTCTCTGAACTATTGAAATACAATAAACAGTCCTTAAACTATTCTCAATCCATCAAGTTAGTCCCGGAACAATCATTCTTTCAATTATATTTAAAATAATAGAGGGACTAACACAATGTATTGATAATAGTTTAAGGACTATATATTATATTGCTATAGTTTAGGGACCAAATAAGATAGAGAATGATAATTCAGAGACTAATTGGAAGGTTTATTCCAAATTCTCCTATCAAGCACTAGTTTGAGTTTTTTTCTTTCCTTTTCATGCTGTGAACTCTTCAGACATCCTTGTTTGTCCCTGGTAATTACCAAGGAGAGAGAACAATAAAGCAGAACCAGACCTATGACCAACCTGGTAAACATCGAATTAAGCTACCAACTGTGGGAGTAAGGACTACAGGAACAGTTTTGGTTGAGATGGTTGACAAAAATGGGCTATACTTCTCTGATGAGTTCTCCCTCACATTTCATATGCACTACTATAAATTGTTGAAGTGGCTTCTTGTTCTTCCAATGCTTGGGATGTTTGGCGTGCTTGTCATCCTTCGCCCACAAGGCTCAGTGCCATTGCCATCGTTTTCGAGGAACAATGATTAGCAATGATTATTTTGCTTCATGCTATAGGGGCATCTCTGAGCTCAGAAAATGTGAATACTTTTTACATAGAGTTATGCATGGTGCCGGAGTCAAAGTGCATATTTTATGAGAAGCATTTGTTCAAGCTTGGTTCAGAGATAGTTGAGGGTTGCAACACAGTGATTGAGATACTAATATTGGGATTTTCCCCTTAAACGTGTAGTGTAATCAGATATGTAGAACTAAACTGTGTTGTTGGCATCTTTATAACAGAATAGATATTTATAATAATATATAGCTTTTTCCAATTTTTTTCCAGTTTTCTTGTATATGTACTTCAATTAGTTTTGGTTTCAACTTTCTCATATGGAAATGATCAGCTAAAAGAGTAAAAAAAGAAGACATTTGTTGAGTATTTTTAAGTATTGTGAAAGTAGGGATCTTTTATCTTATGTTTCTAAAAAACTATATCTTGTATCTGAAAGTATCTGTATTTTTGTTTGGAAGTATACTTTTGGAGGGTAAAAAGACTAAGTATATTTTTGAAGTGTATGTGGGAGGATGCGAGAAGAAGTTGGAGAGGATTCTAATTTGTTTTTATCATAATTTGAGTTGAGTCATTGGTCTGAGTTGAGTGAACTTACTGCCTTTTGTATAATATCTTGCAACCAAAGGGTCAACTCTGTAAGGTTGAAAGATTGATTGGATTGGATTGGGATATGTTTAGAAAGAACATGTGGTCAACATATTTGGAGCTAATAGTTATGTTGATTGATAGATTGAATTTTGGGCCATGGGTTTGCTAGCATGTGGGGCAAGGTGTGTCTGGTGTTTATCTGTCGGTCTTAACACTATCTAATACCTGTTTTTTGGTTGATGGTTCTTGTAAGCCTAGTTTTTGTGGTTGTGTTGTCTAGGTTTGATTTAGCCCTTTTATTTTTCATGTTGTAACAAAGACTATGGTTTATTTGTTCTGTGCATATTGGACCATTTTAATAAATTCTAATTATCGATTTGAAAAATTATCGATTTGTAAAAAAAGTTGATAATGAGATCATATTTGTAAAAAAAGTTAATTATCGATTTGTAAAAGTTGAAAAATTAGAGAACTTTTGTAAAAAAAAGTTGATAATGAGATCATATTTGTTCATTTTTGAAGTAGAAATGTTAGATTGGTTCATTAAAATAAGGTATTAAAAGTTTTAATAATTAAACATTTTACTTATTGTTTAGAAAACTTATTCATGAGGGTGATTCAAAAAGAGTACCACATTAACAGTTCACTTACTGTTGTTGGATGTATTAAAAAAAAAAGTTCAAACAAATGCAAAATTTGTAACCACACAAGTTAGCTAGAAAACATTGATGATCAAAGAACATTTTTTATTTACAACCAACAATTGACTAATTGATTTTCAACATATCACTGGTATAAAATTTGAACCTCACATAGTCTACTTATCAAAGATTGATATCTAAATACAAAGAATAATCTTTATCAGTAATTCTCACTCAACTTTAAATGAATGTATTTGCACTTTCATGTTTCAAATAATTGTGTCGAAATTGTGCATATATTGCCCCTGTAATGTAAAAACAGAAGAGTTAGTCATTTTCTGCATATTTTCATAAATTTCATAATAATAGTCTATAGTTTTGTGAAAATCTTAAAATACTCATAGATCTAGGTAGAAAATTTACAGATTCAACCAAGAGACTTTCTATGAACAAATTTCGAATTTGGAAATGAAATATCCGTGTCATACAAACTGAAAGAAAAATAAATATCAGTGTCATATATAAAATGTAATCTTAAATTTATATGGTAAATATTGAGAATGTTACGAAAAATCTTGAGAATAATATTTTGTTCCTGAATTTCTATACTACAGAATAATATGAAAAATCTTGCTACGATTCAGAATAAAAGTAATATGAAAAATCTTGCTATGATTCAAAACTTTGTCCCAACATATCTTACAAGAAATCATGAATTCCAAGAACACCAAAATGAGGTAATAAAACAATCTTATTAACCCATAATAAATATTAAAAACAACAAAACCACTCTATAGATGATCAAATGGCAATTTTGTAACTCCGATGATTGTTTTATTCAAATTGATTGATCTTCCCAATATTCCAAGGAAATTATGGATGCATACTTTAAAACAAGTAAATGTACTACCACATATTCATCTAAATCAAGAAAATATTGCTCAAAAAATAATAACCAAGAAAATGTACCACATTCATCTAATTCTTGTTAATCTCATGTATGGCCTTATCATGTATCCAGTTTCATTATCACACACTCATTAAGCTGTAGTAATATTTTAGTAAACTCATCATGCTCAAATAAATTTTTTAAACTACAAAAATTATAAATTAAAAAATAAAAAACTACACAAATCAAGCATTATCCGACTAAGTAGGGTCAGCTAAATGAATCAAATGCTATAGTACTGTATTATATAATAAATCACTATACATGAATTGTTTTTAAAGATACATTACAAGTTTATTTTCAACTATTTATTTTTTGAACAAATAAAAATTCAACTAAAACTAAAATCAAAGGGAAAGTTGTTAACAAAGTTACATAAAAAAATTCAGAACAATTGCAACACAGGTCTCTTCCCAAGTCTTTTCATTTCTCTATCCATTTTTCCAGTAATCATAAACCAAAACAATTTGAAATCACACAAAAGAGACCAAAAAGGGTACCCAATTGTAACAGGAAAATTCCCTTCAATCATCAAATGACTATACATTGAAAATCCATAAGCAGAAAATGGAACAAGAAACAAGAACTTCCAAGTGAAGAAGATTGAAAAGAGAAAGAAGATGATTGTGAAGAGTGTTCCTATGAAGTGACATCTTCTTGTTGATTGCTTTGTGTGATGGTTCATGTAGAATACCCAGAAATCTTCTAAACACTTGAAATTCATGGTGACCCAGATTTTGAAATGAATATTATTTTGAGGGATTACGTTGAAAATGATTCTGGGTGTTCTTGAAATTGATTATTGGAATGAAAGTTTGAATCTTGAAGGTGAAGTGTTGAGACTCTTGAGAGTTGACATAACAATAGAGAGAAAATTTACATTTTTTTTAAGGTGTTAAAATTTTCTAATTATTAACAAGCAAATTATCTGTTCATAAAAAAATATTATTTTTTGGTACAGAAACTATTATTTAATATAAAAAAGAAAAACAATAATTTAGTGAAAAAATTTAAGATACTTTTTTGGAAACTTCTTAATAATTATAAATGTAAATGTTATAAATATTAGACTATATAATTAATGTTTATTAAGGCATCAATTCTTTTAATTTCTCCCATGATTCTTTTTAAGTTGAGATTTTAAAATTATTTATTAATACCAGCAAAGTTAATAGTTTTGTTAAAATTATATTTCATGATTCTTTAATATTATTAATTAATCATCACATTTCATTTATTTTATTCTACAATGAATAATTAATATTGTATTGAAAATAACAAAGCAATATGAACACTTTTTTCCTTCAAGAGCTGCATGTAAAAAGGAAGGGTTGAAATATATAATATTGAATTAATTACTTGATTTTTTTTATTATTATTTATGTGCTATCATATAGTAGAATATAATATATCGCACTATTTTCTACCAAAAAAGAATCATATATAAATATCATTAATATTTATCAAAAAATAAAATAAAAGCAATTAATTATTACTCTTTTTACTATTTATGTGTTTGTTTATTTGGTGAAGAGGAGTAGGGGTGTACACAGGTTGGGTTGGATTGACTTTGATAAAATCCGATACTCCGACCTAATCTGTTATCTTTTGGTTGAGTGAAATTCTAAATCTATATTTTTTTCATTTAACTCGAACCAACCCGACCTGATAAAAAACGAGTAGGGTTGAGTTGACCGGTTATACATAAATAATAACTTGTTTTTTATTTTACGGAAAAATTTATTGAATGAAAATATATTTAATACTTGAATGTCTCAAAAATTATAAAAAATTCAATCATATCATTCAATTCTTTAAAAACGCCAACAACATCTCAGAAAAAAAAAAAATTCAACAATCTTCATATACATAAACTCATCAATAAAGTTTAAGTTCAAGCACTTAAAAATTACTCAAATTATGGAAGGAAATAATAGAAAATCTGCAAAAACAAATATCAATAATAAAAAGTGAGAAGATAGACAGTGGCAAAGTTTGACCGATAAGTTTGGGGTGGCCGACATAAAAATATTCGAACCTTATATATAATCTAAAACACTTATCTAAATCAATCCATTTTTTTTACTCTTCTTCATTCTCACAAACTTATCTAAATTAATTAATTTAATAAACATAAAACATCTTAAATGCACGAAAAAAAACAAGAATATTTTATATGGACACAAAAAAGCTCACACAAAAATGCAACAAAACTCAAACACCTTCTATACAACAAAAAAACTCAAACACTTTATATGACATAAAATCAAACATCTTGTGTGCAACAAAAAAATTCAGACACTTTATATAAACATCAAATCAAACACCTTATGTGCAACACAAAAACTCTAAACAAAAATCAGCACTAACATCTAATTGAAACTCCAAATCAAAATTCTAAACTCCAAATCAAAGCTCCAAACTCCACAACAGCAAAATAAGATTTGAAATTCATGCTAACTGAACATCATAAGCAAAAAGCTGCACTAACAAAATCAAAACTAACAAAATAGAAATCCGAATTCCAAATCAAAACTAACTAACAAAAATCAGCACTAACTAAATGGAGAGGCGAACAGAGAGGCGAGAGAGACGAACGACCACCGTCGGCAGCCGCAGGCCCGCAGCGAGCAGATGAGTGATTCGTGATTCGTTATCTGACAGAGGCAGCCGCACATTTGTCGTCGTGAATATGATTCTAGAGGAGGGAGAGAGGAAGGTTGTAACTTGTAAGCAAAAGGGAGAGGGAGAAACGTTGCTGGAAAGAGAGAGGAAGAAAGAGAAAATTGAATTAGGTTTAGGTATTGTTGTAATTTTTTAGTTTTAATTAGGGCATTATACATTGAGACAAAATCTCTCAAATGGTTTTAATGATAACAAAATTACTTAAGAGATTATGATTGTGGTTAGTGACTAACATGTGCTCTTGAGTGTATTAATATAAGAAAATAGGTTGTTAATCATTAAGGCAAAAGGAAGAATAACATGATTCAAATCTGAGGATGGAAAATGTCGAGGATGAAAATTGCTGCAATTGAAAACCGTGAGGATAGAAATTGCTAACCGTGAGGATGGCCTGCGAATTGAAAAATCTTCAGATCTGCATAATCTGTGCCCTCACCAGAACTAATGTTTTTAGTCAAATGCACAACAATGTCAAACAATGAATAAATAAAGTATTTGAAATCAAAATTCAGAAGGTCAAAGGAAAAAGATGAATATAGCCAGATCTAGAATCCAGAGGATGGCAAACTAGGCTGAGGATGGTTCAACAAAGTTGAAAGCAACCCATCAAGCTTTTGCAAAGGCTAAAATCAGACCATTTATTGTGCTTGCATGAATGTATACATGAAGAAGTCAAGTTAAAGAAAAGCAACTAGAAACAAGCCAAAAATGGAAGATCACATGTGAAGGCTAGTTAAGAAGGTGACTTTCTCTCTCTTGTCAACATCACCTTAAAAGGTGAAATCAACCTATACCCTAAAGTTTTCGAAAAATGCAGCTCACATGGTCAAATAAACAACTGTGCACTTCTGATAAAAGAAAATAGACAAGGACTTGTCAAGATCAAGTTACAAGAAAAGTGTGCATGCAGAGGATGGTAGTTGCTTGATGTAGAAAGGACTCAATGGCAGTTTTGTAATTATGACGAAAAACTTGGAATATTTGAAATAAGTTCCAACGGTCATCAAAGAGCTTGGACCTCTATAAAATGCAAACAAGCTCTCCATCAAAAGAGACACAACACACTTGCATAAAAAGATCAAGTATCTTAAAGCTATCAAGAGCAAAACACTCATCCTCACTTCATACTTTCTTTGATCCTACACTATATCTTTGTAAATCCTTTAAGAAAGTATTTAAGTATCAATCACTCTCATATCACTTTATAATTTCCTTGTGAGTTACACTTGGAAATATTTGAAAATTGATTGTAAGCTTGGTGAAGCTAAATAATACACAGTTTGTAATCATCATCGACGTGAGGTTGATCGGTTTGAAAGTTAGTGAAATCTCACAAGGGTGTGAGGACTGGATGTAGCCATCTTTGGGTGAACCAATATAAAATTGTGTGTGTCTCTCTCATATTCTACTCTTACTCTTTTGCTCAACTCAGATATGACGATTTGAAAAATCCCATCCTTGAGCTAGCCATCCTCAGTGAGAGGATATTTTTTAAAACACTTAAAAATTATTTTTAACAGCAAAATCCCTATTCAACCCCCTTCTAGTGATATTTAGCTACATCATTATAGTCATTTCACTTATAATTTTTTTTTTGGGTGGCCGTGGCCCCCCTATGTCCTTATTAAGCTCCGCCCCTGAAGATAGAGTAGGAGAAATAATAAATAAGTAAAATATGCATGAAACAAAACAATATCAAATACCTTAAGATGTAGTAGTGATTATGTTAAGCTCAGTAGTAGTCACCCAACATCAATTGAAACTAATTCAGACAACTCTAAAATTTTAAATACAATACACAATCTAATTAGGACACCAAATGATTGAAAGAATAAAAAAAAAGGAAAATCAATTTGAAAGATAAAATAAAACATTTATATCCCACTCAATCTTTTGTACTTCAACTAACTCAACTGCTAAATCAATTTTCTTAGGAGATTTGGTCCAATTTTGGGTACAAATCAAAACTTCAACAATAGTGGCATTAAATGAACTATGAAATGAATCAAGAATTGGACCTCCTATATTAAACGTCAACTCAGATGATACAATAGATATTGAAATAGCCAAATTCATCATAAGTATAAGCTTTTGCATAAACATCATTTTTGCTCATAAATATTATTTAACTCAAATAATTTGTATTTAACAAATGTAAAAAAATTAAAATATATTCATCATAAGCATAAGCTTTCAGTTGATACCTTAATTATGCAACACTATAACAAAATATAACATCTAAATAAATATAAGTTATGAGCGCATGTGGAACAAAAGAAGAACATGGTGGCAGCGTAACTGGTAGAACAAAAGAAGAAGGTGGGCAGCAACGCAACAAGAGTGATGAAACCCTATAAAGCTTCAAAAAATAAAAAAAATTATAACTAGTTACCTGATCAGGTCGACGAGTTTAAATTGTTGAACCCATTACCCGAACCAAATATAAGTATATTTCAATGGGTTGGATTGGGTCGAACTCGAAAGTGACTGAGTACGGATAAAAATTGAATTGAGTTGGGTGATCGGGTCGACCCACACTCATGTACACCCCTGAAGAGGAAATTATATATAGAATACAATAATTGAATACAAATGGTTAATTAGTTTTGATTAATGATACATTATTTGAGAGAAGTTAACCTCAGGTTCTAGTTTAAATGATTCTCGACCAAACTTTTCGTATCTTTTTATTGAACTATGGATGAATGTGGAATCTTTCCTATGGGAATCAAAAGGTTAATAAAAAAAATACATAAAGATGAATTTATATAAAATAAAATTAAAAATTAAATAGCTAATGGGAAAAATTGAATAAGGTGATGTAACAATGTCAATTATAAAGGAGGGTTTGAATTATAATTGCCCCTTTTAAAAGTTCCTCTTTAAAAACTGAAATGTTTAACTCAAGATTGATCTTGGTTACAAACGAAGAACGTTCATGGTTAGTGGAAAAACAACAATATCAATTTATTAATATAAAAATTGATTGTAAGACAAAGAATAAATAAAGATAAGGAAAAAGAGATCACACAAGCATATATCCTAATTCACCCAACACATATTATGTTCAGTCCTCACAAATGTGAGATTTTCCACTAAGTGCTCAAAACAATAACATTCTTGGTTCTCAAACAGTTTTCACATATCAGTCTTGACCTATTACAAAGTTATACCTTTCTACGTAGAAAGAATTTCCATAGGTTACCTTACACTATTTCAGAAAATATTTTCAAGCTGCCTTTTAATTCATAAAAGGATTTTTACACACTACCCAAGCTTTGTCAACAATATAGCCTTGAGTTACAAAGTAATGATATTTGAAATTGTTAGAATTTGAGTATGCTCAACTCTAATTTGAGAAATAAATTCTATATTTTAGAACTCAATAAACACTGATTCTAATATCACACTACGAACAAAACTACAACTTAGAATGATTTGAGAAGCTAGAGTATGATTAAATGAGTGATGTTTTGCTTAGCACTTTGAGTTCTGATTTGTTCTTCATTGTGAAACTCCATTTATAGGCTTCAAGGGAGCTTATGATAACTCATTTAGTCGTTGGAAATAAGCGAACTGTCATGAGTAAGTGAATGGATAAGATCAGCCATAAAGCAAAAATATTCTTGCTAAAACTAGGAATGTTCTTGTGATCCAAGAACGTTCTTCGAATTTATGTTAAGATGAGCTGACTTATATTTTGATATTGACAGTTGGATGAAATGATTCCAAGCCTTGAATCATGTGTGCATGTCTATTTGAAAGTACAAGAACAATGTCCTTTCCAACCCGTCTGTTTGTACTTGCATTTGCATAACTTGGAGAATGATCTTGCTTTATGTACTTTGTGAAACAAAGTGTTTTACCTTCGAATTCTAGAGTAATTCTTTCCTAGATTGATTCTTGTATATTTCTAATGAAGATACGAAATGGATTACACTTTCAGAATCTAATCTTTCACATAAAAATCTGAGCATTCTTGTTTATGGCAGATGTGGAGAACGTTCTTTGTTTTCCAGAATTCTGTCAAGAACGTTATTCATTTTTCTGATTTTTGCTTTCTTGATTTTAATAAGATCTGCTTTGTAATGTTTGATACTTATCTTGTTTTAACACACTCAAATACACATATTAAATACCAAAACACTTAGAATCATAATTAGAAGTCTTAATTAACCTTTTGTTTGATTATCATCAAAACATTAATTTGGGATTTTGTCTCAAAAGTCTCCTCATTTTTGATGATGACAAAAACATGTTAATTAAGATTTTAATTTTGATTCTAATAATAATTCAAAGAGTTTTTTTTTTTTTTTTTTGTAAAAACTCCCTCTTAACATGTGCTAATCATTTGAACCAAGTAATAATTTTCATTGATATAACAATAAAGTTCTTGGTCATTAGAAGCTGGTTCAAAATAACAAAAAATATAGAAGTAGTCATACAAAAAGAACTTCTGATCTTACTTTAAATCTAAGTAACGTCTCCCCCTTTGTCATGGAAAAAAGGAATCAGAGAATTAAACTAAAGCTAAATCAAAAAGACAATGAAGGTGAAGACCCTTCAGATGACGGAGATAGGGACGATTGAGGTGTGTTTGGAAAAGTTGGAGGAGGATTAGGCATGTGAGGCTCAAGTATGAGCTTGGGAGCAAGCTAGGTAGCCATCAAGTCTCGCAAAATAGCTTGCTTTATGTCTTGCTGAGCTTGCCTAGCTAGGATAGTATGTAGGGAAACAAAGATTCTCTGGATTTCTTTATATGTTTTTGATGTTTCCCTTTCCATTTTGGTCTTTTAAGGACACTAATCATCTTCAATTGGAGTGGACAAATGAGTTTTTTGGGATGGAGCAACAGTGGTGCAAAATGTGGATAGGGTAGAAAATGAGGTATTAATGTGAGGAAGAGAGTTTATAGGAGCAGATTGATGAGGCACAAATGTACCAACTACGTATGAATCTGGAAAAACCAAATATTGGTTTATTCCAAAGATGGAGGAAATTGTTTTTTGTGGTGACACAAATGCTGGTGACATAAGGGAGTTGTGCTGAATTTGAAGTGGAGGGCATAGATTACCTTGAGAGGATAGATTACCTTGAGAGGATAGATTAGTGAAAAATGGAAATGGAGAAATTGTAGGAGATACTTGATCGATGATATCATTCAAATTTTTTGGAATAGTAGGAAACATAGAACGTTTTTCAGCATTGTTGTGAGGGGAAGAACGTTCTTGAGGTGAGGATTGGTCAACATTGGTGTTGACAACAGAGGTGCGTGCAAACCTTTTCCTTTTAGTGGCAGACGAATTGAAAGTAGATTTTGGTGAGGGTGGGATGGTGGGAATTTGTTTCATATGTGAGATGTTTTTTGATGAAAATTTTGATATTTTAATTTTGGAAGTTTCAGTCAACAAAGGAATCTGAAAATGCTTGAAAATTTTGGAGAAAATCATACCATATGGAAAAGTGTTTCTCTTGTAATCCTTGTGGATTGCATCAATCATATGTTGGGTTATCAGGTAAGGTAGATTCAACTTCTTGCAATTAAGGAGATGATAAATGACTAGTGCATCATTATCATAGACAAATTTGTGGCTGCCACAACGGGGAAAAATGGAATGTTGAGTTATACTGTTGAAGATCTTTGGAAGTGGTTTTAGGTCAATAGAGAAATTTTTTGTAGACCCATCAGTAAACAGTTCTTGAAACGCTTCTTCTTTGGTAGAGTTCAAGGATGAATACCAGTCTTTTCCAAAAAGTATTAGTCCTTTCAGATGACAGTTTAAGTATTTCAACCAAAATTAAAGGATCTAGACGGGTTTCAATACCCTTTAGTGTTGACACAATGAGGGATTTTGAAACAAATGCTTCAGCTTTGCAATAAAATACTGGAATGACATTAGGGTAATATCAATCATAATAAGGAAATAAGTCCATCCAAGTGCATTATGGTGATGTTGAATAGAGGTTCCTTCAACTTGTAGGTTTTCAAAGATAAAAACACGACCAATGCCAATAGGTCGTTGAGTCCACTTCTTAATATATAGTTTTTTAAATTTTTGAAGGAATCAAGGAAGGAATAAGGATTTTGGAAGAAGAAGGTTTGGTTGAGGGTTTTGTGGTTGCTAGTTTGGAAGTTTTTGTTGGTGCTGGGTTTGGATTTTTTAGTGGAGAACGTTCTTGAGTTGGGAGTTTGGACGAAGAACGTTCTAGGGTTGAAATTTTCTTTATTAATTTTTTAGAGTTTTTTTTTTTTTATTTTTCTTAGAGGCTAAAAATTAAGAAAGTGTTGAAGGTGAGTTAGACTTAGGAATCGTTGTTTTAGTTTTAGAAGGTGTGGTTTTGGATGAAATCTCTTTGGAAGGAGATTTTGGGGATTTTGAATGAAGTTTTGGGGATTTTGAATGAGGTTTTGGGGATTTTGAAATTTTGGAGGGTTGTGATGTAGGACCATTTTTTTATTTGGGAATTTATGGTGGCGATGAGGGTTCAGAATCATTATAAGAAATTGTATAGATCGTTGTGTCTATATTTTTGGACTTTGAAGGAAGATGGGGTGGAGCTTGAATGATTGAAGGAAGAGGACATTGATACAATGGAGGAAGAATGGTGGCAAGAGGCTCTAATGTGAGCGGTGGGGGACTAGATTCCGGCGACGAAGACATGTAATTAGATTATGTTCTCTATGAAGATGATGATGTAGCTAAATATCACTAGAAGGGGGGGGTTTGAATAGGGATTTTGATGTTTAAAAAAAATTTCTCAGTGTTTTGAAGACTATCCTCTCATTGAGGATGATTAGCTGGAGGATGAGATTTTTCAACTTGTTAGATCTAAGTTGAGCAAAAAAAATAGGAATGGAATAACAGAGACACACACACAATTTTATACTGGTTCACCCAAAGATGGCTACGTCCAGTCCTCACACCCTTGTGAGATTTCACTAACTTTCAAACAGATCAATCCTCAACCCGAGGATGATTACAAACCGTGTATTCTTTAGCTTCACCAAGCTTACAATCAATTTCTGAATATTTCCAAGTGTAACTCACAAGGAAATTACAAAGTGATATGAGAGTGATTGATACTTAATACTTTCTCAAAATATTTACAAAGATATAGTGTAGGATCAAAGAAAGTAAGAAGTGAGGGTGTTTTGCTCTTGATTAGCTTTAAGATGCTTGATCTTTTTATGCAAGTGTGTTATGTATTGAAGAAGAACAGCTTGTTGCAATTTATAGAGTTCTTGTGATGTTCATTTCATAAGCCAAGCCTTTTATGACCGTTGGAAAATCCATTTGAGAAATGCCAAGGTTTTTCTTCATAATTACGAAAATGCCATTCAGGTCATTTGAAATATGCCTTCCATGTTTTAGTACAAGGTAGCTGGTTTCTTGGCATTTGGGGACATGAGTTGTCCTATTCTCTTTCCTAGTTTTAAGGTTTGAATGTTGTGTGTTGTCTTTTTCCTTCTCTTTCTTCCATGCCTTGAAACATTTCACATGTTAGCTTTTTATCTCTCCTCCATTTAATGCCTTATTGCAACATGTGATGTCTCTTTCATTCCTTTCTTCAAGACCTTGTGAAGGCTTCACGTGAAGTCTTCTTCCCTTGCCTTAAGACATGTGATCAAGTTATTTAGGACAAGTTTGTTGTTGCCTTTTTGAAGATTTAATATTATAATCCTTTTCAAATCACATAAAGGTACATGTAGCCTTTTGCCTAAGAAGCCTAAGACATGATGAGTTGCCTTCATAAAGTGTTGGGATGCATTTCAAAATGTTGACTCTAGACACATGCTACTATCATCATTCATCGTGCCTTTCTTTTGTATTCTTGCAACTTTTCTTCCAAGGCCTTTCTTTAAAATAATAGTATTTTGCCTTTATTGAATGAATCAACAATTCATTCTTTAATACCATTTTGCCCTTGTTGAATAAATCATTCTTTAGTACTATTCTGCCCTTGATGAATGAATTCAAATAATTCATCTTTTAATATTATTCTGCCCCTTATTGAATGAATTCAAACCAGCGAGGATGCAGATCTGCAGCTCGTGAGGCCATCCTCAGCATTTTCAATACTTAGCATTTAACATAGAATTTTCTTCTTTTTCCTTAATGAATAATAACGTGTTTTCTTATGTGAATACACTCAAAAGCACAAATTAGTCTTTAAAACACAATCATAATCTTTTCATTAAGTTTGTTATCATTAAAACCAATTTGGAGAGATTTTGTCTCAACAGATGAATGTGGAGGTGTTGGCCTTGGTGGAAGTGATGGTAAACGAGCTGGAGATGGTGAAGGAGATGATCATGATGTTGGTGAGATAAGGTTCTTGCATGCTACTGCTTTGGTGCAAGCCATTTTTGAAAAAAAAAATTGAGAGTTGATGATGGAGGGGACAAGAAGATGAACTTTTTCAAAATAAGGATGAAGTTGTTGTTTAATGAAGAAAGATGAACAATTTTGAGTTTTTTCAGTTGATTTGTGATTGGAAAGAGTTTCACGCGTGTGGTTAGATGGATTGGTCAGTTGAGTATAGTGTCAAAGTGAAATGATGTAGCAGGATAAACATGAGTAGTGGTTAACTTTTGTAAAGTAGAAGATGTTTCAATTTAAAAGGTGATTTTGAAAAATTTTCATGATGAAAAAGGAAGATCAAAATGCTCAAAACTGAGAACATTCTCCATTATGATCAAAATGTTATGGTTTCAAGTTTAACATTCTTGAGTAGGATTTATAATGATTTTTAATAAGTTTTTGATAGAATTGAAGCTTTGTTCAACAAGAAGCTTTGTAAAAATATCAGCTAACTGATTCTTTGTATCAACAAAGATTAATTATATTCCTTTTTATTCATATGATCTCTAATAAAATGATGTTTTATTTCAATATGTTTGGACCTTGAATGTTCAATAGGGTTCTTAGATAAATTTAGTGGCACCAGTATTATCACAATATATTAGAATATGAGAATATCTTACTGAAAAATCTTCAAATTAATTTTTGATCCATAAGACTTTGGAGGAGCAATTTGCTATTGAGACATATTCAGCTTCAATGATTGATAGGGCAATCTTGTTTTGCTTTCTACATGACCAGCTTATCAAAGCTTCTCCTAGGAATTCAGATGAACCACTTGTGCTCTTTCTTTCGATCTTATCATCGGCATAACCGACATCACAATAAGCTACAAAATTGAAATGAGAACCTTTACTATACCAAAGCCAAAATCAGTAGTATCTGCGAGATAACGAAAAATACTTTTCATTGCAGTTAAGTGAGAATCTTTTGGTGAAAATTGAAACCTAACACATAATCCTATTGCGAAAACAATGTCAGACCTACTTGCAGTTAAACAAAGTAATGAGCCAATTGTTGAGACAAAATCTCTCAAATGATTTTAATTATAAAAAAATTACTTAAGATATTATGATTGTAGTTAATGACTAATATGTCTTTTGAGTGTATTCCTATAAGAAAATAGGTTATTAATCATTAAGGCAAAAAGAAGAAAAATCTGATTCAAATCTGAGGATGGAAAACAACGAGGATGGCCTCGCGAGCTGATGAATCTTCAAATTCGCACAATATGTGTTCTCACTAGAACAAATGCTTTTATTCATTAAATAAATGCACAAAAATATCAAAACAATGAATAAATAAAATATTTGAAATAAAGAAGTTAGAAGGTCAAAGGAAAAGGAAGAGAATATCAGATCTAAGACTAGAGGATGGTTTAGTAAAGTTGAAAGCAACCCATCAAGCATGTGCAAAGGCTTAAATTAGATCATTTATTGTGCTTGCACGAATGGATACAATAAGAAGTCAAGTTAAAGAAAGAAAACAACGAACAAGCAAAAAATGGAAGATCACATGTTAAAACTAGATCTGATCCTCGGACTGGAGGATGACAGTCCTATGTAAGAGGGTGGCTCTCTATCTTGTCAACATCACCCTCAAAAGTTGAAATCAACCTACTCCTTAAAGTTTTTGAAAAGGTTGTAGCTCACATGGTCCAAGAAACAACCTTGCACTCTTTGATAAATGAGAATAGTCCAAGATCAAGTTTCAAGGAAGTTGATATGCCTACGCGAAGATGGCCTCTACTAGTCCAAGAAAAGTTGGACGACAGTTTTGTAATGAATTCCATGGTCATCAAAGAGCTTGGACCTCTATAAAAGACAACAAGCTCTTCATCATCAAACACACAACACAATTGCATAAAAAGATCAAGCATCTTAAAGCTATCAAGAGCAACACCCATCCTCACTTCATACTTTCTTTAATCCTACACTATATCTTTGAAAATCCTTTGAGAAAGTATTTAAAATCAATCACTCTCATATCACTTTGTAATTTCCATGTGAGATACACTTGGAAATATTTGAAAATTGATTGTAAGCTTGGTGAAGCTAAAGAATACACAATTTGTAATCATCCTCAATGAGAGGTTGATCTATTTGAACATTAGTGAAATATCACAAGAGTGTGAGGAATAGACGTAGCCTTCATTGGGTGAACCAGTATAAAAATTGTGTGTGTCATTCTCGTATTTCTCTCTCACTCTTCTACTCAGCTCAGACCTAATGATTTGAAAAATCTCATCCTCGAGCTTGCCATCCTCAACGAGAGGATAATTTTTAAAACACTTGAAAATTATTTTTAACAGCAAAATCCCTATTCAACCCTCTTCTAGGAATATTTAGCTACATCAATTGGCATCAGAGAAAGGTTCTCTAAAAAAATACACCTAACAGTGCAAGAGAAAAAATATCCAAAAGGAAAAATGTCAAAAGCTAAGTACATTCCTATAAGAGGATCATCCATCTGACCACCCTATTTTGATGGTACATATTACTACCACTTGAAAGATAAGATGAGACTATTTCTCATATCACAAGACAACAACATATGGTCTGTGGTGGAAAATGGGGATCACGTCATCAGAACCAACAACATAGACGGAACCCCCGATGAGAAACCTCAAGCACAGTGGACGGTGGATGAAAATGCAAAGGTACTCCTAAACTCTAAAACTCATTTATTTCTAACGTGTGCTTTGAGCATGGAAGAGTATGACATAGGTGAAGAATGAAAAAATGCTAAGGAACTCTGGGACACTCTAAGGATCCATCATGAAGGATCAAGCCACGTAAAAGAAGCGAGGATAAACATGGGAGTAAGAGATTTCGAACTATTCAAAATGAAGGAGGAGGAAACTATTGATGAAATGTTCTCAAGGTTAACAATCATATTAAATAACTTGAGATCTCTTGGAAAGGTATGCTCCGATCAAGAAAGGATAAGAAAAATCCTAAGAAGTTTTCCAAAAGAATGGAGGCCAATGGTAACTGCCATTACAGAAGCAAGAGACTTGACCAACATGAAATTAGAAGATTTAGTTGGAGCTCTAAGAGCTCATGAACCATTGTTGCTAGGAAACAAACCAAACAAAAAGGGAAGAGTGATTGCTCTAAAAACCAACTAAACAGAAAGTTCATCCTCCAAGAAGAATGAAGATGTCATAAACAAGGAAAATACAGATTATCCTCTATTCAAGGATGAGGATGAACTCGCTCTGATTTCCAGAAGATTCAGAGGATGATAAACAGAAGAGGACAAAATAGAGGACCTCTTTAAAAAGAAAAAAATTGACAAAAATTAGATAACTTGTTTTGGATGCAACAAGACAGGACACTACAAACCTGAGTGTCCTCTCAACAAAAGGAACTCAAGAAGATTTCCATACAAAAATAAATCTATGATGATTACTTGGGATGACAGTGATGAGTCATCCTCTGAGCAAGAAAAGGAATAAGAGGCTAACCTCTGCCTCATGGCAAAATCAGAAACCTAAAAGGTAAGTATTTATGATCTATGTCCTACTTGTGAAAAAACACTTTATCTCAAAAATGTATTCATGATCTATGATATATTCAAACACTTTATCTCAAAAATGTATATTTCAAAAAAACAAACTTGTTGAGATAAAGAAACAAAATGAGGAGCTTCGAAAAAAAAATGATGAGTATGTTAAAATCATTCAAGAATTGCAACATTCTCATTTTCAAATGTTAGAGCAACAAAAAACTCTTAACGAGAGGATAGCCAAAACTCATCCTCAACTTCTTGACAAGGACACAGAAAAGGAGATTTTGAAAATAAAGGTTAAGGAACTAAAAAACAATATTTCCATCTTTGTCAAATCTACAGAAACATTTCAAAAGATAATGAGGTCTCAATCTGAAATATTTGACAAGGCTGTTATTGGCTTTAAAAGTTCTCAAAAAGAAAAAATGTATGAAAATTTTTTTTGCCTAAAAAACAAGAGGATATGCCAAAATGTACCTTTCGCAAAAAACTTAGGCATACTTCCAAAATTTGTCATGCTAAGAAGAAAGCAAACAATATAAAGTCAGCATGCTCATTTTGTGGTAAACATGGACACCATGATTCTATTTGTTATCACAAAAGGAAAGTCCTCACGAGAGGAAAAACTAACCAACATGGACCCAATGTAATATGGGAACCTAAGTCACTTTTAAACTCTGACACAAGTTCATCCTCTAATCAACAAAAGAAAGCCTTGGTACTAGGACAATGGTTGCTGAAGGCATATGATAGGGGATAAGCAATGCTTTATGTCATTGGAGATAAAGGATGGAGGATCAGTCACATTTGGCAATAATGATAAAGCTCAAATAAAAGGAACAAATATTATTGATAAGAATAATTCGGCAAAAATTGAAAATGTTCAGTATGTGGATGGCTTAAAACATAACTTGCTAAGCATTAGTCAATTATGTGATAGTGGATTTGAAGTTATTTTTAAGCCTACTCTATGTGAGGTTAAACACCCATCCTCAGGTAGAGTTTTCTTTTCCGGTTTTAGAAAAAAGAATTTATATGAACTTTATCTTGATGATCTACCTACTGAATCTTGTTTTGTTTCCATTGAAAAAAATAAATAGATTTGGCACAAACGAGCTGGTCACACAAGCTTAAACATTATTTCTAAATCAGCAAAATTAGAATTAGTAAAAGGTCTTCCAAAAATTAATTTTGAAAAAGACAAAGTATGCAAAGCTTGTGTCAAAGGAAAACAAGTTAAAAGTAGTTTTCACTCTAAAAACATTGTTTCAACAAATCATCCTCTTGAACTTATTCACATTGACCATTTTGGTCTTATCAAAACTCCAAGTCTTAGTGGAAAAAGATATAGTTTTGTAATTGTTGATGATTTCTCTCGTTTTACTTGGGTTCTATTTTTAAAACATAAATATGAAGCCTTTGAGGCATTCCACCATTTTTGCAAAAAGATTCAAAATGAAAAAGGATAAAAAAATTATATCCGTGAGAAGTGACCATGGAGGTGAATTTGAAAATGAATCCTTTAAAAAACTTTGTGAAGAAAATGGTATTTCTCACATCTTTTCTTGTCCAAGAACTCCATAACAAAATGGGGTTGTTGAAAGGAAAAATAGAACTTTACAAGAAATGGCAAGAACTATTTTAAATGAAGCCAACATTGAAAAATACTTTTGGGTTGAAGCCATCAACACTACTTGTTATGTTTCTAATCGTGCGTCCTTTAGAAAAAATTTAAACAAAACTCCATACGAATTATGGAATGGGAGAAAACCAAATATTTCCTATTTTCATATATTTGGGTGTTATTGCTACATTCTAAATAATAAAGAAAATTTGGGAAAGTTTGATCTAAAATTTGATAAAGTTATTTTTGTAGGACACTCCGCAACGTCAAAAGGTTATAGAATATATAATCTTAAGACTCAAACTGTGGAGGAATCCATGCATGTTATTTTTTATGAGTTTGATGACTTGTGTTTTGAAAAAATAGATTAAAATGAAGAAGATGAACCGTCATCCTCTCAAGTACCCGGTCCTCACGAAGAGGATGAGTCTGACCCAACCTCTCAACAACCTCCAAGAGGATGGAAAAAAGTCACACATCATCCTAATCATTGGGAATACTGAGGATTGTGTTAGAACTATAAATTCTCTAAGGGAAAACACTACCAACGTGGCCATGATATCACAAGTGGAACCTAAAACGATTGATCAAGCTATTGGTGACAAATCATGGGTGAAGTTATGATGGAAGAACTCTCATAATTTGAAAGAAGCAAGGTATGGAATCTTGTACCTCATCCTCTGGACAAATCCATTATTGGGACTAAATGAATATTTAGAAATAAACTAAATGAGGATGGATATGTCATTAGAAATAGAGCAAGATTAATGGCACGAGGGTACTAAAGTAAAAATGTCGATTTACAAGAAACGGGGGTTTGAATTGTAAATGCACCTTTGTAAAGATTCATGTTAAAACTTAAGAAAATAACTCAAGAATGATCTTGGTTATGAAAACAGAAAACGGAGAACGTTCTTGGTTTTTGTTATAAAATAGAGAACGTTCCTAGATTAGCTTAAAACAGAAAATCAGTTTATGTTTTATCTTAATTAATCAATTCAGTATGATAAATAAAGAGATAGGAAAAAGAATACCACACAAAGATTTATCCTGATTCACCCAACCTGAGTTACGTCCAGTCCTCACACAATGAGATTTTCCACTAAGTGTTTAAAAGCAAAGAACCTTCTTGATCTTACAACACCTATTCTAGATCAACCTTGATCTAATTCAATCTCCATTACTTTCCACCCAGAAAGCAATAATAGCACCTATCTAACCTTGATAGGATGTAATCTTTAAACAAACTATAAAGAAACTCTTATAGTTTGAGTTTTTACAAATTGATTGTTTTTGTTAGAATTTGAGATTTCTCAACTCTTATTTGAGAATAGATTCTTTACAAAGTATCTAATGATAATTGCACAATCTAATATATGAATATACAACAGCAGTTGTTTCGCGAAAGCAGAAAGTAGGATTGCCTCTGTTTTGTAGAATTTCAAGTTTAAGTGTGATTGATTTATGGATTTCTCTGCACTTGAATTTCTTACTTTGATTCTGGAAATTGGACTTCTATTTATAGGCTGTAGAGTCACTGAATGAAAGTACAGAAGAGCTGTTGGAGAGGCTCTGCTTTTTGACTGAAACATTATTTCACAATAAAAATACTCTTGCTTTGAAATAGCTTTTTGACTTTATTGGTTTAGCATTTAAAGCAGTTCTGTCCTTTTATAGAAAGAGCTCTTGACGTTTCTTCATTGATCTTGGATGATACATTCTCTGTCTTGAGTCTTTATTGTAGCTAGAGAAGTTTGGAGGAGAAATATAGACTGAAACAGAGCAGATGCAGGGCTGTTGTTGTTGTGCAGAAAACGGAGAATGATTAACGTTCTCGGTTTGTTAGTATGAACTTTCTTGAGCTTCAATAATCATTCTGGAGTTCCCGTTTTAATCATTCTGGATTTCCTTTGGAATTATCTTGTCATATGTCAAGATTGATCTAACTTTCTTGACATTTGATTTTTGAAGTTTACAAACTATCATGACTTTTGTCTGTCTTTGAGTCCTTTTATTTTTTAGATCAAATAGCCTTTTTGAGCTTGGATGAATCCTACTTGTTCCTTGTCATGTACTGATTAGATATGAACAAATTTCCGAGACAGATTCTTTGTTAACAACCAACAGACCGGACATATCTTTACAGTCGGTCTTTGTGTAAGATTTCAATCATCTCCTAAAGAATCCCATCTTACTACAGTAAAAAGGATTTTTAGATATCTTGTTGGCACTATAAATCTGGGAATTTGGTACAAGAAATGCTCCAATCTTGATCTTATAGGTTATTGTGATGCCGACTACGCGGGAGACAAAGTTGAAAGAAAAAGCACAAGTGGTGCTTGCCAATTTCTTGGTAAATCTCTAATAAGTTGGTCATGCAAAAAAAAAAAGTACCATTGCTCTTTCAACTACCGAAGCAAAATATGTATCAGCTGCTCAATATTGCTCACAATTACTT
The DNA here is from genome assembly GCA_037974875.1 of Cicer bijugum. Lineage (NCBI taxonomy): Eukaryota > Viridiplantae > Streptophyta > Magnoliopsida > Fabales > Fabaceae > Cicer > Cicer bijugum. The sequence goes on along the minus strand of JBBPBT010001178.1, from coordinate 7,416,542 downwards.
TAGATGAAAAATAAGCTTGAGGATTACTCACTAAGTTACGCCAAAATTTTCATCCTCTATGATAATACAAGTGCAATAAATCTGTCTAAAAATCCCACTCAACATTCTAGATCTAAGCACATTGAAATTAAACACCATTTTATAAGAGATCATGTGCAAAAAGGGGATTTAGAACTGATTTTTATTGACACTGAAAATCAATTAGCAGATATTTTTACCAAACATCTCCAAGAGGATAGGTTCAAAAAGATCTTGGAGGAACTCTCAGTCCTTAATTTGTCTAAAATTAATGGATTTATCCTTTTTATGTTCCTTTATTATATTTATCTTATTATGATTTTTTTTTCATTAAATAAAAATCCAAATTTTTTTTTGTTGTTTTATTTTATATGGATATACATTTTTAGTCTAAAACTGCGAGGATGACAAAAACCACCAGAGGACAGAATGTCCTTATTGGTGTAACTTCTCTTGACACGATAGACTAAAAAAAAGTGCACACGCTTCCTCTCTCATTGGCTAGCAAGCGTGGCGCCTGCCTCTGTGTTTCACGTCGTGCATTTAATACATTAATGGCTACGTGTCCCCATCTGCCTCATCCATCATCACGCTAGATTCCTAGGCAAATGACACATTAATTTCTTTCTTTCTCTCACGTTTCCTCCCACGTTCTTCCTGTACAACTTCCATCATCCTCTATTTTTTTCCGTCCTCCACCACTCTCACTCATCAACCATCTGTTCAAAAATTTCTCTTTACTCATCAGTTGACCCAAGAAACGTTCGAGATATCAGAATTGGAGATGAGTGTGAAAGAATTTCGAGCCAGAATCAGAAGAGGAAGAAAATCCAGCCTCACGTTGGTGGTTAAAGAAAGTAGAATTACCCACTTTTGAAAGAATCAATCCCTTTGGTTGGTTGAACATAGCTGGAAAGTTCTTTACGATTCAAAAAATAAAAACTGAAGAAAGATTAAATCTTGCGCATATTACCCTGGAGGGTGAAGCCTTGCATTGATTCTAGTTTTGGTTAGACAAAAACAAGAACGCGACTTGGGAGGGATTCTCTGAGGCACTTTTGCATCGTTTTGGAAGGTAGCATCACAGGTCTGTCTTCGAACATCTTGCAGTTTTAAAACAACATGGAAGTGTGGATGAATCCATTCGAGAGTTCGAGTTATCATAGCGTGAGCGAAATTGGTTCCCGAAGAACAACTGCTAGGGTATTTCATGAATGGGTTGCGCAAAGGGCTTCACAGCCTTGTTCGATCCCATGACCCAAGAACTCTGGTTCGAGCGATGGAGGTGGAAAGAGACGTGGAACAGGCGCACACATAATTGTGCCCTATGGAGTATGATGGAAATCACAACAAGAAAATTAGGTCGCGCTACCAAGGAACCGGATCGAGTGTGGTTCGGGCCAACCCGACTACTGGAAAAAATGTTGCACTCAGGGAATCTGGTATTATGGGGAATTGCAAAGGCGTTAAACACCTTCCTTATCCAAAATATTTGAAGAGACTTGAGGAACGAAAGTGTTTTCACTAGAATCAATCATTTGGGCCTGGTCATCGCTGCACCGAGTGTAGTTTGTGTGTAATTCTACTAATAGAGAATGACAAAATCAATGAAGAGAGGGAGTTGGTCAATGTTGAGATGGAGGAGGACTTTGAAAAAAAGGAGGAATTAAAGGAGGGACCATAATGCAAAATTATGGACCTATCTAGATGCTCTGCATGGGGTGTGATACAACCTCACACTATGAAGTTGCAAGGGGTTGTTCAAGGAACAACGGTGCTGATATTGATAGATAGCGAGGCAAGTCATAACTTCATATCAACTAAATTGGTGAAAGGTTTGGGATTGTCCGTTGAACCGATAGTCGCATACACCGTCAGATTAGGGGATTGACAAGGAAAGGATACCCAATGATGTTGCAAAGGAATTCAGATTCATATGGAAAGCTACACGACTATTGGAGATTTTTTTTTGTTCGAATTAGGAGGAGTGGTTTAATATTGGGTGTGGTTTGGTTGGCAACCTTGGGGGAGGTCAAGGTGAATTGGAGAACCCTTACTATGAAATTTATGGTACACGGAGGTATGGTAGAAATTAAGGGTAATCCTATGTTATCCAAGGTGCTGATTTCACCTCATGCCCTCATGAAAATGACCGAAATTGAAGCAGTTTCATTATTATGGAGTTTGGAAACAAAAGAGACATGTCAAGAGGTTAAAATGCAACTTCCAGAATCATAGAGGAAGGAGTTACAACAGATTATGGATGAGTTTCAGGGTGTCTCTACTGAACCTATAGGGCTTCCTCCTAATCGTGACACATCATAAAATACCCATCAAAATGGGTGTTGATCCAATTAATGTTAGGCCTTACCGGTAACCTCATTTACAGAAGAACGAGATCGAAAAATAGGTTGGTGATATGCTTAAGTCGGGAATAATCATACCAAGTATCATTCGTTACTCAAGTCCAGTTATCTTGATTAAAAAGAAAGACGGCAGTTGGAGATTTTGTGTAGATTATCACACTTTAAACCCTATTGTGTCGGGTAAGTTTCCCATTCCAGTTATCGAAGAGCTGTTGGATGAATTGAATAGGGCAAGGTATTTTTCAAAAATAGATTTGAGATCAGGATATCACCAAATAAGGATGCATGAAGTAGATGTCCACAAAACAGCCTTCCGAACCCACAAAGGTCACATTGAGTTTGTTAAATACCGTTTGAGGCCATAAAATTTTGAAATTGATGGAACAAATATTCTCGAGGATTATCACTTCTTAAGGTACGAATGGAAACTCCAAATTGGGTTTTAATTTCTTGATAAAATTGTTCAAAGATGGAAAACAATTTAGTTCTATTTTTCATTAAAAATAACCACGTACAATGAGAATAATCATCAATAAAAGTAACAAAACACTTAGACTCTAAAGTGGACACAATACAAGAGGGACCCCAAACATCAGAGTGAACTAAAGCAAACGAGATGAGACTTTTTTATTGACTCGATCGGGAAAATTACTACGGGGTGTGTTTCCCTAACTAACACGACTCACAATGTAGAGTAGATAACTTAGACAAACTAGGCACCAGTTTTTGTAGTTTGGTAAGACTTGGGTGTCCTAGCTGACCATGGATAGTATGGGGGGGACTTTGTGGCATAGCACGTCTTGGAAGTTGTAGAAAGTTAATAGAGGCCTTGTGACTCACATCCGATGCCAATCGTCCATCCTGAATTCCGGTCCTGCAAGGTAACATTATCATTAGTGAAAGTAATAATACAGTTATGAGACCGAGTCAATCGACTAACTAAAAGTAAATTAAAGGGGCATCCAGGTACATAGAGAACAGATGCAACTAAGATAAAAGGGAGAATGTGGACAGTGCCAACTCCTTGAGACCAGGTTTGAGTACCATTGGTAGAAGTTATAGTAGGTAAAAAACGAGAAGTAGAGAGTGAAGAAAATAGACCTTTATTACCAGTAACATGATCAGACGCACCATAATCATGGACCCAAGGGCCGAGGGAAGATGAGTGGGAAAGGTAAATAGATGAGTTACCAGTGTCTGCAACCAATGTAGGAGAACTAGAGTTCGGATGACTTTGAACTCATCGGAGAAAATCTTCATAGTTTGTCGATGAGCCTTATAGAGATGGTGTAGTCTGAATAGTGGCAGAAGGATCAAGCTGAGTTGCATTTATTGAAGACGAAGGCTTACCATTCAACTTCCAACAACGATCAATAGTGTGTCCAAGCCGATGACAATGCTCACATTTGGTACGAGGCTTAGAGTTGGATGGTCCTCCACGAGAACGATGCTTATTATGTCCCTAAGAGCAAGGGCAGTAGAGTCACCTGGAACTGAGGTAATAGATTACTCAACTAGGTGTTTTGCTGGTACTCGAAAGAGGACCACTGAGGTAGTAGACATATCTGGAACAGTAACAGACCCCAAAATTTGATCACAAGTTGCAGAGTACTCCTTGGGTAAGCCATAATGTGCAAGAAGCATGAAGAATGTGCTGCATTGATCCAACTCCTTCTTCTGTTCAATTGGATTACTTGCAGCAAGAGGGAGAAGCTCATTAAAGTCATGAAGTGCACTATGAACGGTGCCAAGATATGCAGAAATAGAGTCATCGAGTGACTTTGGAGTAATGATTTTCAATAAGTGGTGACCAACTCCATTGAGACGTTGTGTGTCGTTAATATAGAGTGCATTTGCTTGACTCCAAACCGATTCACACGTGAGATGCGAATGAAAAATCGGTTTAACATCTGGATGAAGTGTAGACTTAATAACACTACACAACTGAGCATCAATCTGATTTCATTTGGATATTTCAGTCATATTTACCTTTTCAAGGTTTTTGGTGAGATGGTCCTCGTAACCTTGAGGGCGCGCGAGTTAGTTTCTGACGATGCGACAAATGGGTTTGGCCGATCTGGGGTGTACGACGCTGCTGGGGTAGTCGTTCATCGAAAAAAACTCATCAAAAACAGTGACTACGATGACAATAGCGACGGTAAAGTGTGAACGACTGAACAAAAATTGAGGAATCAGCATATCAACGACAGAGGTGGGGAAACCGGAGTTGAGAACACGGTTTGCCGAAAAATATTCACCAGAGACAGTGGGTCGACCGGGTAGTTGACGATTAGGGTTGTCTCTCAGTTGGCTCTAGATACCATGTTAAATATAAAGAGTATTGAGAAACATATGGAAGGAATTTCTTTATATAGACAAATGGTATTAAATAACCCTAATTTACAGTTAATTGGCTAGAATACTTACATACTTACAGCCCATCTAATCTAATTATTTACATTCTGATATAATATTTAACACTTCCCCTCAAGCTGGAGCATATAAATCAAATGCACCTAGCTTGTTACATATATAACTAATTCTAGAAACTCGTAATGACTTTGTAAACACATCTGTTAAATGATCATTGGATTTGAAAAAGCTGGTGATGATGTCACTCGATTTAATCTTTTCTCTAACAAAATGACAGTCATTGTCAATATGCTTGGTCCTCTCATAAAACACAGGATTCGAGGCAATGTGCAATGCAACTTGACTATCACATATTAGTGTCATTCTACTGGTCTCTTCAAATTGAAGTTCTTTCAGTAACTGTTTCAGCCAGATGAGTTTACATGTTACTAGTGTCATGGCCCTGTATTCTTCCTCAGCGCTGGATCTTGCAACAACATTTTGTTTCTTACTCTTCCAAGATATTAAATTTCCTCCAATAAGTACACAACACCCCGAAGTTGTTCGTCTATCTATGGGTGAGGCTGTCCAATCGACATCTGAGCATGTCCTCTATCTTCATAAATGAGACATTTTCCAGGTGCACTTTTGATGTATTTAAGAATCCGGATTACAGGATCCATATATTCTTGGCAAGGAGAACTTAAGAACTGGCTTACCACACTAACATCAAAGGAAATGTCAGGACGAGTGACTGTGAGATAGTTTAATTTTCCAACTAATCTCTTATATCTTCCTGAATCTGATATAGGCTCCCCCTGATTGGGTAGGAGTTTGACATTTGGATCCATAGGAGTATCAACTGACTTGGCATTTAGTAGGCCTGTTTCTTCAAGAATATCCATAGCATATTTTGTGTGAAATTACAAGGCCATCCTTGGATTAGGCTACTTCAATACCAGAAAATAACTAAGTTTACCAAAATCTTTAATCTAAAATTTATTTGAGAGATGTTGTTTTAACTGGAGTATTCCCTGGTGATCACTGCCAGTTATAACAATGTCATCCACGTAAACAATAAGATAGATGCACCCTTGAGTTAAGTGATGACAAAATACAGAGTGATCGGCTTCACTCTAGATCAAACCAAATTCTTATACTATCGAGTTGAATCTGGCAAATCAAGCTCTAGGAGACTGTTTAAGACCATAAAGGGACTTGTGTAGCCGAAAAACCATGTTGGAAGACTCCCCCTGAGCAAAAAAACCTAGTGATTGCTCCATATACACTTCATCTTCAAGATCATCGTGCAAAAAAGAATTTTTAATGTCAAGTTGATGTAGGGGCCAATGTCGAATTGCTGCAATGGAGAAAAGTAGCCTGACAGATGCCATTTTGGAAACCGGTGAGAATGTGTCACTATAATCCAACCTAAAAATCTAAGTATATCCCTTAGTGACCAAATGAGCCTTAAATTGATCAATTTTACCATCAAGACCAACCTTCACTGTATAAAGCCAAGGACACCCGACTATTGACTTCCCATGAGGTAAAGGAACCAATTCCCAAGTACCACTGCTTTGTAGAGCACACATCTCATCTAGCATTGCTTGCCTCCACTTAGGGTGGGATAATGCTTCAGCTGAAGTTTTAGGAATAGAAATAGATGACAAGGAGGACAAACAAGTGTAATGTAAAGGAGAAAGACGATGATAACACAAATCAATATAATGAGGAGATGGATTACGGGTGGTACGAATATCCTTATGAAGAGCAATGGGAAGGTCAGGCTCAAGTGGCAGGGTCGGATCCGGAGGTGACGTCGGAGGAGAGTCTGTAATGGGAACAGGAATAGGAACAACAGAGGATAAGCGACAACGCTGATATGTTTGTAGTGTCGTGGAGATTGGGGGAAGACTCGGCCAGTTTAATAGGGATATGAGTGGGTGGGAGAGGGGTAACTACTTGAGGAGGTTCGAGATTAATGTCTTGATAGGGCTGAATAGTTATATGGGTAGGTTTAAAATATTGTAGACTCGAAAAAAGTAACAACAACTGATGTAACGTAGCAGTGTAGTGTGGGAGAATAACAACGATAGCCCTTTTGGGACCAATGATAACTGAGAAAGACACACTTGAGTGATCGAGCTGACAATTTGTCCAAACCAGAAGATAAATTGTGAACAAAGCACGTGGACCCAAAGACACGAGGTGGTAGTGGGTGAAAAGGGGTATGGGGAAAGAGGACCGAATGGGGGATATTGCCATCAAGGACAAAAGATGGCATACAATTGATAAGATAACATGTCGTTAAGACTGCATCCCCCCAAAAACGGAATGGAACATTGCCATGGAAAATTAAGGATCGGGTGGTTTCAATGAGATGCCCATTTTTGCGTTCGGCTACCCCATTTTGTTGATGTGTATGAGGATATAATGTCTTCCATCTTTGTCAAATCCAATGATTAGTTAGCAGATGTGTTTACAAAGTCATTATGAGGTCCTAGAATTAGTTATATATGTAACAAGCTAGGTGCATTTGATTTATATGCTCCAGCTTGAGGGGGAGTGTTAAATATTATATCAGAATGTAAATAATTAGATTAGATGGGCTGTAAGTATGTAAGTCTTCCCACCCGTTAATTGTAAATTAGGGTTATTTAATAACTTTGTCTATATAAAGAAATTCCGATGTGTAGTTGAAACACATGGGTTATTCCATATGTCTCTCAATACTCTTTATATTCAACAGAGTTTTTAATGATGTTGTTTGGGTTAACCAACGCCTCAACCACCTTTCAATGCACCATGAACGATACTTTCCAGCCATATCTCTGAAAGTTTGTATTAGTTTTCTTTGACAACATCCTCATTTACAGTAAGTCCTGGAAGGAACATTTGAGCCACCTAAAGTTCATATTATACATTATTCAACACCAACAATTCAATGCCAATTTAAAAAAGTGTGAATTTGAGCAGATCACAGTAGGATACTTGGGGAACCGCATTTCTGAAAAAGGAGTTTCTATGGATCCCCAAAAGGTGTAAGCAGTTGTAGATTGGCCTATCCCTAAGACAATCAAAGCTTTGCAGGGGTTTTTGGGATTGACTGGGTATTATCGGAGATTCATATGCAACTATGGGAAGATAGCACGTCTCTTGACTGATTTGTAAAAAAAAAAGGGAATTTTAAGTGGAACTCAGATAGGACGGCAACCTTCATGAAACTTAAAGAGACGGTCACAACAGCTCCGTTGTTGGCTATGCCAGATTTTGATCAAGCTTTCAGCATTGAGTGTGATGCGTCGAGGCGAGGGATTGGCGTTGTGCTTACTCAAAACAAGAGGCCAATTGCTTTCTTCAGCAAAACACTGGCAGATTCCTCCCTTTACAAATTTGTCTATGAAAAGGAGTTAATGGCATTGGTCTTATCGATTCACCATTTGAGGCCATACCTGATTGGGAGGAAGTTTATAGTCTACTAAGATCAGAAAAGTCTACGACACCTCCTTGAACAAAGAATCACCACACAAATTCAACAAAATTGGTTAGCCAAATTATTGGATTATGAGTTTGATATTATCTACAAAAAAGAAAGCACCAATAGAGTTGTCGATGCCTTGTCAAGAAAATATGAAGAGTTGGAGTTAAAAGTCCCTTTGGCAGGATATAAACCTCATAGATGAAGAGGTTAGGTAGGATCCTGTGCTAAATAAAATATGATACCATATTTTAATAACATGATCAAATGAATTCATGGTACAGTTACGAATGATTCACTAATAATTATTTTCTAACAACCGTTAACTTACTCACAAAGGTGTTACAACTAACTCTTCTAACTAATTACCTATAACTAAAATCTACTAGATTTCTAACAATAAGTTAAACCATTATTAGCCTCACTAAAAAAATATACAGAAACATGATAGTCTAATCTTTATAAGAAAAAGAAGAAACTATCCTTAGACTTTGATCTTTAAAGACAACACGATACTTCAATTAAGTCTAAGCCAATCTATTATCTTAGTGATAATCTATTATCTTTATAATGAACAAATGCAATTTAAGAAGATATCCTATAAAGATCTTTTCAATTTATTACCACTTTGCATAATGATAAGTAAAATCAAAAGGAAATTTTGAGGACAAAAAGGAAAAACCTCTTATGCTTTTTTCTCTTCTAGATTTCATTTCCAACTTCTTGCAACAAAAACCTTCACAGTTGCAGGTTGTCCTAGCCGAATCCTAAATAAAATAAAAACTAATAGTGATGTAAACAATTGAACATCATCACAAATTCACAAACAAAAGTTAAGCCTAATACATCATATTACAAAAAAATGTTTGACTAAAGTGTACTCAACTGAGTAAAGCCACGTATGTATGTTGATGGAGGAAATACAAATTTGAGAATCTGCAAACTGCATAAACGAATTATAATTTCAGAAGGCTAACTGTCCAAATTAGCAATTCCTTTCAAATCAATCTATTTGCTACACCATCAAAACAAAAATTAATTGGTCACCCTTAGCTTCTTAAAAGCCAAAAGTTTGTTACCAAATTCACTCAAATTATGACAGTGATTAGTGTTGTACCAATATCATTGCCTCAGAGGCTTAAGAGCTAGTCTTTGCATAATTTATTTTATAGCAAATCAACTTGTTTATGATCTTGGATCTAATCACAAAATAAATAAATAAAACATCAACAAATTTAGGATATTCAACACAAATAGCAAATAAAAATAGTTTGAGGCAGCCAAACTTCTCAATTATACTATACTTTTAGGCAACAAACTACAAATATGATAAGCTAAATTAAAATTTGGAATCGTAGAGGTTAAAATAAATTAAATACATGTATGAGTTGAAAGTATTAATTCACATGGTGATAATGTACATGTTCATTGAAAGTTTTGATTCACATGTATGAGTTGATTATTGGAACCTGGAACCTGCATTTCAATTTTAATATCACTTTGTCTATAAGTTTGTCTATTATCTATTTTTAAATGTGATACCATATTTTAATAACTCAGTCAAATGAATACTTCGTACTCTATTTAGAGTTATGAACGATTCACTTATAATTACTTTCTAACAACACTTAACTAACTTACAAAGGAGTTAAAACTAACTATTCTAACTAACAACCTATAACTAAAACCTACTATATTTCTAACAATGTCTAACCATTGTTAGCCTCACTAAAAAATGTACAGAAACATGATAGTCAAATCTTTAAAAGAAAAAAGAAAAACTATCCTTAAACTTTGATCTTAAAAGACACCACGATACTTCAATTCAAACTAAGCCAGTCTAAGCCAATATGTTTTTGTACATTTATTTTCACTAAGATATTCTATACAGATCTTTTCTATTTAACACTTTGCAAAATGATAATTAAAATCAAAGGAAACTTTGAGGACAAAAAACGGAAAATCTCTTTAGATTATGTTTGTTTCTCTTCTAGATTTCATTTCAAACTTCTTAAAGCAAAAACCTTGACAGTTGTACATTGTCAACTAATAGTGATGTGAACAATTGATTATCATCACAAATATACAAACAAAAATTAAAGTCTAAAACATCATATTACAAAAATTATTCTACTAAAATGTAAACAATTGAGTAAAGCCACCTACTAAGATACACAATCAGACTGAAGTACAACACATTATGTCCTCTAATCTACGATATTATTAAACACAAGCTGCTAAATCCATTAAAATAATACCACCCTTTCAGTCAAAAAGATCCATTAAACAAAAAGATCTGCCAACAATTGCATCCCTCTTTAATGAAATCCTAAAAAATCCAAAATATTAAAATAACACCACCCTTTCAACATTAAATCAAAAACCCCCTAAAACTAAATTAACACAAAATAAAACAATCAACAGTAATAATAGTAATAGAAGAATCATACTTATTAGTGGAAAATAATTAGAGAAACATGAAAAATGAAAAATCTCAACATGAATTCAGCTCTTTCACACTAACAAACAAACACAGTGATCCAAATTTCAATAAATAAACTATAATTGAAGATTAAAAAAACATTAAAATGAATTTCTGAAAAGAAACTAAAAGAAAGAAAGAAAAACCAGCTTGCGTTATTAATTTATGAAAGATAGGCCATTGGTGGATGATTTGGCACTAAGTCAGTTCTATCTAACAGAGTCAATTTTAAAAGTATATTTCAATGAACATAATTTTTTATTTCGCAGTTATCTACTATTAATTTGACCAGCAAATCGAGATAAAAAAGATAACTTAAATAATTCTTGTTCAAATAAAGTTGTTTTCAATTACAAATATTTGTCAATTCAATATACCCAGAACAAATTGAGAGAATAACTTTTGATCGAATTGAGTTAATATTAGAGAATTAAAAAAACAAAAAAAATATAAAAAAAAAGATAGATAAAAAAGATTTACCAATGAACATAGATATGCAATGAAAACTAAACCTTCAAAGAGACAGATTGAAGACTGATCCAGGAGGGAGAGATGGACAATGAATAGAATTGATTATGCAATAGAACAAAAATACTACATAGCTAACTTAGCCAAGAGAATAATAGAGTACAACATACCAAATTGCTTGTTCGAACTAGGAACATGCATTTTTATTTTAATATCAGTTTGTTTATAAGTTTTCCTGTTGTCTATATTAAAATGATACCATATTTTAATAACATGATCAAATGAATTCATGGTACTCTATTTATAGTTATGAGTGATTCACTAATAATTATTTTCTAACAACTCTTAACTAACTCATAAAGGAGTTACAACTAACTCTTCTAACTAATTACATATAACTAAAATCTGTTAGATTTCTAACAATAAATCTGACCATTATTAGCGTTACTAAAAAATATACAGAAACATGATAGTCTAATCTTTAGAAGAAAAAGAAAAAACTATAATTGGACTTTGATCTTAAAAAATAACACGATACTTCAATTAAGTCTATGCTAACCTGTTATCTTAGTGAAAATAAATGTACATAAACATAATGAACAAATGCATTTTAAGAAGATATCCTAAAAAGATCTTTTCAATTTACCACTTTAGAAAATGATATGTAAAATCAAAGGGAACTCTGAGGGCAAAAAGGGAAAATCTCTCATGCTTGTTTCTCTTCAAGATTTCATTTCCAACTTCTTGCAGCAAAAACCTTCAGAGTTGCAGGTTGTCCTTGCAGAATCCTACATAAAAAATAAAAACTAATAGTCATGTGAACAATTGAACCACATCAAAAGTATACAAACAAAAATTAGGTCTAAAACATCATATTACAAAAAATGTTCTACTAAGGTATACACAACTAAGTAAAGCCACATATGTATATTGATGGAAGAGATACAAATTTGAGAATCTGCAGACTGGATAAAAGAATTATAATTTCAGAAGGCTACTGCCCAAATTAGCAATTCCTTTCAAATCAATCTATTTGCTACACCATGGAAGCAAAAATTAATTAGCCCCCCTTAGCTACTTAATAGCCAAGATTTTGTTACAAATTCCACCTAAATGTTGACAAAATGATTAGTTTTGTACCAATAACATTGCCTCAGAGGCTTAAGAGCTAGTCTTTGCGTAATTTATTTTATAGCAAATCAACTTGTTTACGACCGTGGATCTAATCACAAAATAAAAATAACATAAGCAAACACAAATAGCAAATAAAAATAACATCAGCAAACACAAATAGCAAATAAAAACAGGATGAGGCAACAAAACTTCTCAATTTCATTATACTTTTAGGCAACAAACTACAAATATGATAGGCTAAATTAAAATTTTGAAACATAGAAGGTTAAAATAAACTAAATAGCCAACACGTAGTGATAATGTTCATGTTCAACGAAAATTTCGATTCACATGTATGAGTTGCTTTTTAGAACCTGTAACCTGCATTTCAATTTTAACATCACTATCTTTGTAAGTTTGTCTATTGTCTATTTTAAAATGTGATACCATATTTTAATAACACGATCAAATGATTACATGATACTCTATTTATAGTTATGAAAGATTCACTTCTAATACATTCTAACAACCCTTAATTAACTCACAAAAGACTTACAACTAACTCTTCTAACTAACTACCTATAACTAACCTACTATACTTCTAACAGTGTCTAACCATTGTTAGCCTCACTAAAAAAATGTACAGAAACATGATAGTCTAATCTTTCAAAGAAAAAAGAAAAACTATCCTTAATCTTTGATCTTTAAAGACAACACCATACTTCAATTCAGTCTAAGTCAATCTGTTTTTGTACATTTATTTTCACTAAGAGGATATTCTATAAAGATATTTTCAATTTACCACTTTTTTGCAAAGGAAACATTGAGGACCAAAAAGAAAAATCTCTTAGATTATGCTTTTTTTCCTTCTAGATTTCATTTCCAACTTCTTGCAGCAAAAACCTTGACTGCTGTAGGTTGTCAACTGATAGTGATGTGAACAATTGAATATCATCACAAATACACAAACAAAAATTAAAGTCTAAAACATCATATAACAAAAAAAATGTTCTACTAAAGGGTAAACAATTGAGTAAAGCCACCTACTAAGATACACAATTATACTCAAGTACAACACATTATGTCCTCTAAACTAAGATATTATTAAGCACAAGCTGCCAAGGCCATTCAAATAACACCCCTTCAGTCAACAGGATCCATTAAACAAAAAGCCAACAGTGGCATCCCTCTTTAATGGCATTTTAGAAATATTAAAATAACACAACCTGTTCAGCTTCAATCTTTCAAAACATGATAGTCTAATCTTTCGAAGAAAAAGGAAAAAATATCCTTATCCTTTGATCTTAAAAGACAACACAATACTTCAATTAAGTCTAAGCCAATCTGTTTTTGTACATTTATTTTCACTATGAATATATTCTATAAAGGTCTTTTCCATTTACCACTTTTTTGCAAAGGAAACTTTGAGGAAAAAAAAGGAAAATCCCTTAAATTATGCTTGTTTCTCTTCTAGATTTCATTTCCAACTTCTTGCAGCAAAAACCTTGACAGTTGTAGGTTGTCAACTAATAGTGATGTAAACAATTGAATATCATCACAAATACACAAACAAAAATTAAAGTCTAAAACATCATATCACAAAAAATGTTCTACTAAAGTGTAAACAATTGACTAAAGCCACCTACTAAGATATTACTAAGATACACAGTTATACTCAAGTACAACATATTATGTCCTCTAAACTAAGATATTATTAAACACAAGCTGCTAAAGCCATTAAAATAACACCACCCCTTCAGTCAAAAAGATCTATTAAACAAAAAGATCTTCCAACAATGGCATCCCTCTTTCATGGCATCCTAAAAGATCCAAAATCTTAAAATAACACCACATGTTCAGCTTCAAATCAAAAAACCCCGAAAAACTAAATTAACACAAAATAAAACAATCAACAATAATAATAGTAATAGCAGAATCAAATTTATTAGTGGAAACACAATCTGAGAAAAAAAAAAAAAAATCTCAACATGAATTTAGTTCCTTCTCACTAACAACTAAACACAGAGACCCAAATTTCAATCAATAAACTATAATTGAAGATTAAAAAAATATTTTAATGAATTTCTAAAAAGAAACTAAAAGAAAAACCAGCTTGCGTTGTTAATATATGAAAGATAGGCCATTGATGGATGGATGATTTGGCAATGAGTCACTTCTATTTAACCGAGTCAATTTTAAAAGTATATTTCAATAAACATAAACTTTTATTTCGCAGTTATCTAATATTAATCAGACCACCATATCAAGATAAAAAAGATAACATAAATAATTCTTGTTCAAATAAAGTTGTTTTCAATTACAAATGTTTATCAATTCAACATACTAATAACAAATTGAGAGAATAACATTCAATCTATTTGAGTGAATATCAGAGAATTAAAATAACAAACTCAAACAAATGTAAAGAAAAGATAGATAAAAAATATTTACTAGAGAACAGAGATATGCAATGAAAACTAAACCTTCAAAGAGAGAGATTGAAGACTGACTTGGGAGGGAGAGAAGGAGAGATCGATAACAACGACGAACACAATCAATTATGTAATAGCATAAAAATACTACAAAGCCAACTTAGCTAAGATACTAGAGTAAAACGTACCAAATTGCTTGTTGGAACCTGCATCACTTTGTTTATAAGATTGTCTATTGTCTATTTGAAAATGTGATACCATATTTTAGTAACAGGATCAAATGAATTCATGGTACTCTATTTATAGTTATGAATGATTCACTAATAATTACTTTCTAACAATCCTTAACTAATTCACAAAGGAGTTACAACTAACTCTTCTAACTAATTACCTATAACTAAAACCTACTAGATTTCTAACAATAAGTCTAACAATTATTAGCCTCACCAAAAAAAATGTACAAACACATGATAGTCAAATCTTTAAAAGAAAAAAGAAAAACTATCCTTAGACTTTGATCTTAAAGGACAACACGATACTTCAATTCAAACTAAGTCAGTCTAAGCCAATCTTTTTTTGTACATTTTATTTTCACTAAGAAGATATTCTATAAAGATCTTTTCAATGATAAGTAAAATCAAAGGGAACTTTGAGGACAAAAAGGCAAAATCTCTTTAGATTATGCTTGTTTCTCTTCTAGATTTCATTTCCAACTTCTTAAAGCAAAAACCTTGACATGGTAGGTTATATACTAATAATGATGTGAACAATTGATTATCATAACAAATACACACAAAAATATTGAAGTCTATAAAACATCATATTACAAAAAGTGTTCTAATAAAGTGTAAACAACTGAGTAAAGTCACCTACTACGATATTACAAAGATACACAATTGGACTCAAGTACAACACATTATGTCCTCTAAACTAAGATATTATTAAACACAAGCTGCCAAAGCCATTAAAATAAAACCACCCCTTCAATAAAAAAATCCATTAAACAAAAAGATCTTCCTACAATTGCATCCCTCTTTAATGGGATTCTAAAAGATCCAAAATATTAAAATAACACCACCCTTTCAGCTTCAAATCAAAAACCACAAAAACTAAATTAACACAAAATAAAACAATCAACAATAATAATAGTAATAGAAAAATTAAATTTATTAGTGGAAAACAATCAGAGAAACAAAAAAAGAAAAATCTCAACATGATTTCAGTTACATCTCACTAACAACCAAACACAGAGACCCAAATTTCAATCAATAAACTATAATTGAAGATTAAAAAAATATTCTAATGAATTACTGAAAAGAAACTAAAAGAAAGAAAGAAAAATCAGCTTGCGTTGTTAATATAAAGATAGGCCATTGATTGATGATTTGCTAGTGAGTCAATTTTATCTAAAAGAGCCAATTTTAAAAGTATATTTCAGTAAACATAAACTTTGATTTCGCAGTTATCTAATATAATTAGGCCACCAAATCAAGATAAAAAAGATAACTTAAATAATTCTTGTTCAAATAAAGTTGTTTTCAATTACAAATGTTTATCAATTCAACTTACTCATAACAAATTGAGAGAATAACTTTTGATCAAAGAGTGAATATCAGAAAATAAAAAAAAAACTCAAAAAAATAATAAGAAAAGATAGACAAAAAAGATTTACCAGAGAACAAAGATATGCAATGAAAACTAAACCTTCAAAGAGAGAGATTGAAAACTGATCCAGGAGGGAGAGACGGAGAGATCGCTAACAACGACGAACACAATCGATTATGCAATAGCACAAAAATATTACAAAGCCAACTTAGCCATGAGAATAGAGTATAACATACGAAATTGCTTGTTGGAATCGGAACCTGCATTTCTATTTTAATATCACTTTGTTAATAAGTTTGTCTATTGTCTATTTTAAAATGTGATACCATATTTTAATAACAGCGTCAAATGAATTCATGGTACTCTATTTATAGTTATGAATGATTCACCAATAATTACTTTCTAACAACCCTTAACTGACTCACAAAGGAGTTACTACTAACTCTTCTAACTAATTACCTATAACTAAAATCTACTAGATTTCTAACAATAAGTCTAACCATTATTAGCCTCACTAAAAAAATGTATAGAAACATGATAGTCTAATCTTTAAAAGAAAAAGAAAAAGTTATCCTTAGACTTTAATCTTAAAAGATAACACGATATCACTTTGTTAATAAGTTTGTCTATTGTATATTTTAAAATGTGATACCATATTTTAATAATAGGATCAAAAGTATTAATGGTACTCTATATATAGTTATGAATGAATTACTAATAATTACTTTCTAACAACCCTTAACTAACTCACAAAAGAGTTACAAGTAACTCTTCTAACTAATTATCTATAACTAAAATCTACTACATTTCTAACAATAACCATTATTAGCCTCACTAAAAAAATATACAGAAATATGATAGTCTAATCTTCAGAAGAAGAAGAAGAAGAATAAAAAACTATCCTTAGACTTTAATCTTTAGGCAACATGATACTTCAATTTAGTCTAAGCCACTCTGTTATTTTAGTGAAAATAAATGTACAGAAACAGAATGAACAAATGCATTTTTAGAATATCCTGTAATGATCTTTTCATTTTACCACTTTGCAAAATGATAAGTAAAATCAAAGGGAACTAACTTTGAGGACAAAAAGGGAAAATCTCTTATGCTTGTTTCTCTTCTAGATTTCATTTCCAACTTCTTGCAGCAAAAACCTTCACAGTTGCAGTTTGTCCTAGCCGGATCCTACATCAAATAAAAACTAATAGTGATGTGAACAATTGAACATCATCACAAATACACAAACAAAAATTAAGTCTAAAACATCATATTACAAAAATTGTTCTACTAAAGTGTACACAATTGAATAAAACCACGTATGTCTATTTTAATATCACTTTGCCTATAAGTTTGTCTATTGTCTAGTTTAAAATGTGATACCATATTTTAATAACACAGATCAAATGAATACATCATACTATTTTTATACTTTTGAATGATTCACTTATAATTACTTTCTAACAACCCTTAAAACTAACTCACAAAGGAGAACTAACTCTTCTAACTAATTACCTATAACTTAAAACTACTATATTTCTAACAATCTAACCATTATTAGCCTCACCAAAAAATGTACAGAAACAAGATAGTCTAATCTTTAGAAGAAAAGGAAAAAAGTGTCCATAGACTTAGATCTTAAAAGACTACACGATACTTCATTTCAGTGTAAGCCAATCTGTTTTTGTACATTTATTTTCACTAAGAAGATATTCTATAAAGATATTTTATATTTACCACTTTGCAAAATGATAAGTAAAATCAAAAGGAACTTTGAGGAAAAAAAGGGAAAATCTCTTAGATTATGCTTGTTTCTCTTCTTGATTTCATTTCCAACTTCTTGTAGCAAAAACCTTGATAGTTGCAGATTGTTCTAGCCGAATCCTACATAAAATAAAAAATAGTGAGGTGAACAATTGAACATCATCACAAATACACAAACAAAAATTAAAGCCTAAAACATCATATTACAAAAAATGTTCTACTAAAGTGTACACAATTGAGTAAATCCACCTACATATGTATGTTGATGGGGGAGGTAAAAATTTGAGAATCTGCAGCTTGCATATACGAATTATAATTTCAGAAGTCTAACTGGCCAAATTAGTTATTCCTTCAAACCTTGCTACACCATTAAAGCAAAAAATAAAGTGGCCCCCCTTAGCTTCTTAATAGCCAAAAGTTTGTTACAAAACCCACAAATTTTGACAAAATGATTAGTTTTGTACCAATATCATTGCCTCACCGGCTTAAGAGCCAGTCTTTGCATAATTCATTTTATAGCAAGTCAACACTAGCTTGCATGAATTTTCACAAGCTCGACCCATCTGGCCCTTACATTCCCTTTAGACACTTGAGAGTGGCCACACACATGTAGCAGCACAAAACCTCAAGCCTCCCAAACTTAAATAAGAAGTATAATGGCTTGCACAAAAACCTCAACAATTGACAACACTAGGCAACATAAAATCAGAGAAAATAAGTCTCAAGTAACACAATATGTCCTCTAAACTAAAATATTAAACACAAGCTGCCAAAGCCATTAAATAAAAAGCTTCACCAACAGTGTCATCCCTCTTTAATGGCATACTAAAAGATCCAAAATATTAAAATAACACCACCCCTTCAGCGTCAAATCAAAAAACCCTCCAAAAAATAAATTAACACTAAAATAAAACAACCAACAATAATAATATTAACAAAAGAATGAAATTTATTAGTGGAAAAACAATCACAGAAACAAAAAAAGAAAAGAAAAATCTCAACTTGAATTTAGCTCCGCCTCACAAACAACTAAACACAAAGACCCAAATTCAATCAATAATTTATAATTGAAGATTAAGAAAAGATTATGATGAATTTCTGAAAAGAAAGAAAAACCAGCTTGCATTGTTAATATATGAAGGATACGCCATTGATGGATGATTTACCAGTGAGTCAGTTCTATCTAACAGAGCCAATTTTAAAAGTATATTTTAATAAACATAAACTTTGATTCCACAGTTATCTAATATTAGGCCATCAAATCAAGATAAAAAAGATAACTCAAACAATTCTTGTTCAAATAAAGTTGTTTCCAATTACAAATGTTTATCAATTCAACATACTCATAACAAATTGAGTGAATAACTTTTGATAAAAATTGAGTGAATGTCAGAGAATAGAGATATGCAATGAAAACTATACCTTCAAAGACAGAGGAAGGGTGTGGTGCATTATGATTACTTGATTGATTCAGAAAGATAGGAAATATGAGAAACTTGAATATCAAGTTTTCCCTATTTATGCTACCTGGAGGGAAGGGAAATCGTTCACAACGGCTATTTTTCTTTCTGTATACTAGCAAAGTGAAAGGTAAAATCCTATAAAGGATAAAAGCAAACAAAAAACGGAGTTGGAAAAAAAACAAAAAAACATAGTTAAAAAAAAATGGAATAAAAGTGCATAAGAAAAGAAAGATTCAATAAAGAGAAAGAAAAAGGAGAACAGAGAAAGGCTGAAAGTAGCTTGCTGGAGATGTGAAAAGAATACGATGGACGCAAAGCTTTGTGGTAGGTTTAGGCTGATATTATAAAACCAATGTCAAAAGAATTTATTTTTAAGAAACAAAATGTACAGTAGGATGTTCGTACAAAATCAATAACTAAACAACATAACAAATTTTCTAAATCCAAAATAACTATACAATAGCACAAAAATAATACAAAGCCAAGACAATAGAGTACCACATTAGATTAATTTTCCAATCTGCATGATTCTAAGATGCCTAACACAATCCTTCTAATATGCCTTCAAAGTGTACAATTAATACAATACATTAATACATAACATTGATTAATATAAATAAACTATACTAATACTATTCAAAACATCAAGTCCATTACAAATAGCATTGAAATGAATTTTAACTTCGAAGTAGCGGAGACAACTCCTCAACTTGTTTATGATCTTGGATCTAATCACAAAATTAAAAAAATATCAGCAAACTTAGGATATTCAACTGAAATAGCAAACAAAAACGGCTTGAAGCAACAAAACTTCTCAATTTCATTATACTTTTCGGCAACAAACTACAAATACGATAGGCTAAAACCTACTAAATTTCTAACAATATCTAACCATTATTAGCCTCAACAAAAACTGTACAGAAACATGATAGTCTAATCTCTCATGAGCTCGACTCATTTGGCCCTTACATTCCCTTTAGACCCTTAAGAGTGGCCCAAAACCTCAAGCCTCCCAAACTTAAATAAGCAGTATATTGGCCTGCACAAAAACCTTTATAATTGACAGTACTAGGCAACATAAAAACAGAGAAAATAAGACTCAAGTAACACAATATGTTCTCTAAACTAAGATATTAAACACAAGCAGCCAAAGCCATTAAACAAAAAGATCAACCAACGATCCAAAATATTCAAATAACACCACCCCTTCAGCTTCAAATCAAAAAACCCCCAAAAACTAAATTAACACATAATAAAACAGTCAACAATAATAATAGTAATAGAAGAATCATATTTATTAGTGAAAAAACAATCAGAGAAACAAAAAAGAAAAGAAAAGAAAAGAAAAGAATAATCTCAACTTGAATTCAGTTCCTTCTCACTAACAACTCAACAAAGACCCAGATTTGAATCAATAAACTACAACTATAGATTAAAAAAATATTATAATGAATTTCTGAAAAGAAACTAAAAGAAAGAAAAAAAAACTAGCTTGCGTTGTTAATATATGAAGGACAGAACATTGATGGATGATTTGGCAGTGAGTCAATTCTATCTAATAGAGCCAATTTTAAAAGTATATTTCAATAAACATAAACTTTGGTTTCGCAGTTATCTAAATGCAAGTAAAAATATTAGGCCACCAAATCAAGATAAAAGAGATAACTCATACAATTCTTTTATTTTTTCGGTACAAATAACTCAAACAATTCTTGTTCAAATAAACCAATTACAAATGTTTATCAATTCAATATACTCAGACAAATCTGACCAAAGCAGAAAATTCGATCAAAAATTATTCACTCAATTTGTTCTATCTATCAGAGAATAAAAAAAGATTTACCACAGAACAGAGATATGCAATGAAAACTATTACTTCAAAGAGAATGATTGAAGACTGATCCGGGAGGGAGAGACGGAGAGAGCGATAGCAGCACTAACGGCATAGAGGTGACGATGTGGTTCTTGGAGTGAGATAGAAAGAGAACACAAAAATCAGATTCATATTTGAGTAATCAGACAAAAATGACCTAACGATCGAAATAGAAAGAAGTGAAACCCTAAGAATTGAAACAAAACACAAAGATCGGAGTGAGATAGAAATAAAACACAAAAATCACAAAAATGGGAAACTTGAACATCAAGCTTTCCCTATTTATGCTACCTAGAGGGAAATTGTACACCAACGGCTATTTTTCTTTCGGTATACTATCGTTGTTTCAAATAGGTGAATGGGAAAGGAAAGTGTTTTTTAGAATTCCCTTGTTTGAAGCTCTAGAGTTAGACCGTACGGTTGTGGTTATTATTATTATTATTATTATTATTATTATTATTATTATTATTATTATTATTATTATTATATAGGTTAAATACCACATAGTCCATTAATTTAATTTGAATTAACATTTTAATCTTTTATCTTTTTTTTCTCAATTTGATCATTTATTTTAATTTTAAGTGACAATTTGATATTTTATGTTTTAAAATGTCAACAATGTTATCTTTATTTTTTGCAATATTTCAAAAAATTCATAAAAAATTTCAAACAAAACCTATAAAATTAATTATCATCCTCAATATAATGCAGTTTCATCAAATTCATAACTTAAATATTTAAATAAACTCATATTTTCATCTCTAACAACATCAAATAAAGAATGACAAATATGAGTTTATTTGAAAATTTGAGCTACAAATTTGATGAAGTTTATTTTATATTAAAGAATATAACTAAATTTAGTGGTTTTGTTTGAA